>OZ036011.1:8297981-8725481 GCA_964035015.1 Corallium rubrum
AATAATGCAAAGCTCACTACCCTTGTGGTAGTTTGAGCACCCTGGCCCCATATCACTTTACGCTCTCTGGATGTGCGCATGACAGCTGTTGTCCCACAAGCGGTAGTCACCGACAGCCGCTTTGGTATAAATAGTTGCCATGTCATATCCAGATTGTACCGAGCTACACTGATGAGCTGTGGAACAGCGAAACACGTGTCTGTAGATTGTACTATATATATATATATATATATATATATATATATATATATATATATATATATATATATATATATATATATTATATATATAACCCAGAGAAAAACCCTCAAAGCACAGGAGAGAACCAACAACTCTACTCACATGAGTCTCAAGCCAGCTTGGGAATGAGACTGGGCAGTCACCCATCCAGGTGCGCACCCCGTCCAACCGGGCTTAACTTAAGTCTCCTAGGTGAGAAGCAATGCACTAACCACATGTGCCACCCTAAAGAGATATTTTAGTGAAAATATGCTGTGTGACAGATGGTTAGAGAGCATTCCTAATTTAATTAGTGGGGGTTAGTGGGGAGGGGAGCTGTTTTTATTTTTAAATTTTCTCCTTGCATTTATGGAAGCCCCCCCCCCTCGTGAATTTCTTCTAGCTCCCCTCATGTAATATCCTGCAAGTAATATTAAAATCATGTTAAAATATTACTATTAAAATATTAATTGTAAATTAAGTACATATATTTAGATAATTACTGAGATAAAATTCTGTTTTATTTTGTTTTTGTTAAGAAATGGTAATCTAGTAGCTTAGTATAACCAGGGTCTTGGAGAATATCAGATGAAGATGAAAATGGTTTGAGGTCAGTTGGGAGACAAGGTTCTAACTTCTTTGGGAAAGATGCATCTGCAATACGAGATGACTTAACTGCATATTTCAGGAATCCCCAAGGTGAAGTTCCATGGCAGTTAAATCAAATATCTAGCACAGGAGACAAGTGACATTTGACTTTTAATAATATTGAGTAATATATGTACAAAATAAGTTAAATAACATGAATCGACCTTCAAACAACATGTATTAACTTGTTCAGTAACTTAAGAATAAAAATGTTTGTTGAGACATCTTAAATTATCATTTCATGAATCAACTGTAGGTCCAATACTGTATAAGCTTATTCAGTAATTTTACAATAAAAAAGTTTGCATGTAATTTACACATGTGAAATTAACATTTCCATAAACATAAAAATGTAATACATAAAAATGTAATACATAAAAATGTGAACTAACATGAAGCTACCTTAACAGGATGAAGCATGTTAGTGGATACAACAATAATGGGTTCATAACATGCTTTTTATCTATTGTTAATCAAATAAATCAATAGAGCCATCAACAGAATAAGTGCTCACCACTGGATGGTCACTAGGTGGGCAATTACGTACAAACCCAGATTCCACTTCAAACAATACTTGAGATATTTTCATCTTAGCCAGTGATTTATGATACCCATCAAACTTGCTTAAGGTTGCTGCAATATATTTTCCATATGCAATATTCTCATCCTCAGCTCTGTTGTTTTCGACATTTCCACTGTCTTTTTTTTCATCACTCTTTAACATCTTCAAAATTTCAAGATCAATCTTTCGGTCAACTCCTGCTTTTCTCTTGATTGGTGAAACCTTGAATTTTTTTCTTACTGTTGGGCTTAATTCCTTCTTCACTTTCACATTTTCTTGCATAACTTTTACTGGCGACGCTGATATTGGTACAATGTTGACATCACTCTCAGCTGCATCCACAGAGTGTACAGGTACAGGTATGTCCTCCTCTGCCAGTCTTAGTTCTTCTCTATTATTTACAATATTACTGCTAACAATGTTGGTTGAAGTTGCTCTATGTAGTATAGTTTCTCTTATAAACTCCATGTTGTTAAACCATTTCCACCTTATTCCTTTGACTGACCCTGAGCCAGATGGATGGTTCTGGCTTCTTACCTTCTCTGAGAAGGTATCTCTTAAACCCTTCCACTTCACCTGACATGCAGCAACTAACAAAAAACAACAAATTATGTCAACATCTCAAAGTTGTTAGTAATTCATGAGGAAAACTGCACAAAGGAAACCAATACCATGTCAATGGTTTGCATATAATTGGAAGAAATTACATAAATTAATCAAACTTTCACCTCTCAAAATAACTGATTTGTTTGAGATGCTATATCAAACACTCAGAAGAGTGTTTCATCAGGATATACGTACAAACACTTCAAAGTTTATAAAATTCTGACACAATTGTGGGTTTTTATCATGTATTTTAATTCTTTATTTTGTTTAATTCTTAAATAAAATACGTGGTGAAAACCCACAATTGTGTCAGAATTTTATAAGTACACCACCATGAAAAGCTTCAAAGAAAATATACTTCGAAGTTTGCTCAAAAAACCATGTTTTTAACGAAATTTCTCAGTGTGGTGTTTGGATATCCTAATGAAACACTGCTGAGTGCTGTCGACTAAACCATATCCCATAATTGCTGAAGAGTCGACATTAATAAAAAGTCTTTATTTTACCTAAATCCTATTGTGCATGTTGAGTAGACAAGAAACTACATCTAATTTGTAATTCAAAAACTCATTAATAATTCATGAAGAAAAGACAAAGGAAATCAGTACCGTAGAGGACGTTTGAAATCAGCGAGAGAAATTACATAAACTAAGCGAACTTTCACCTTGATTTTCTCTCAAAATACACGCGAGTTTTAGAAGTTCGTTCAAACAACTGTGTTCAAACACGAGTAGGAGGACTTTACAGGGATTTCAAAACACCTCGAAGTTCGTTAAAAATACTCGGCTTCGCCTCGTATTTTCAACTCCCCTCGGTGTTTTGAAATCCCTGTAAAGTCCTCCTACTCGTGTTTGAACTGTTACATCAAAGACTAGCTGAATGTCTGACATAATAATATATAAATGTTTTAAATACTCCGTACACTTGACTTACCAGGCATATCGACCTCCATTGCAACCGCTTTCCACGCATTTTCCTTTTGTGTTTTGTCTCTATAGCTTCTGCTCTTTATCATGTACAATGCAGAATATTTTGTTACAGTTTCTATAAGAACTTCGATCTTCTCATCACTCCACCTGTCGGCCATTTTGAAAACAGAAGCATTTTGATTTTTGAAAACAGAAGCATGTGACTAGAAACTGTCTTTTGATTGGTTTATTTATTGCGCGAACTTGCTGCGAGTGAAAAATAGTTCAAAATTTTCAACTATCTGCCACGAGCGCTGAAACACTCGCAGCGAGCTTGCGAGTACTCGCAGCGAGCTGCGAGTTGCTTCGTGCGAGGACTGGAAATCCACCTTTACGTTATTGTTATATGCGGTGAAAGGAATAGACCAGACAGGAATACCATAGCGAACAATGCATGTGTCTAATTGCCACTTCGGTCGAACGCTGAAAACCATAAAAGCAATGTTACAAAGAGGTGCTCTCTGCAGACTTACCTGAGAACGCCATTTAGACAATAGCGACAGAATTGATGACCACAATCACGAACTTGCACAGGATCTTTCACTACTTCAAGACAAATAACACATTCGAACATACTTCGTAAAAATTCCTGTTGTTTAAACCATTTCAGAGGATAACCAAATGCAAATTTCTTTCAAATGCAAATCTGGTCACGGCTACATGAACAACTCTTCCAATCTGTTGTTGGAAAGCTAGAGTAACGTAACATTACACAATGTTGCACAGCCGTGCATTATACATATATATTTTTCGGTATTTAGAAAAGTTATATGGAAAAAGAAAAAGTAGCGTTCCATGCACAAAATGTTTTGAACAGTATGAATAATGACTTATTCATGAAACAAAATAAAAAAATATAAAGCGCTTAATTAACATACTGCGAAAATGTCTGAAATATAAGTATGAGGTGACCAATCAAATTTCCAGGTGCAGACCATTCACGGATTGTGCAATTAATTGATAAAATGCTCCGAAGGAAAAGGTTGTTGCTGATGTTGCAGGTGGTGGTGTTGATGTTGATGTTGATGGGTTGTTGTTGTCGAGCATGTATAAAACACACTTTGATATTTGTTATCGGAAACTTTCGTAGAATTATTTTTAAACTAACTTGTATGGGAAACAAAAAAACAACAAAAGTTAAAGTGACCCAATGAGGTGAAAACCGTGGCCTGACCATGTTCCTTCCTGTTGTTTTTAACATATAGCTTTTTAAAGTTTTATTCCCGTCTATAAATAGCTTACTTGTTTTTTGTTGTTGTTTAAGTGGTTTTTGTTTAAGTGTTTTTTGTTTTTCTTTTCTTTTTCGTTTGTTTGATATTGTCTCTATTTTTGAGGGATCACAGTAATTGGCGTCAAGCTGTTGTGTCACCCCTTCTTGTACTATTCACAATACTCGGAAAAGAAGCGCGAAGCCAGAGAAGGCTAAGTAACGCATAATAAATACACAGGGTATGTTCACATGTGAGATCTGATCCCTTTCGGGAGCAAGTACAATAATAAATAAGAGCTTAGCACTTTCTCTTGACTCACTCTCGTATCAACGCCGAGGACGAAGATGGAATAGCCAACCCCACCCACCCTGAAGATTCGTGCGCAAAACTTTGAGTTCCACTTCCTTCTAAGGCGCTTAAGCAATTGTCTCCATATCTTAAACAACAATGAGTGCAAGTGAGAGTGTTGTGAAATAGAATACTTTTCTTTTTGGCGAAGTTTAATAAATAAATAAATTCTTAGGGTTTGTGTCAGGGCTACACACGTAAAAACGCACAGTCTGATCAAATCTGTTCAGAGAAATGTAGCGACCCTTGATACAGCCTGACGGCTACAGAATGTTCCAGCCCTGATGTGTAAACATTTAGTTAGAATTTCTGTCAGGCCTACATGAAGTACCTGGGCTATGTTGGACATGAATTTATAACCAGGTGCTTCACTGCGTCTGAAATAGCCATCATCCTATTTTTGAAACATTAAGTGTAAGCTGTATATAGACCGCGTTAGCCTGAAAACGATTATGTGATGTCATTTCGACAATTATATGGAAACTAGAAAGTCACCAAACATTGCTCTCGAAGTCTTTACGTGGAAAATTATTTGTCGCAGCACAGATGATGAAAAATAACAACAAAAAACATGAAATATAATGTTTATTTAAGACTTACGTTTTCTTACAATTTCTTTTTACAGTTCTTGGAATCGAGCAATTGGAATTTAAAAATGAAGAATGTAATTTATGGTTCGATATCGACTGTTATACACACAGTGTCATCTTTAATATATTTACGAGTTTTTAGAGTTGCGTGAGAAACGAACTTTGAAAAACCGTATCCCCTGTTTTGCTTATCTTTAGGTCTCTTAAAACTGTCTTGACCAACTGGAATCAATGTCATCACAATGTTCTTTCTCTCTTGCTCGTTATCTTGTTGATCAATTAAAGTAAATGTACACTTTATCTTGAAAGGCCACGGCAGCATTGCATCGTGGTCAGTTTTCATCAGACAGATGTAGACTCCCATATGATCTTTGTATTCTTCTGTTGTTTGGTTTAAATTGACCTCCATCTTTATTTTGTATCCAAGTGGTGATGTGAGAGAAGGATCGCCTTTAATTTTACCTGTTGTATTACAAAATTTTGCTTCAGATAACTTTCTGTTAAAGTCCGTTATAATCACTGCAGATGTAATGTGACGTACCTATATAATTTACAGATCAGTAAATTCGAATAAGATAAGGATCGAACTTAACATCTAACACTTTGGTAAAGAAATTAAATTTTCATCGAAAATTTTTGTTCGCTTCTTCTTGGTACTGTTATGCAGCACAATTTGAAATGAAATGATGACATCAATCGTAAGATATCGAGTTGTTATGGGACACTGTCTGTCCTGAGAAAGCTAAAACATCTTGCTCCATACCGAATTAGGAAGCAACTTGCTGAGTGTTTGGTCCTATCCATGCAAGATTGATTACAATGATGTTGTGTCTGGTTCTATTCCAGATTACTTGATGAAACGATTACAACGAGTGCAATTGACCAGGGGCGGATCTAGACTGTTGCAACTGTTGCAAATGCAACAGTCAAAATGTCCAGAAAAACGAAAACGACATTAAAAGATAATAAGAATAATTCAATTTGCAAAATTACCTAACGGTTTATAACTCGAAAGCTCAGCCTCGGCCCTCCAGTCTTCGCTTCGAGCAAAATCCGGGAAAATTCTAACCCGCAATTGGGTGAGATTGTCATCACCCAGAAAACCCGCAATATACAATATTTCCGGCCGAACCCCCCCCCCCCCCCGCCCCCCATCTCCTTGTGCAACATCCTTGTGCAACAGGCCTGGTCCGCTGTTGCACCGGATCAGTCTGAAGTCGTTTGTGCAACAGTTGAGCTAAATATAGTCCGTGAAACAGGCTATATTTAGCATTTGTGCAACAGCTAGGGGTAGCTGTCCAATCAAAACACTAGACTGTGCAACAGTTGCAACAGATTGCGAAATCTGTTTCGCTTCTCAGATGATGTTATTGAGTACGCTTCATTCGACCTACTCGGCTTCTTCAAGAATAAATGGCTTCTAACGATGTATATACGTGTTACAACCGCTGTTGAATATATTGATGGAGGTTATTCTCGAGAGGAGACAGACTGTAAACTTATCGCTCTCAAGTGCGAGTGCGAGCGTAATATTTCAAAAGGATGCGGAAAGAATCTTGGTGAAGATCTACGCTGTACTTTGTGCAGGAATCGCGCGCCTCGAATCACTACCCAGTGAGGTAAGCCTTGGCAGCTTAGCTTATGAATAATATTCTATAAACTAGGAGTTACTATCGCAAGGGAAGTGCTGCCTTGCCACGGGAATCGTCACACTTTTAATATTATATTATACTGTATGCTAATGAGTCCTCACTCAGTGTTTCATGGGAGTCAGCTCTCCGCTGTTCGGTTTCAATATTTACTGCAGTCAGTGAGTCAAGTCTGACAGTCACTTTCCATATTAAATACATTTTGAGTTTAGACTAGTCTCTTTCTCTCGTTTATGCTTTGTACAGTATAGTATTACTAAGCGCTTCTCGGTTGTATTTGTGTTTAATTGTGTATCTAATTACAATACGTTATCTTAAATATATACAAAACGGTCTTCCAAGATGGCTTTCACTTGCTCTCAGAATGCGGGAAATGCGTTTTTAGAGGTCCTAATTTTCAAAATTTTCCGGGGGGGCATGCCCCCGTACCCCCCTTGATGGAGTGAACCACACCATGCGTGCAACAGTCAAATATTTTCCTAGATCCGCCCCTGTTGACGGTCGCTGGCTTTGTCTTAGGACACTACGCAAGTTTAGCAGATGTTCTGTCTCTTGGATGGCTTCCTATTTTGGAACGTAGGGACTACCATCTCTCGAAATTAGTTTTCAAAGCGATTCATTTCAGTCACTGGCCGTCCCACTTAAAACTTGAAGAGTACAAGCCTTCAAGAATCCTAAGATCGTCGTCTGCACGTCGTTTGGTAGTTCCCCTGGTGACTGGCACCTTTCAAGATGAGGCTGCTCAGGTATTTAACAATCTACCCGAAGACATTAGACAATTTTAACGAATATTGCAGAAATTCTTTAGCATATTTTAAACTTTTAGCAACAGACAGACTTAGCAATCTTACGTTGAGCTATAGACAGCAATAAAATCTGCAATTTTCCAATGCATAAGACAAGAATGTTGAAAGGAAAAAATTGCCTGCCGAACATATCAATTACAAAAATGGTGATGTGAGCATGCCCTTTCATTGATGCATAGAAATGTTAGATAATAAATACAAACTGTTTTAGCTGGGAAAGTCAAACGAAAAGTTTATGTAAATTAGGACGATTCTGTTATCGATTTACAGATATTGATTAAATATTGATTTCCTTTGAATTATCCTCATTTCCTCTTTTTAAGGTATATTTTAAAGTCACCGACTAAACATTAATTTATTTCTTTTCGTCATGAATTATTAATGAATTTGATAAGTAATAGTTAAAATATATTTGTACGATTTTTTCATGAATTATTAAGAAATATAAAGAAATATACAAGCCCATGGACGTATTTAAGTAGCGTTTATTTACATAACTCATAACTTACGTGTAACTTGGCAGAAAAACGCAGCATTTGTCATGAAAACAATCTTTCCTCCAAAGTATCGACAAGAGAAGTATATAATTCCGAAAACAACAAACCAATAGTGCTTTAGAACTGTTAAAACTGATATGCTCAGGTCAGAGGGCTAAAACCGCTGCTAAAATATATTCTAGCCCGCTGAACTTTTCATTTTAGCCCGCAAAATACACCACAATGCCCGATAAAATTATTATAATGACTTTTTCAAAATTTAATTCCTGGGCCTTGCAGGATGATGTTCTGTAACACTTACTTTAACTGCGGTAATCTCCTGTCTTAATACGTCTATGTGCTTTTGATGCTATAAGGATAAAAAAGAAAAATCACTGAATGCAAGAGTACAGAACATAAATAAATTAGAATATTATTGTAACGTAATAATGGTGCTGTCATACCTAATTACCCTGAACAACATTGTACAGTATTAAGATCAGTAATGTTGGCTGGGCATTACTATAATTATTATAGCCATCCTGCTATTATGGCTGAACAACATTGTTAGAGAACTGAAAATCAGTAAGTACCTGATCCTTCAATCTTGACATTTCTAAAGTTGACAATTCCAAATGATCTTTCATTTCTTGGTTCAGATGTTCCTTCATTTCACGACGTTCACACTTCAAATAATAAAATACGTTAATTGACGGTACGAGATTGGGTTGATGACCATAATTTGGAATTTGGTTACCATAATACCTCTACTTGGAAAATCATGGTTACGTGACTACCAAAATCTGGTTGTGACAAATTTTGTTTGGACAGGGCCCAGGGGTGAGGTAGAGGATTTGAAGCCTCTTGCTTGAAAGATTTACCGTTTGAGAAAAATTAAATACTTCGATCTTGGGTTCAAGAGTTACCGAAAAAGATGGTGGCGGTATGCCAAATTTTTGGTGAAATGATGTTTTAGACCGTAAAATAGCAAAACAACACATTAACACCATCACCACCGTCTGTATCATCACCATTTTTTGTATCATTAACAACTTTATGTCCTCGTACTGTAAGAGCTTTCTGATACGAAATTTTAATAATCTTTCTTCTTTTATGAAATTCGAATCCTCGATAGAAAGTTTTGTAATATTTACTTCAGAATTAACAATTTTCCAAGTTGGATTCCTGGGCCTTGCAGGACGATGTTTTGTAATACTTACTTCAACTGCAGCAATATCCTGTCTTAATTTCTCCATGTCCTCTTGGTGCACTGCGGCAATCTCCTGTCTTACTTTCTCTATGTCCTTTTCATGCTATAAGGGAAAAAAGAACTGAATGTGAGAGTACAGGATATTAATACTGTAGATTAGAATAAAATGAAAATTGCTACAGCTATGTGGACATCATTACTGAACAACATTGTTAGACTAACATTGATGACTGAATATCAGCATTGACTAAAGTGTTATACCCCCCAGGAGAAAAATGCATGAGAATGAAAAAAATCAATTTAATTATTTGAAAGTTTTCATGGCAATAAAGTAATATAGATAAGTTTTGTGGAAACATCACGTATATTTTTTTTATTTGCTAAGCTTTCGGCCTGTTGCCTCAGGCCTTCATCACAGCAAGAGGCCGAAAGCTTAGCAAATAAAAAAATTATACGTGGTGTTTCCATAAAACTTACCTCTAAAAACAATTTGTTATACTGCGCAATTTTTATAGTACCTGGTCCTGTAGGGAAAACACTTTGTCCTCTAATCTTGAAATTTTTGAAGTTGATAATTCTAAATGGTCTTTCATTCCTTGGTTAAGATGTTCCTCCATTTCACGACGTTCGCACTTAAAAAAAAAAACAAGTTAATTTTTGTCAAATGCTTCAATTATGCTTGATAATTAATTGCAGCAAGTCGTTTTTTGTTTTAGAGACTGTAGGAATTGAAACATTCAAGCCCACTGCATCCGTATTTAGTTCATCAGAATGCAGTAGATACACTAAAAATCTGTGATGTTCTTTCATGATGATTGTGTAATTTCTTTGTTGATATTAAACAGTAGTGAAGACCAATTTCTCCTGACCAGAAAGCTAGAACTTTCCAAACATTACCTCATATTCACAACCAACTTCCAAAAACTTGCATTTAACAACAGTTTTGATGCAAACTTTTTCTAAATGTTCTTCCATCTAAAAATGTCAAGAGTTAGGTACTAAAATTAAAAATAATAGATCTATACTGCAAGACGTGTGCGTTTGGTCTTCTAAATCCACGTATAGCAAATGTATAACCTATCTCATTAGAAAGTTCTCAAAAAAACAACATAATTAAGAAAAAAAGCCAGTTTTCCAAGCCGCCAATTTTACGTTTTATATAAGGAGTTGTTAAACTTGCCAAAAATCAAAAAACCTAAAGCTTTTCTGATGGACTTTGAAAATCATATTCCCTTAAATGTAGTTGAAATAGTTTCTTGAGAATTTTCTAAGATTATATTTGCTAATATAAAGTGAAGTTGAAATTTAACTCTTTTAAAAGATAGTGCTTTTGTAGGTAAATTCAGAGAAAAGCTTGAGTGTTCTAACTACCAATCCACTATGTGGATTTTTGGTATGTTTTTTCTGAAGTTATCAAAGTACTGGAAAATCTAAAATCCATCCTTTTGCAATTTGTTTGATGTTAAATCGTAGATTAACGACCGGACGACTGTTCACTAACCCACCCACTCACTCGCATGCAGTCATTCTTGTAACAATGTAACGAATACAGCACCTGATTACGTGGAATATCTTTCTCTGAACATTTGTTTGTACATTCCACAGGTAAATAAGGACAGGTTTCGAGGTGCTCCTGAAATATAATAACAAAAATATTGATTGTGTTTGAAATGTAGAACTGGGTATTTTGATTAAACACCTTGTCATTAGCATTGTTTTTGCAGCAGTGTTTCATCAGATTTACAACACTAGGCGTACTGAGAATGTTTTGAATAGCTTAAAAGACGATCCATTTAGTAAGTTCACTGGTGTCTAAGCCGAGAAAATCGAAGCTAAAGTATATTTAAAATCAAGGTCTCATTTAGATCAACATAAAAAGTATTTAAATTGAAGAGCACTATCAAGCGGTTTGTCTAAAAAAACTATGAGCTACTAGAACGTACAGCTTTGTCCTTGAATACATGTTCGTCACTGCAGTATTGACAAACAACAGTTCTGTGTTCACATTCTGTGAGATGGCCTTCCAAATCTTTCCGCATAACTTGCACGTCGCAACCCATGTTGTTGCAGCTTAGAATGAGAAATGGACATATTTGAACGTGTTCCTATAGAAAGTAAGAAGTTATCATAGTACATATGTTTAGATTAATCTTGTGTAAAATGGTAATTTTAAAATCATGGCTAACTACTGTACGATTCTTCGTTCTGTCGTATTATCAATTTACCTTCAGAAGAGATGACAGCTGTCCATTCCATTCACACCCAGTGTTTGGGCAATTTACAACCTGGTTATCGATTGCTCTTCTTGCGGCATTATCAGTGAAGACCTAATATTAGACAGAGTATTATTAATGCTTTTAAGCCTTAAAAAGCTTTGAATATACCATGGGGAAAAAAATTCACTGTCCTCCGGTACCAACAAAGCTTAGGAAAAGTGAATAGAAAATAATGCATGCATGGGTGTGTCCGTGTGTGGAAGAACGAGTTATTTCAAGTGCTGACCAGGATATCTCGCCAGTGAGCAAAGCGAACGATTGAGATATCCTGTTCAACATGGGAAATAATTTCATATTTCCAAACATCCATGTATTATAGTCCTATTGCTTCTCCACAAAAATACTACTGTATTAAATGCATTTCATATGATCATCGACAAATAAAACATAAAGCTCCGCGTGTATATGTACTCTTATAAAGGCACATTTGAACACGAAAGAAGTTGAGTAGAGGCACGAGGCGATAGCCGAGTGCCTTTACACTTCCTTCGTGTTCAAATGACGTCAAATGTACCTTTATAAGAGTACATATGCACAGGAGCGGTATGTTTCATTTGTTTTATAAAATAATAATAAGAAAAATCAAACTAAAAGTGAGGTAGTTTTAGAATAGCCTGGTACCCTGGCCCAATCAAAGAATATGGGCCAGGTAACCACTAAAGACTTCTGCTTTCCTATTGGTTGAAATTTCGTGCGTTTTTAGTGGCTATGAGTAAAACTGCAATCGTCATAAGTGGATTTAGCCCTGATGACGCGAGAATGAGATTAGTGGTTACCTGGCCCATTTTTGAAATTGGGCCAGGGTACCAGGCTAGTTTTAGAATTTGGCGGGCTTTTCGGCCAGCTGACGCCATTCTACGCCACTTTACGTCATTCATGATCTATGTTCTCTTATAAATGCACGGAGCCCAACCAATCAGAGCGTGCGTAGAGGGCACCTTATTTTATAAAAAATAATAATAATAAAAATCAAACTAAAAGTGAGGTAGTTTTGGAATTTGGCGGGCTTTTCTGGGCAGCTGACGCCATTTTACGTCATTCCTGATCTCTGTTCACTTATATGCACGGGGCCCAGCCAATCAGAGCGTGCGTAGAGGGCACTTTATATATTTTATAAAGAACATCAGTTGATCCACTTGATTGTATTTCGCGCGCTGCGTTTTTACGTCTACAGGTTGCGTTTACGCGATTATGTGGTGGCGTGTGCTGTTAGCGCGCTGCCTCTCATCAAAAAGTTAAGCCCGGATGGGTACTAACCTTATCCAATTTTTTTAACATGATTTCTCTGGGGGGAAAAATTATTCGTTCTACAGAATTTTTTTAAAATTGGCCTATTGATTACTCATACTTCAAGAAAAATTTTAATGAAAAAAATGGGGGGTCACGAAAGTTTTTTTCGAATTAAATTAGTTTGAAGGGTAATTGGCAGCCATTTTGAAACGTCATTGTTGCCATAGCAACAACTGTTGCTATTTATTTGGTAACAGTTTTTGATTGTCAGAATGTTTAGCTATGCATAACATTTAGTTCTATTCTTTTCCCGAATTGTTTATGCACGTGTTTTGGACTCTCAAACTTGTATTTTCCATTTTTCAAGAAACTGTATGGAGCCACCTTAAGTTACTCACCATCTCTTCTGAAATATCTTTTTGACAGGAAGGACATCGTGGATGTGGTTGCGACCTGTAAATTAGTTATTGACAGTTTTGATTAGGGTCTATAGACATTCATTTTCTGACTACATAATGAAATTGGATGTCAAATGTTAGTACATGTGTATTGGCTAAATGGTTAAAGTATAAGACTGAGATACTTGCTAATTTAAGGGTGTCATAAATGGGGAACTATTTCATAGAAATTATGACTTTTTCTTAATTTTTAAACTAAAACTAAACTAATCTTATTTATACTGGATAGCTCCATCAGCTATAGCTAACTGCTTTCCCTAGAGGTCCAGTGAGGGCTATCCCTTATTGGTCCAGTGTTACTACAGGAGGAAACCGGAGTATGCCCATGTTTGGTATAGAGTCAAACTGCATGGAAGCACTCTTCTCAAAATCTTAATTTTTATCTTTATGGTATATGATTTTCCTTTTCTGTGATTTATGTCTTTTGTTCGTTATTTCTTTAAAACGAATAACGTCGATTTTGTGCGTTTATGGTGAAACATTGTGATATTTAAGCAAGCAGTCTATGATTTGTAAAAATGAACTACCCCGGGTTGATTCCCTCTTGCTTACCAAGACACTTCGACTACATACGTCCTCCCTGGTTGTTTCGCTGTTTTGTCGTGTCTTCGCAGAGGTCCGCCCCGTTGTAACGCTCTTTGCACAAAGTTCAGATTTGTGTTTCTTTTCCAAAAAGAAACCTTCAATATGACACGAACAAGGGCGAGTAATAA
This sequence comes from Corallium rubrum, assembly GCA_964035015.1. NCBI lineage: Eukaryota > Metazoa > Cnidaria > Anthozoa > Scleralcyonacea > Coralliidae > Corallium > Corallium rubrum. The sequence continues at coordinate 8,311,952 of OZ036011.1, forward strand.
GGCAGAATTTGATTAATAAGTTAAAACTATAAGAATATAACTTATACAATTAAAATATTTCTGTGCTTTCACTTTATTAATATGGTGTTTTTAACGTAAATTTTGGCGCAGTAAATAAACATGTACCACAAGTTCGTACACATTCACAGGTTGAACTACGTGTTTGTTTTTGTCCTGATTTGTTCAAATACATAAAAACTCGTCATCCGAACGCGCAATTTCTCCTGAAAGTCACAAATGAAACACAAGTGGATAAAATTTTTGGGCGAAGGATTGTTGAAAAAAGGACCAATGACAGTTGTTGAAAAATGGCCAATCACGAGCGACCAGTACTCCTTAGATATGAGCCAATCACAAACGCCTTTGAGACTGGCGCTACAGCTTGTCATTCCTCGAGGTTTCATATGCCCATCACTCAGTTTGGGGCATCGAAGAAGATATTTTGTTTGTATTCCAAGACCTTTTGTCAAAATTCACCTCGAGTACCGGCAAAATATGGAAGGACAACGCATTGGGAAGCCCACCCCAAAGCAACCTAAGGTATATATTTGTATTTCTTGTCTTGTTATGAATTTTTGTTGATTTTTTGCGGTGAAACCGCTCGACTCGTTTCGGTGAAGTCGCCATATTTTGGCCAACAACCCTGGTGTAGAATATTCCGTTTGTTTTATTCTTCGACGTTCGTTTTTGGTTTGTCGTTGGATAAAAGTCTTAGGAAATCTTGCTTGACATTTCTTGTGAAATTTAGCCAAAATTTTCAATGCTTGACTCGTTTCAGTTTACACGGTAATTCTGTAACGTAACGTATTAAATGTCCTGTTTATAAAGGTTAGGCTGTTCATTTGCTTCGAGTTTTAGTGTTCATTTATACATTGAAGTATTGACAGCAATTCTCTGCAAGTATAAGAGAACGTTTGAAAAGCATTTTAGGTCACTTTGGAGAGTATTTTGCCTGACAAATGCCGCCGGTTTGACTCAGTTGAAGTTGAATACACGCTTGCGGGGAGATTCATTCGACGGCAATGCTGCCTTGTCTGTCAATTTGAGCTTGAATTTTAAACATTTTTGTACAGAACACGAACAAATACTTGTAATTCTGTTAACTTTAGTGTTTACTATCGAATTTTCTCGCTTATCGGCGCACAAACCGCCAAACTGAGCAAAGCAAGGATGAGACTACAATAAAGCCCATACACGTTAAAACTGTATATTCAAGAAGCCGCTTTGGGATTCAAGGAACAAAACAGTTATTTAACGACAAACTTTGCATGGAATTAATTTGGCAAAAGAAAAACCGAACCACCAAGTCCAAGCGCTGTGCCTGTGACTGATGAAGTGAAAAGAACACGAAATTCTTGTAGTTTTATTTGTTTACTACCAAATTTTCTCAATATCAAACTTTTTTCGTTTATCGCCATACCGAACTGTCGAACTGTCAAAGATAAAGCCAATAAACTTCTTCATTTAACATTTTTAAGTCAAGCACTAATAATTATCTTGTTCAGATCTTTAATACTTACTTTGATGTAGAGAATGTTTATACTTGGAAATCAATTTGCCTCAAAATGTCACAAACGTGTCTCTCAGCCTGTCAAATCATCTGTTCATAGATGTTTTTGACCAAATGTAAAACTATACGGTATACCTATGTAGATATATTTTAAATTATTATTTTCGGCAGTTTATCTAATAAAAATATTTTTTACAAAACATTTAAGATATATCCCCAAGCTGTGAAACGTGAATGTGCACCCAGGTTGGGAAATGAAGTAGTTGAAAAGGGATTACATGTAATTGAGTGTGAGTCAGATTTTTCAAATTTGACATAATTTGAGTTACATCTAGTATAGATTAAAGCCTGGTTTCCATAAGATCATCTCGATTACCCCAATCATCCCAATCACCTGAATTCATCCAATCAGATTGGGTTATTCGAGATATATCTAGTCCGATTAGAGAGATTTGAGTGATCAGGGTGATTGAGAAGTTAGCATGTAAGCCAAGTGGAGAATTTGTACCCCTCTTGTACAATATGTTTAGTGCCACCAGAATTGGTACATGTACAAAGTTCATGAATTCTACCAAAAACTGTTTTGCGCCTTTTGGTCAATTTTAAATACCTTGTACCATACACATTTAATCCTTTTCCACAGTAGATTAAGATCAGTAAAATGTGCTGGGTATGAATATTTGGCTACAAGACTTAGAATAAGTCCTGTTTTTTTAACCTCTAAATTGTAAATTTCATTATAGTTGGTGTGATGTCAAAACAACTGCTGACTAAATAAACGTAGATGAAATGGTTGATTATTAAGCCTACATGGTTATTGGTGAGTTTGGTCCATGTGATTATAAATGAATTTAATGTAATTTTAAATTGGTACTAAAATTCAGAATACCTTGTGGGTACCGTATGTCAATTTGTCTACCCCATTAAATGAAAACTTAAAGTGCAATATCAAAGACTTGCTTTACTTTGTAAACTACGCAAGGTAAAATATGTCAATGGTACAGAAATTGTTGAAATGTACTACAACAGTACCGTATGCAATAAAACAAAAAACTTATCCTGCTCTTCACATGCAGAATATAATGCTACAAAACTTACAGGAGAGGGCTGCTGGCTTCATTAACTCCAAAATGATAAATGGGCTGCTCTTCGTTCAAGGATTCTTGCTAATATTCAGCTTCTGGTTAATATAGACCTAATGGTCAATATTTTACCACAAATTAATAATATTTATTGAGAATCACTGTTTCAATCACCATAAGGTGCTTTTCATGAAAGTTACTTTCTTGACAATATTTTTTATGTTGGTATTTACTTTTGGTCTATGTTCAACCTTTCGCTCATCTGTAATAATAGTCTGTAACAAATGGTTCATTATTAAAAATTACAACAAGTGTTGTTTTTCATTTAATAACCTTACATTAGTCAAGTATGGTTTTAGTACAATAACAGATGTGTAAATAGTAATTAAACAAAAAGCCAATCATCACATGTTTTATTTGTCTTATAATGCTACATGACAATTGCATATTGTACAAAATATATGTCATGCTTTCATAATTGGGGTACAAATTTCAAAATGTTTGTCTCCAAGAATGTCAATTTGGCTAACCTATTAATTTGTAGGTTTTTTAATTAAAATTAATATTCCAAAATTTATTTTGAACTAGTAAATGTATGTAGTTAAACTAAATAAAAGGGATTGTCAACGAATGTTTCATGCTTGTTAACTTGTATGGTTATAAACTTAATTGTTATTTTTCTCTAAATATAGTTGTGCAGTAAATAAAATGTAATAGCTTGTGGGTATTGTGGCATATAACAATTATATTTATACCAAACAAAATTACCTTTATCAAGCTTCAACCTTTCTATACACAAGCAGAATTTGGATAAATCAAAATGGAAAAAGTATTACTTGTCAAAAAATATAAATACACCTATCAATTTAACCTTTACTGGCCACAATTGACAGTACTGAAAATGATGGCAGTGGTATATTTAACCACAATGCTTTGCAACCTCAAATCAACTCAAATAACAACTAAACATTGTTTATCATGCTAACAGTCAATTGGTTTTGTCTACTTATTAATTTCACTCTGGCTAACTATTTACTCACCAAGAGGAGAGCTTGAAAAAACCTGGCCAATCAAGGGTTAAATAAATAGCTGCCACAAAATATAATTTTCTACAATTGTGTATACAGTATTAGAAGAATTATTTTCTGTATACAAAGTAATTTTTACTGTAGATATTATTGTAGATATGATAAATTATTAGCAATGAAAACAATAATATAATGACTTGGGTTGATCAAGAAAGTTGTGTTTGTTTTAATTTGATTACAAAAATCAAACTTATAAATTGATTGATTAGTACCAACAAACTAGCTGACTTCCACGAACTGATCATGATTGATTTTATTGAATGATTAGCATACACAAAGTCATTGGCATTCTGAGTCAAGGGGAGTGTACCTTCTAGTCTATTAATTGCCTCCTCAGTCACATTGACCAATTCAAAATACCGTCAAATCACGTTTTATCTCCAAAAAGTGGAAGTTATGCCCCCTGCACTTGGTGTACAATCAGAATGATCCACTACCCTGCAGATCAAAATATGATTTGTAATACTCTTACGCAATTCCATTTTCCAACTTTATTACGCACTTCCTTGGACCGAAAACAGCGAATCGAGACATACTGTTCTCTATTCAGTATAAACTTGCAGTATTGCTGTAAGTGGTGACGGAATGAGCATGCAAGTTTGCAAGTTTTGCAAGTTAAAAGAAATCGCATTGTGCGGAACTGAGGAGTGAACCATAACAAACAATGTTGTTGTGCCTGATTTTTACCTCGGTCGAAGGCTGAAAACCATAAAAGCAATGTTACATTGAGTCGTGTTGCGTCTAGTTGAGCTTGCGTCGAGTCACGTTCCGTTGAGTTAAGTTGGGTTGAATTAAATGAGCAATATAATGGCGGCCCGCTAACTTACCTTAAAACGCCATCTAGACAATAGCGACAGAACTGATGACCACAATCACGAACTTGCACAGGATCTTTTACTACTTCAAGACAAACGGCACATTCGAACATACTTCGTACGAATTCTTGTTGTATAAACCATTTTAGAGGATAACCGGTATCTTCAGGAACAGCCATTGCATTAAACTGTCGCGACGTTTGAGTTTTACTAATGTGAGAAATGTGCGAGATGGAAGCCGGAAGTCCGGAAGGTCAGCGAGAGAACGAAAGTGGTACAGGCCACTCTGTTCGGGAATATTAAATCGATAAACAATCAAATTAGGAAGTTTTTACTCGGGCTACCCTATGGTTCCGTTTCTGTGTTTTATTTGGGTTTGGGTTTTTTATTTTTCGGTGTCACGAAATTGCAAAATTGCGCAATATGTAATACGATACTCTCGCAACTTCTTTTTTTTATTATTTACAAACATAAATACAGACATGAGACAACAGGCTGGGCAACCGCAACAGCTATTACGAATTACAAAGTCTAAACAATACAATGTACAAGATAAACAAAGCATAGGCGACACAGCAAACATAGTCTAATAACAACACGATGGTAGGATGTTCGTAAGATTCCTCGCTGAATTACATTTAAGACACACAGTTTTCCAAGTGCGTGGATCTTCTACGTTATAGGTATTTTGCAATGCTAATAGATAGTAGTTAAATAGTGATTTCTTAAATTCTGTAAAAGTTCTGTTTTTTGATGTTATAGATTTAGGTAGTATATTCCAGGTAGTATATCCCACGGAAGCCTGGGCTGAACTATTGGTTGAGTCACCCCTTTTAGCCGAAACCGAACGGCAAACGTCAAATATGTTTTTCCAAAAAGCTAGGAGGTATTAAAACCAGATTTCTGATTAAGGTTAGGGTTTTTGTTGTGGTTAGGATATCGAAAAGATTGCTAAAATCTTGAGACTCGCTGGAGCTCGACGACAAATTGGAAAAAACAAATTTGACGACATATTTTGTAAAAACCGCGAAAGGACTGGACGGGTCCTTTTCAGTCATCGAGATTGAGTCGTCTTACCACAGAGACTTGCAGGTTTCTGGGAAACACGTCGTACAATTCTGGTTGTGTAAAATTAACCATTTCAGAGGATATCCATGCAGTATCTTCAGGAACAGCCAGTGGCGTGGTGGCAGGGGGGGCCAGGGGGGCCAAGGCCCCCCCAGCTGGGGTTGCAGAAGGGGCGCCAAAACTTAACAAAACAAGACGCCTGCTTAGGCGTTCACTCGGGCTACTGATTTCTGCAAATATTGGCGCAGTCTTCGCACATCTAGAAAACCCGAGGAACAGCGTGTGCTGTTTGTTAAAAAGTACAAAACTCTCATGATCAGAAGGGCGCTCGACACAAATTCTCTACATATGGTCTTATATGAAGTACTTTGTTCGATGAAGCGATTTGGCGTAAACAACAAGCCCGTTTAGGCGTTTAGCCGAATAATTAAACGATCTTAATACTTTCAGTTGACTAGACAAAACCTATAGTGCTGAACTCGGCATATTCAAGCGATGGTTCCGATATAGAATTCGTGTAAATCGTACCAACAGAAAATATTTAAACATGCATTTTTGAAACACGTTTCCGAATGTAATACGACACCTTCATAATAACTGATGTCAACACGACATTTTGAACATTTTCTCCCGTCTGTAATATACTCGTTTATTCTGTCTTGATGGACAAACCTTGTCAGCAACATTACTCATCAACTATTGATGAATTCACTAATACCGCGGAAATCATCTCAACCAAACTCGATCAAAGGCAAAGCTGTCGAAAAGAAAAGCATGCAATAATTACCAATTCGGGACATCGACAAAATAAAAATAATACAATTTAACCGCCGTCGTCGTCCAACAACTACAAAATACAAGTATAGTAATAAGCACCGAATAGAGCAAATAAGATATCAACATATTGAACTGTTTGTATGATTGTATGACTACTATGATGATCTTTATGACACAGGCTAGTCTGCATTTCTTTGTTTGCATGGCCTTTTGTTCAGACTCCTTGTGATTATGCTTTTGCGTACGTGTGAACCAGGGCCAACCTGTTTCGAAATGTCGGCAGTGTTGAAACAACAATCGAAATATAGTTACGAGTCTAACGTTTCGAGCGAAGGCCCTTCGTCAGAGAAGAACGCGAGGAGAAACGTAAAGAGTGTAAACAAAGTCTTTACGTTTCTCTCTGACGAAGGGCCTTCGCTCGAAACGTTAGACTTCTACGTTCTCTGTTTCGGCAGTAAATCTAACTTTACTATATTTCGATTGTTGGAGTTCGAAATAGCTCGTCATGTTTTACCTAGGTCTACCGCGATCGGCGTGTGCAGTTGCAAACATAATTTGTAAGCACATTTATAACGAAGACAATTGCCAGCCGCGTTTACTCAGTCGTGCCCGTCATAACAGCGCAGCCACCCCTCAGTTGAGGAAACTTTCGTATTGTAGCGTTTCTACACCTTGGTTATCAGCGATAATGGTCTAAAATCAAAGAACGAACATACCAGCCCACAGAAAAGCGATGCAAACGACGATTAAAGACGAATTCGACAAAAAACCGAAGCGATATCCTTCTTGCTTCGCGAGTTTCGCCATGATTTTAAACAATGGCATCATCTCGATCACGTGTCTCGACATAGAAAAAAAACAAAGCCGGAACCTAGACTCGGCGCTACCACAGGTAGCCTCTGTACAGCCGCTCTCCCGTGAGACGAAAATTTTGGGGAGAGAGCGTCTGTGAGTTCGGGGCGATAATCGTGTTCCAGGTCACGTGGATTTTAAGTAAATTATAATAATTATTGAATAACTTCATAATACTTTCAAAGTTTCTTTATTATATGAGGCCCTGTTAGGGTAAATTCCGACAGCCGACATTGCGTTAAATCAGCGACATGCGAGAGCTAAAATGGCGACAAACGAAACCAAAGTTGACTAAAATTGCGACAGCGAATGGAGAGTAGTAAAAAAATGACAGCGAATCTTGTTTTTCTTAAAATTCGACAGCGACGCTGTGTTTTGTAGCTTTTTGAATACTGATCGAATCAGAGACCATCAGAGTCATCAGATGATTCAGATGCTCCCGTGGATGTTCAGATCAAAGATATCGATCAAATCACGGAAGCATTTAACTCGATTCCTGGTCAGCGGTAATTAAACTGAAAACACGCCACGAGAGGTCTACGAAAGGTTTACGGTGATTTACGATAATAGACACGTTCTGCTCTGTGGTTTTGAGCATTTTACAGTAAGTGCTTTGCGTTTTTAATTTGTTTTAAATCCCATGAAAGAGTACTAATTATAATCGTTAAGCATGGGTAAGCACAAGCGGCACAAAAAAGACAAAGAGGGAAAAGAAAAAAAGGTTAAGGTCAAGAAGAATAGGAAGAAATCGAAGAGAGAACGATCAACAAATAGCCCTGTCACTGTCAGCCCTGGTATGTACGAATTTAATATTCGCATGACAACAAATATATGCACTATTAGTGACATTAGTAGTCCTTTATAGTAGACCATAGTAGTTTATATTTAGTAGTCTAGTTAGTAGTTTATTGGTGACCATTAGTATTTAGTGAATTAGTATTATTTGGGTTAACAATTTTTTACATACATGTAACTACACGTTTTACATGCTTTTATGAATTTTATATTAGTTTATATGTAATTTATATAACCTTTTATTTAATTTAATTTAATTTATTTTTTTATTTTTAATATGATTGCTATGAACGTCATCAACAAATTCAATACGTGCAATTACATGACTTACATGTGTGCGATGTGTGAATGAAGCAAACCTAAATATTAAAAGTTATCTAAATACCCTTATAGTGATTATAGAATTATAACTGTAAGGACAGTGGTGTCAGTGGTAGGTTTTTCCTGACATTGACTCCCAACAATGAACAACTACATAGTGTCCATAGTCAGGGAAGGCAAAGCCAGACAAATGCACTTTCAGAGAACTTGTAGGGACCAAATTTAATTTCCTTCATATTAAGAAGTATAACACCTGCTTGACCCTAGCAATTGTGACCAATTGTGCTCCTGACTTACTTATTGTGACCAAGCTTGGACTAACTGGGCAGGTTACCCAACACCTGTGGACAAGTATTCTTGGACCTTCTTGCAACTGATAGCCCATTAAGGCAAGAAAATGCTTTCGGCTAACCAGCTGGCAATGCAGGGTCACCACTCCCTGAGCCTTCAGTTCTGTTATTATCATTATCATTAATATTATTCATCAATGGATACTAATTTTCAGGGATTAGAATATTAATATAATATGACCTAATATCATATCAATATTTTCAGAGCAATTAAAAAGAAGAAAACGACGCCACCAACATGACCATTCAAAACAGGGCCCATACCAAAAGAAAAGAAAAAGAGAATCCTCTCCTTATTCAAGTGCAGCATCTACAATTAGCTGCTCGAGTTCTCTTTCTGATTTAACTGACAAGCCTTCTACTGAAGTGAGCAAGAGTCATAACTTTCAGCAGAGAACTATCACCCAGTTTGGGGTCAGCGTATGTGACTACTCTGCAGATCAAAGTCGGTTAAACACTGGTAGTGCCAGTGAAGTCAGTAGGTCTACTCCATTACAGGCAAATGATACATATCTGACATGTGATGCTATTGTTGAGGTTTACAAGTTTGGTCATAGTAAACAGTCCGGAACTAGAAATACCCTTGTAGCCCTACATGAAAGCCACAAGGATTTACATTCCCTCAAGTCAGATCTGCGCAAGAATTATGGATTGTTAACTGATGCTAAAAGGTGGCAGATTGGTGATTTTAACATAGAAATAGGAATATGTGACAATCGTGATGGTGCATCTAATGCTGGAAAGACTTACATTGCTAGTAGCCAAATGGAGTGGGAAAATCTGCGCACAAAGGTTTATAGTGGAATGGGGCAGTGCACTCTTCTAGGCAAGTAAAATTTAATAGTATGTTTTAGGTATTCTACTTTGAATGTATAACTGTCATAAATGGTGACACTAATATTACAACACCACGCAGAACCGACAGCTGACAATTTTAGTTTAGTAACGTGTGTCTTCATGTTTTAGTGCGGTTGCTTGAAATCCAATACAGATGCAACAGATTAACTAAAGACCCTACAAGTAAGCTTGGTAAAGTTTTGCGAGGACCCTACAAACGTGACGAGCGTGTTGTGAAAGACGAAGAACTCCTCAAGAAGCTTCGCGCATACACTGGTGACATTGGTAGGGTTGAAGATTTTACTTTTGAAAGACTTACGGAACAGCAACAACTACTTGAAAAATTCAAAAAAGGTAAGAAGTAAATAAAGTTTGTATATAAATCCCCCTCGCATCTTTATAAACAGCTATTTTACCAGACATGATGTGTGTTTACGAAAGGAGTTCATTCTAGAAATCAACAATTACCAGTATCAATGTGTAAATGTGGCGATAATTACTGTGAAGGAAAGCTACAAGAGTTTGTTTTTAGTCAGCCAAAATCTTATGGAAATATACATTCAAACAAATTCAGATAAGAACCAGGTTTAAATCAGTCATGACAACATTGCAGTCCAGGTGAAATACCACTGTTTCAATTTTGTATCTTGAGTTTAACTTGCATTTTTAGTTTTTAGTTTTTAAGATGACATGGAATTTCGGATTATCTGAATTTATTTTATTTTTTTCTCAATGATTAGTGGTTTTAATCAAGAGAAAATTGTTAATCATTTAATTGTCTTAATAATGTATGACATTATGACGATGTGTTGAGATCTAATACTCAATACTCTTGTACATTAGGTAACATAATGGTGAGTGGTACAAATATAATCTAATATACTTAATGTTTGTTTTTACTTTGCAGACGTACAAGTTAGTTTTCCTGGCTCACACGCGATAACTGAAATCCATGTGAAGTGTGGAAAGTGTGGTAGCATTCGAACGACCAACCGCTTAAGATACTATCAGCATTTTAAGGATAGTAAGTATATGAACTGTATTACTTTCTCTTCTTCTACTCCCAATAAATTGCTAATGTCTTCATTGCTGATTAGAACATTCTTACTCTTTGTTTTTTGTCAGATCACTGGGATAGTTGCAAGCCTGTGAAAAGTGGAGACATAAGAGACGTTTTCTCGAGAATGCAAATGTACCAAGCAACGTAAGAAAAGTTTCAACGTCTTTCAACAGCGGCCGATTTAAATCTTCTAGAGCCACTTGTTTTTTGTGTTACAAATTAATTGCTTTGTAAATGTAATTATCGAAGAGATTTGAAATTAAAGATCAATAAAGTCAATAAAGTGGATAAAGTTGTTTTATCTGTTTCATTTTTAAGAGAAAATGTGGAGAGTGAGGAACTTTGTGCAACCAACGATGATATATTAGACCATATTATTGATGAGGATATAACTGATGAGGGGAATGATACTGACAACATTGGCTTTATGTGAGTGATCGTTATTTACTGTTTCGTTTAAAACCATTGATTTTCGTTTAAAACCATTGATTTTTGAAGATTTTGGAGATTTTGTTCCATTGATGACTTAGATGATTACACAATTCCTTTTACAGATCATTAGATGACTTGGATCCGGTTGTTGTTGCACTGCAAAGAGAAATTCAAAGTGGAAACCTTCCGCGAAATCATATATTTTATAAGATGCTTGAAAACGCTTTAGAGTTTGCTCAAAAGTCAGGCGACCCTCGGAAGCAGTTTTGCCACAACAATGACGTTACATTATTCACCGAAACTCTCGCATTCCACGGCAAGGACAGAGTTATGAATTTGTTGCGTGGTCCAGGTTTCAAGGGACAGCAAAAAGGTGGGAAGTATAATTTCCAATGGAAAGATTGGAACCTTCCTTTTGTGCCATCCAAATCGACCAGAAACAAAGGAAAGGCAGGCTATACGACTAAGAGTGGTATCATCAAAAGTCTTTTAATAACTTTTCTGCTGATTGCACAGTCGGGAGAAAGCAATGTAGTTCCTTTACCGTCTTTAGTGGATTTTCCAAATCTTCGTACCATTCCAGTTAGTTTAGCTACCGATGGAATTGCTATTAAACCAGGCCTACAGTTTGATACACGCGTGAAAAACCTGGTGGGACTTCTTTTCCCAGTTGATCTTGACTATGTCAGGATGAATCCGTCTCCTGAACCAGAGACCCTTAAGACAGCATTTGTTACTGAAGTTAACTGTGAAATTGTCACCTCACTTGATAATCGATTATCCCTTCCTGTTGGATTAGAATACAGTGGAAAACGTGTCTCTGGAGAAGATAAAGCAGATACAATAATGAAATGGGTTAAGCAGCTGCAGATCTGTCTTCGATGTCTAATTCAATACATTCCAACAGACATGAACGTCATCGCCAATTTAGGAGAATCTTGCACAAGCCATTGTCCAGGTACATCGATTTACATATAGTATTATGCTATTCAACTTGAAAACTCACCGTCGTACATTTGGGAGATATTTCCTGAGCGAAACCAAAAAGCATAATGTTAGCTTATAATTTTAGAGCTCATATATAGATCTATATACGGTAGCTATATATCATTTTTTCTCTTTAGAATGCTTACAGACCCAAGAAGTTTGTCAAGCTTGTTATGAAAAGGGACACAGATTTATAGACAGTCCATTGCGCGCCTGTGACCACTGTCTGGAGTGTGGCTCCAAATGCGTGAAGCTGATGGTACTTGTGTGGACGGCTGATTGCGAGGAAAGTAACAAAAAGGCCATGGAACAGATTCTTAGCCTTTCTCAAAATGGTTCAATTGACAGGGATATGAAGTACCTAAATCCGGTTCCAGAAGCAGTTCATCTTGGAAAATGTTTCAAGTCAGCCTTCGCCAACTGGTTTTTGTACCACAGTGGTGAAAGATTTAATCTGTCAAATCTTCGCGTGCTTTATAATGATGTAGATGAAACCATTAAACGTCAGATGCACCAGGCAACGACACTCGACGCCATCCGAAATCGTGATAGAATGTCAGTTGAAAATTTGCTTGTTATAGCTAAACCATCTGTAAGAGACATTATTGGAAAAATTCCACGGGTTGTTCAGACCATAGTTCCTGAGATGTTCCGCTTATACAAGGGAAATTGCAAGGGAGTGCTGGAAAATCCCACGGGCGTCTGTGTCGCTGATCATGGTAGTCTTTTTATTACCGACAACAAAAGGTGCCGCCTGTTTCTGGCACGGCTTCACTATCCTGTTGATATCTCAGAAGTGTCAAAGTCACTAAAGAGTCCAAATGGTGTGACTTATTCTGGTGGAGTCGTCTTTGTTGCTGACACCGGTCATGGAAGGCTTGCTTACAAAGCTGTAGTTCCATCAGTATTTATTGAGCCCAAGAAAATGAAAGTTGAAGAGCTTCGTATGAAACTTAAAGAAGTAGATGTTCAAGTCCCCGAGGCTTCCAGGAAAAAGGTTTTGGTAGAAGCTCTAACCAAGTGGTTCCAGAACGAGAGAAAAAGGGTCAATTATTGTCTTTCTGACCTTAATAAACTGTCTCTGGATAAAGACCTCGTAAGTCCTCTGGCTGTGATTGCCGCCGCCAAAGATATGCTTATGGTGACTGACTGCAATTCCCACGGTGTTTACCAAGTGAACATTGTTAACAATGGCGCATATCTGCGAGGAAGTGTCAACTTACTTATGAAACTGCCCGTTAACTCACAGCCTTTTGGATTGGCCTTTGATGGAAGCAACTTGTATATTGGTGATTCAGGAAATGAAGGCGGTATTACAAAGTTCGACCTTGGGACTTCACAGGCTGTCCTGGTTGTGAAGAATGGTACACCCGACTGTCAGATCGTGCATGGACTCGAGTCCACCAGTGACAGAAGAATTATCTTTACCGACCGTGGCTCCCGTGTTGTCCGAGAACTATCGCAACCGTCACCCGCTGGCTCGAATGTAACAATTAGAATACTTGCTGGATCTGGCAAAGATGGCTCAAAAGATGGTTCAAGCCATTCTGCCTCCTTCTCCCAGCCAACAGCCTTGTGCGCCGAGGGAAAAACTATCTACGTCACTGACACCGCTGTTGGAGCTGTAAGAATGGTTACTCCTACCAACTCGTTATGCAAATTTCTCGAGCTGCTCGATGTACTATACAAGATGTTTGGGGTGCACTTGAAGGGAGTACAGGCGGAAGTGCGCACCATACATGAGGCACTGTCATCCCTGAATGACATTATTTCTTCTTGTGAACAGTGGGTCAACGAAGTGCAAAATCTCATTGGGAAGAAAGTTGCAACTCAAGGGCCCCAAGGAACGGTGTCATGGAAGAGTCTACGTAGCATGCATATTTTGAAGGAGTCCTTATCATCTCTAGGAAATTTTCTCAACGACGTCAATCCTGCTTTCCACAAGGATATTAAGTTAGCAGCAACTCTAACCCTTGTCGTAGAGAATTTCTTCAGCCAAATGCGTTCAAGAAATGACATGCCTACTGTAATTGAATTTGCCCACTTATTCGGCCCTACCATTCAAGAGTCATTAAAGCAGCTTACACACACTGGATTCCTGTACTATACCTCACCATCCTCGTACTACGAAGTACCAGAAGCGATGGAATATGCCTTTAGGGAACTGCCTTCAATTTCGTTCCCTCCGTCAGTAGAAATGACGAAAGAAGACCAAAAAGTGATGAGGGATTGGCGAGATAGCTTTGGAAAACCCGTACGTCAACGGACAGTGCGAAACCAAACAACTAAAGACAACGTCGGTACGCTGCCCTTGTTTGCTTATACAGCTGATGATCCCACACCGCAACCGATTAATTTCGCTGATGTACTCCAACCTAGGCCAGGAAATGAGGATAATACTGATAATCGACGTAGACCTGCTGATAAAAGCACTGGTGTCAATTTATTTCAAATGGACACGGTTGTAGTTGTGAAAGATCACATTCGTGGAGTTTCTGTAAGTGGTCCGTTCTTTGTGGGTGTCGTTATATCTGATGTCCCGGAGGACGAGCACAGTCCCTGTTTTGACATCAAGTTATTTGTACCTACGTTTGAAGATTGCTTGGAGTTCCAGTTTCACGGAGATGTGAACATTCATCGCGACAATGTATTACGAATAGTAGATGCAAATGATTTTGTGCAACAATCAACATCTTTAAAACTTTCTGAGAAATTCTACGAGGAACTGCTAAATGACCTTCGTAATGTGGAAGATCTTTTACCTGAAGCTCAAGACAGTCGTAGTAGTGACGAAGAATTTCAGGAGTCAGACGATGAACATATAAATGTATATGTCGAGTCCACACCTATACTACCGATGAGGACATCATCTGGTAGAACTGTGGTTCGTCCTAATCGCCTGGATCTGTAGACTAGTCAATGGAATACTTGTAAAGAGACTAAAAGTTATTAAACTTTGTTGAAATAAAAAGTTCTATCCTTTTTAGACTTTGCTTTTAGTATTATGTCTATTATGGTCTATTATGGCAACTGGCAATTCAGCCGAAATAACGACAAGGACATGACCAAGTCTTAAAATTGCGACACGACAAGTTTTGAAGTTCAGACTGGCGACATGTGCACCCCCCCTAACAGGGCCTCTTATATGTCGTGAAGAAACTAACAAATTAAAAACTGTATTTGATCAAAAAGACGTGTGTGTGAGAACGAGAGTCTTTGAACAGCGTATTTACTATAAATATTCAAGATAGGTTTTTCCAAAGGTCAGACTTTACGACCACGGTCAAGTACAATTTCATGTGTGGCTTCAAAAACATAGCGTTTTGTCCACACTGTCCGATTGACTGACTGTATCATATTCATAAATGTCGTTGTATGTTTTAATTCCAGTATCACAATTGTCAATTCAGATGTGCCATGATTAATAATAACAACCAACTCCTATAAATGTCGAAAATTAGGTATTTTTAAATCGTAGTCTTACCGACGATAGATTGTCCATTGGAAATACTATTTCAGTTATACAATCAATCTGAATCTGTAATATTTGAAGTTGCTTGGTTTCAGTATCAGCGGCTGCCATAAATTACGTGTAATCAGAAGATAATTTGAAGAATCGAACGAGATACGGCAGTTGTTTACTTCGCTCGTATGTTCGTTGAATCTTCGTTCAACCAAATTATAATTTATGCTATCAGGGCCTATCAGCAGCCAATTAAAACTTGTGTAATACAATAAGACTGTGTAAGGGCCAATCAGATATGGTTCCACGAATCCGTGGAATATCCACGTGACCTGGAACACGATTATCGCCTCGAACTCACAGACGCTCTCTCCCCAAAATTTTCGTCTCACGGGAGAGCGGCTGTACACAGGCTATACCACAGGTAGCCCGAGTAATAAACCTATTTCTTTGTATAACCAGGTCTTCAATGGTGAGATATAAAGATCTGAAGTCTGTAATCTTTTATGTTTTCTATGATATTTTATAATCTTCAGAATTCTGTAAAATCTCACTCCAAAATGCAGGAAATGGCATATCAGAGACTCTAGATTTCAAAATTTTCCGGGGGAGCATGCCCCCGGACCCCCCTACATGTCTGGCACTACTTCGGCGCTCGCACTGGTGTCGCCTTTGAGAGAAACCCGTTGTTTATTGTAATATTATATATTGCTATTTGAGTTATTTTAAAACAAAAAATGTGATCATTTATCAAAATACAGTAATGTCTTTTTTTCCATGTCATTTTTTCCTTTTTTTTTGAGGGGTGGGTGGAGGGGGGGGGGGGCAAAGCTAATCTGGCCACCCCAGCCTGAAACTTGCCACCACGCCACTGGGAACAGCCATGTTGTAACACACAGCTCTTGTCGCCGTCACCGTGTTTAAACTTCAGATGTTCTCCGTATAAATATGACAAATTGTGTGAGACGAAGGCGGAAGAGAAAATGAAAGTGCAAAATTATTCCACTCCTATACTTGAAATGTAAGCAAATTAATATGCCCCCTATGATCATAATTCGTGAATTTCTTTCTTTGAAATGCAAATATGGTCACGGCTACATGAACAACTCTTCCAATCTGTTGTTGAAAAGCTAGAGTGAAGTAACATTACACAATGTTACACATCCGTGCATTACATATATTTTACGATATTTAGAAAAGCTTTATGGAAAAAGAAAAAGTAGCGTTCCACAAAATGTTTTGAACGGAATACTGACGTTATACAAAGACTTAATTGTCACTGATTTGTCAGCATGAATAATGACTTATTCATGAAACAAAATAAAAATATATATATAAAGCGCTTAATATACTGCGAAAATGTCTGAAATATAAGTATGAGGTGACCAATCAAATTTCCAGGTGCAGACCACTCATGGATTGTGTAATTAATTGATAAAATGCTTCGAAGCAAAAGGTTGTTGATGTTGATGTTGCAAGTGGTGGTGTTGATGTTGTGGATGTTGTTGTCGAGCATGTATAGAACCCACTTTGATATTTGTTATCAGAAAGTTTCGTAGAATTCTTTTTAAACTAACTTATATGGGAAACAAAAAACAAAAGTTTGAAAAAGTGACCCAATGAGGTGAAAATCCGTGGCCTGACCATGTTCCTTCCTGTTGTTTTTAACATAGTTTTTTAGAGTTTTATTCCCGTCTATAAATTCCTTACTTGTTTTTGGTTTTTGTTTCTGTTTCTGTTTCTGTTTCTGTTTCTGTTTTAAATTTTTGTTTAAGTATTTTTTTTTTGTTTTTTTCTTTTTCGTTTGTTTGATATTGTCTCTATTTTTGAGGGATCACAGTAATTGGCGTCAAGCTGTTGTGTAACCCCGTCTTGTACTATTCACAATACACACAAATGAAGCGCGAAGCCAGAGAAGGCTAAGTAACGCATAATAAATACACAGGGTATGTTCAAAGGAGAGATGAGGGCTCAGCACTTTCTCTTGACTCACTCTCGTATCAACGCTGAGGAGAAAGGTGGAATAGCCAACCCCACCCACCCTGGAAATTCGTGTGCAAAACTTTGAGTTCCACTTCTTTCTAAGGCGCTTGAGCAATAGACAGTGAACTATATATAAGGACTGGAACGATACCTACAAACCAAATTTTGAAGCCGTCATGGAGGCTGACATGCAGGGCATCCCCAGTCCTTTATATGCAAGAAAATCTTTATTTTCTAGGTTATATTTTGTTATGAACCAATTACAAAGAAATGCAAACATGCTACAGTAATAGATATTTCTTCTAAAGTCTTTTAGCAGCAAAAACGTAGCTTGAATATTTGACGAAAAACACAATTTGAGTCCGAAACCGCGCGGATCTCTTGATTGTTTGTATGGCAGCTCCAAGTGTCGAGGTATCAAAAGTCAAGAAAAAAGTCTTTGAACTATCTTGAATCAAATAAAGATAGTATTAATCAAGTCCTTTAAAGCCTACTGAAATCTAGTGGCTTTAATCTGTCGAGCATATGGATGCTGACATGATCAATAAAAACCATAAATATTAAATTTTCTGAACAGTCAAAAAATCAAACAAAACACAGAAAATACGAACCGACAGTGTTTTAAAGTGCCACTAACCCCGAAAACATTTTCTCGCAAATCTAAGAGCCCTTATTGAGTGGATTTAGGCCAGTTAATAAATTATTGGTATTCGACGTTTCGTTGATCTTCTGTAGGCGACCAAAGTTGCATCTGCATGTCCCATGGTGGAGTAGGAAAGGGAATGGGTATATTCCTGGTGTTACGTCAGACCATTCAAACAAGGAACTCCTTTGAGCTTCATCTGGTGAATACATATAATTTTTTGGGTTGAAAATTCATTTTCCCAACTAACTCAATGTAAAAATTCTATGCATTCAGCAGACAGAGCTCAAATGAGTTCCTTGTTTGACTTGTCTGACGTCACACCAGGAATATACCCATTCCCTTTCTTTCTCCGCCATGGGACATGCATATGCCAATTTTTGCAACTTTGGTGGTCTACAGAAGACCAAAGAAATGTCCAATACTAATAATTTATTCACTGGACTAATCCACTCAATAAGGGCTTTTAGATTTGCGAAAAAAAATTTTGGGGGTTAGTGGCACTTTAAAGGCATCAAAGGTAAAAAATATATGTGATCTTATATTGATTCAAAAGGTATGAGGAGATTATTCATAAGAGCAAAGGCACAGCTCGACAGGGTTGCAAGAATTCATAAAATATTCATAAAATAAAGACGAATAAATACTAAATAAAACCTGAATTTTTGTCAGGAGTTTCAATCCAAGTAAAATTTTGCTTTTGTTTGGCAATATATTTCCTCCTCCAATCTATTTTTGCCAGCAAACATACCTCAGACAGAAAGGACAATGATTATAATACATACTGGCTTCGTTATATAAATTCTAAAGAAGTTCAACTACAAAAAATTAAAAAATTCTCGCTGGGCCATTGTTCTGTTTCCTACCGCTCCTTGGACGTTGGTCAGACGTTCATGCGTTGCCCCCAGCAGCCGGAAGTTTGGCTTCATCGAATCATAGGGCCGACCTTATGGAGGTATCGTTCCAGTCTTTATATAGAGTTCACTGGCAATAGACGAGTTTCAGGGTGTTGCGCGCCCATCATTTTTGAAAGACTGGCAAGCCCCACTCAAAGTAAACATACTGTTTAAAATAAACAAAGCATAGATACAGTTTCTGGATGTTTAACACTGTTATTCTGTTGTTGTTGGCCCGCTAGCAAGTCTGTTTGCCATTGCTTACTTTGTGGGGAGCCCGCCAATTTCATTGCAAAATGATGCGCGCGCAATACCCTGAAATTCGCCTATTGTTCGCGCAAGCTGTAGACCGCGTTAGCCTGAAAACGAGTATGTGACGTCATTTCAGCAATTATATCGTTGTCTTTACACCGGAAATTATTTGTCACAGCACCGATGATGGAAAAATATCACGAACAAAACATGAATTTTTTATTTAAAATTTGTTTTTTTTTACGGTACTTATCCTTGGAAGCGAGCAATTGGAATCTTAAAAAATATGAATGTAATTTATGGTTCTATATCAACAGTTACACACACAGTGTCATCTTTAATATATTTACGAGTTTTTAGAGTTGCGTGAGAAACGAACTTTGGAAAACCGCGTCCTTTGTTTTCCTTATCTTTAGGTCTCTTAAAATTGTCACGACCACCTGGAGTCGCCGTCGTCACAATGTTCTTTCTCTCTTGCTCGTTATCTTGTTGATTAATTAAAGTAAAGGCATATTTTTTCTTGAACGGCCACGACAGCATTGCATCGTGGTCAGTTTTCATCAGACAGATGAAGACTCCCAAATGATCTTTGTATTCTTCTCTTGTCTCGTTCAAATTGACATCCATCCTTATTTTGTATCCAAGTGGTGATGTAAGAAAAGGATCGCCGTAAATTTCACCCTCTGTATTACTATCTTTTGCTTCAGATAACTTTCTGTTAAAGTCAGTTATAATCACTGCTGATGTTTGACTTACCTATATAATTTACAAATCAGTAAAATTGAATAAGATGAAGATGAAGATCGAACTTAACATCTAACATTTTGGTGAAGAAATTAAATTTTCATCGAAAACGTTTGTGCAAAATGTTAATAAATTAAAATTTTGAGCTATAGACAGCAATAAAATCTGCAATTTTCCAATGCATAAGACAAGAATGTTGAAAGGAAAAAATTGCCTACCGAACATATCAATTGCAAAAATGGTGATGTGAGCATGCCCTTTTTTTATTCAATATTACTCCAGCATTTCATATTCTATCCCACGTTTTATACATTGCACTTCTCTTTATACGGTTATGTTACGCCATTATGGGCGGTTGTTGTGATTGTTTGTGAGTAACCAATCACATTGTCAATTACGAATTCTGATTTACAGACGCGAGCCGAGTACTTAAAAAGCTGATGCATAGAAATGTTAGATTACAAATACAAACTGTTTTAGCTGGGAAAATCAAACGAAAAGTGTATGTAAATTAGGACGATTCTGTTACCGATTTACAGATATAGATCGTTTTCATCTGACATCACGGCGGCCATATTGGTGTACCGAAACAATGAAATGGCGGCCATATTGGTGTACCATCTTTATCCTATGGGAATTTAGCTCTATTCTTATTCAAAAATTTCGTATTGTTTCACCACCCCAATGGGGCCACCGATCACGTGAGTGAAAACGATCCATTGATTAAATATTGATTTCCTTTGAATTTTCATCATGAATTTTTAATGTTTTTAAGATATATTTTAAAGTCACCGACTAAACATTAATTTCTTTTGATTTTTTCATAAATTATTACGAAGTATAAAGAAATATACAAGCCCATGGACGTATTTAAGTAGCGTTTATTTACCTCACTCACATGTAACTTGGCAGAAAAACGCAACATTTGTCATCAAAACAATCTTTGCTCCAAAGTATTGACAAGAGAAGTATATAATTCCGAAAACAACAAACCAATAGTGATTTAGAACTGTTAAAACTGATATGCTCAGATCAGCGGGCTAAAATATATTCTAGCCCCACTGAACTTTTCATTTTAGCCTGCAAAATACACCACAATGTCCGATAAATTTATTATAATGACTTTTTTCAAAATTGAATTTATGGAGATTGCAGCTACGATGTTTTGTAACACTTACTTTAACTGCAGCAATCACCTGTCTTAATTTGTCTATGTCCTTTCGATGCTATAAGGATAAAAAAGAAAAACCACCGAATGCAAGAGTACACAGAACATAAATTGATTAGAATATTATTGCAATGTAATAATGGTGCTATGACGCCTGATTAGCCTGAACAACATTGTACAGTATTAAGTTCAGCAACGGTGGCTGGGCATTGCTATAATTATTATTAGCCATCCTACTATTATCATGGCTGAACAAAATTATTAGAGAACTGAAAAACAGTAAGTACCTGATCCTTCAATCCTGATATTTCTAAAGTTGACAATTCCAAATGATTTTTCAGTTCTTTGTTAAGGTGTTCCTCCATTTCACGACGTTCACACTTCAAAGAACAAAATACCTTTTGATGCACTGCAGCAATCTGCTGTCTTAATTTGTCTATGACCTTTTGATGCTATAAGGATAAGAAAGAAAAATCACTGAATGCAGGAGTACAGAACATAAATGGATTAGAATATTATTGTACATGTAGTGTAATAATGGTGCTATCCTGAACAGTACTATAATTATTATAGCCAAGAGAATTGAAAATGAGTAAGTACCTGATCCTTCAATCTTGATATTTCTAAAGTTGACAACTCCAAATGATTTTTCATTCCTTGGTTAAGATGTTCCTCCATTTCAAGACGTTCACACTTCAAAGAACAAAATACGTTAATTGACTGTACCGAAAAAAATGGCGGCGGCCATTTAACCACAATGCTTTGCAACCTCAAACCAGCTCAAATAACAACTAAGCATTGTTTATCATGCTAAGATGGATTAAGTAAGGAAGAACTTCATTCCTACCAAAGTTGATCGTTTTAAAACCACATCTTCCAATAATTCTGAAAGAAACAATATTTACTGCACGCAAAGGATTGTGGTTAAATGTACAAGTTGCCATCTTTTTCGGTACGGCCCATTGTTGTCAAAGATTTGAAACAACGAAGACATTAATAATGATTTAAAGCACTCGGAATGCAGTAGTTCCAAGTGCTTTTTTTTTTGTTTAGCAAGAAATTGTGATTTACTGATTTCTTCTGATGATTATTTAATTTCTTTGCTGAGATCAAACAGTAGTGAAGACTAACTTTTCCAGATACCTTATATTTACAACCAATTTCCAAATGCTTGCAGTTGATGACAGTTTTGATGCAAACTTTTTCCAAGTGTTCTTTCATCTAAGAAAATCAAGAGTTAATTACCAAAAAAGGAAAAATAGGTCCACAAGACGTGTGTACTTGGACAAAATTGTTGGAATACTTTGCCCTTTTTCTTGACGATTTCACTTGATGTTCCACGGACTTTATTTTTGCTATTTGGTGTGATAAAAAATTACATAATACTGGATATGGTGTAATGTCATAATTTCGCACTCATGCAGTTACTAAGGCTGGGTCTCAATGCACGTGTTCCTGCTGGAATGAAGAGCATCAAAGAATTCTACTCTCTCTCGATCTTTCATATCTCATGATTTAGATGCCAGTCATTCTTGTAACGTGTACAACACCTTATTACGTGGAATATCCCTCTGTGAACACTTGTTCTTGCATCCCACTGGTAAAGAAGGACAGATTTCATAATGCTTCTAAAATATGATAATAGTAAAAACGTTGATTGCAGAAATGTTATTGTACTAGATATTTTGATAAAATATCACATTAGCATTGTCATTTTTGTAATTAATACATCTGGTAACTTTAATATTCAAATATCAATGAGTATTTTATATATATATATATATATATATATATATATATATATATATATATATACAGTATATATATATATATATATATATATATACAGTATATATATATATATACAGTATATATATATATATATATATATACTGTATATATATACTGTATATATATATATATATATATATCTTAAATCATAGACCAAAAATGGATTTCCATGTGTAAAATATTGCATCCTTTATATTGTACAATATTCTTATTCTTTTTTTAACTTTCTATTGTGCAAATTGAATAGCCTGAGAAAATGCATGGAAATCACACCCTATCTTGGAGGTGGTTGGTGGATGGGGTTACGAAAGGCTCAAAAACCGGTATACCGATAATACCAGCGTAATTGTAGCGGTATACCGACCATGCTGCCAAATAAGTAATGAGGTACAAGCTTGTACCTCATACATTTGATCGCATGTATATAATATGCATAGGGAAAGGAATATATGGGTGGAAGAGTGCAATATCCTCTTTTATGGCTACAGTACAAGTTACTAATTATGGATCTACTTTGTGTAAGAAATCCCAAAAACATAAGAACTTACAAGTTTTTCCTTGAACACATGTCTGTTATTGCAGTATTGACAAACAACAGTTCTATGTTCACATACTGCAAGATGGAGGTTGAAGTTTCTGCGACTTATTTCCACATTGCAACCCACGTTGCTGCAGCTTAGAATGAGAAATGGACACATTCCGGTGTGTTCCTATAAGATAAAAAGAGTGACAGTGAGATCTTAGACGGATCTTGCATGAAGCAATATAATTTTGATTTTAAAATGGTAACTATACAATTGTTGTTTTTATTGTATCAATTTACCTTCAGAAGAGAAGACAGCTGTCCATTCCATTCACAGCCAGTGTTTGGACAATTTACATTCAGGTTATCGATTGTTCTTCGTGCGGCATTATCAGTGAACACCTAATATTAGACAGAGTATGGTTAATAGTTAGAAAAGAATTAGTGACGAGAGAAATTACTGCCCACTTGTATCGACAAACAGTTAGGAATAATACATTATACGTATATTAGTTCCGAATGTAATTTGCCTCCTCAATTTATTCTTTTTTTGTATATTTAGTAACCAACAATTTCCAAACGCTTAAAAGAAATATAGACAAAGAAGAAAAGATATATATGCAGTTGTTGTTAAAATGATATTATTTCAAGCTAGAAATTATATGGTTGTCTTGATGTATGCAGTCTGTTTAAGTAATTATACATGTATGTTATTGTTTCACTTTTTCTTCTTGTTTTAGGTTTTTCTTATTTCTTTAGTTTTTCTTGTATTATTTATGAAAAATATAATTCAAATAAAAAAAAGGAAAGTACCCACCATTTCCTTTGAAATATTTTTTTGACACAGAGGACACCTTGGCCATGACTGCAACCTGTTCATTTAAGAAATGCACACTTTTCAATTTGGTCTGCTCTATGGCATGATAGCAGCTTCACTGCTGTGCATGTAGATATAAATTAGCCGTTATGTCCTTGTTTTAAAATTAAAATTCTTCTGAATTTTGCACATAAAAACAAGTTCGTAAGGATTAGTTGATATGCATATTAAAGACCTATATAGTAATCGAGTGTGAGGTCTGTACCAGAAAGTATTTGCTTAAAGTTTTTGTAAAACACGAGGGCAAATACTTTGCTGTACAGACTGAACAAACGAGGCTAATAAGGATATTAATAATAGGGCTTTTGGTTCCTCGTCTTCTCTGGGTTTTTTTATGCGTTTCTTTTCAAATGTTACCGTTTACCTTATAACTTTTGAGCTTGTTCGCTTCACTTGATGTTTACACCTGTTAGGCGTATATTTACCTCGTTTAAAGATAAACAGCTTTCAAGCAAGGCAACACTAATGTCCCAGGACGTATTATTGTTCAAAATTTTCCAACAAACATGCTTATTGTCCTTTGCTTTTTTCATTCACATCAACTCAGAACTTTTCCCGCCAAAACTTAGCGCTTGTGAGGGCAATATACTTTTTCTGGTCTTCTCCGCAACCAATCAGCGTGCATCATGCACTGATCTCTCTCTCTCTCTCTCTCTATATATATAGATCAATGGCGTCATGGCTTAAAAACAAACTTAGCCATATAATAAAAAAATAAGGTCTATATCGACGGTTTTTGATTACTGTAAACAAGATGTAAGTCAAGTAAAATATTATAAATTATTTCGTATATGGATTTTGCTTAATTTTTATCATCTTTATTCTGTGATAGCGCATATTTGTTGCACATATTTAACAATGCATATACTCGTTATTTTTCATGAATATATACTACTCCATCAACTATGCTTTCAAAATCAGTTGTATAGTGACGTGGAATCGTCTAGTTTTATTATTATTGTTATTATTATTGTTATTGTTATTATTGTTAATACATATTATTGTTGATATTGTTACTTAATTTTAGGACTTGCCTTTCCTTATTGTATTTTTATTTGTAAAGCCACACGTCTGTTGTGACTAATCTTTATAATAAAGACTTCTCTACATTTATATAACGTTTATTCAAATCATTTAATTTCTTTCTATTTTTCTTTTATAGTAAGAAGTTTAACGTACATGCTATAACAAGGTCAGTGGTCAGTACAATAGACGAAATCGGAGTTTCGACTACGCATACAATCTGAGTCGGGATAAAACGTAGTTCATTTGTAACATGAGGCTGAAGCAGCCGTAGTAAACATAACATTTCTGATTTCAGAAACTTTTTAATGTTTAGGTACTCTATAAGGATAAACTTTGCTTATCGATTATCCTTGACAATAATCCTAAACGTAGTGTCTAAAATAATGAACTCAAAACATGAAAAAACAGTCCCAGCCTATGTTATCTTCCCGTTACGCTTTAATAGACACGATGTAATTTGCATAGGGGCCCAAATTGAATAGGAAACTAATTTGCATGTGGGCCTAAATGAAACGACGATTTGGTGTATATGTCAAGGATGATATCAAAACTAAATTAGCATTAATGCCTTATCACGACGACTGTCGCACACAACTGTATGTTGATTGTTACTATCAATATACGTATGTTTAAAAAATGTCAGTGATAGATACATGGGCGGGGGAGGGCAGAACATATAACTTGCCTAAATACATGGTGACGTCATATAAATGACGTCATTTTGTGACATAATCTTTTTAATATATAATCTCTGAAGAACACAAATTTCCATCGTAGACTAGAAAATATTTGTTAAAACATTGACTTTTTTGTTAAAACATGGGTAATAGGAGGGTTTGGGGACATGCTCCCCGGGGAAATTCTTGAGTCTCGAAAAGGATATTATTTTCCTGCAATTTGAGTGCTGCATTCTTGTATTTTTTGGTCGCAGATTACGCAGCGAAATTGACAGCAAAGCACATTGCAGTAAAGACATGAATGAAATTTCTGCAAAACCACAAACTTTAAAAAGTCGGCCGCATACGATGGTGTTGAGAATCAAAATTTTCAAAATTCTCACAAAAATAAAACTATTGTTTAGGTACTAAACCGACAATAAAGTAATTTATCTCATTTAGTCGCACACAAAAGGGGCTGTTATGAGTCGCACCGTATTAATAACCCTTAGCACAATTATATCTTGCTGCCCAAAACAATCTGGGTTGCCCATATGCCTATTGATATTTAAGTGAAGCTTGGTGAATCAAATCTGCATGCTGACAGAATTTAGATTTGTACATATCTTTCTCTAACGCATGTTCAGACTTCAGTGCATGAGGACAACTGTTGGAAAACGACACGTGATCAACTTGAATTAGCAATGTCTCTTCAAACCTTGTTGCTGATTAAATTTGCATTTCTCGTTTTTAAAGAAACTGCATAAAGCTACCTTAAATGGTTTTGCTTAAACATGCCCGTACATGCACCCGAATACAATTTTTGTTTTACATCGTCACAACTCGTCTACTTTATATTTGAAGTTAGCAAACTGACTATGAATATAAAAGTAGCGTGCTGCGTAGGCAGTGTAGAAACAACAATCGAAATATAGTAAGGTTAGATATACTGCCGAAACAGAGAACGTAGGAGTCTAACGTTTCGAGCGAAGGCCCTTCGTCAGAGAGAAACGTTTCTCTCTGACGAAGGGCCTTCGCTCGAAACGTTAGACTCCTACGTTCTCTGTTTCGGCAGTATATCTAACCTTACTATATTTCGATTGTTGACTATGAATAGTTTGGCATTTTGTGAGACCATTCTCACCATTGCCGATACACAAAAGAATTTCACCCACTCGCCATGTTAAAGTTGATTAAATATAGTTCCTATAGCTTCTCTTCTATTCAACTTGCTTTAATGAGTATAATTCTGCAAGATTTGCTAAGCAAAAGATGTCAAACACTTTTAAAAGCAATGTAATTAAAGTTTTCCTCTGACTTACCTAAAAACTCCATCCAGACAGTTGCGACAGAATTGATGACCACAGTCACGAACTTGTACAGGATCTTTTAACACTTCAAAACAAATGCCACATTGGTAAGTATTTCGTACCGATTCTTGTTGTTTAAACCATTTCAGAGGATAACCAGTATCTTCAGGAACAGCCATGTTGTAACACACAGCTACTGTCGTCTTGATGTCACCGTGTTTCAACTTCAGATGTTCTCGGTAAATATGAGAAATTGTGTGAGACGAAGGCGGAAGAGAAAATGAAAGTACAACTGAAATTATTCCACTCCTCCTATACTTGGAATGCAAGCAAATGCAATATGCCCCCTATGATCATAATTCGGGATTTTCTTTCTTTCAAATGGAAATCAGTCACGGCTACATGAACAACTCTTCCAATCTGTTGTTGAAAAGCTAGAGTGAAGTAACATTACAATGTTACACATCCGTGCATTACATATATTTTACGACATTTAGAAAAGATATATGGCCAAAACAAAAGGAAGTGGCGTTCCATCAGATGTTTTGAACGAAATTCTGACGTTACAAGAAAGCCCTTCATGTCAGCATGAACCCTGTCGCGACATAAAAACAATGTAAAGCGCTTACTATTGCTAAAATGTCTAAAATAAAAGCTATGACTAATTAAATTTTCTGGTTCGGACCACTCGCGGATTCAACCTCGTCCCCAGGGCATTTTGCCTCCACGTTGGGAGGTCGGCGAAAATGGCCCTGGCATCGGCTGGTCGATTCTATAATCGGATTGGCCGGTTTAAAAACTTGATTAATTCAGATACAGTGTAATTTATTCATCAAAATATGAATTGCAATAAATCCACTCTGCGAAGTTCATCCAAAGAATTGTAACGATAGCTTTGGTTAAAGTCAAGAACAACATTAGATATATGTTTCTTCCCGACATTTAAATGTATCCTGGATAATCGTGGGGAGTATCATGATGAATAATGCTAGCCAGTTGCATTTATGATAAAGGTTCACATGAGTGATTCGGCAGAGCGTTAAATATTTCTTATTTATTATTCATGTATACGTATTATACAAAAACGAAACACAAAGACCGCATAAATTTTCTTGCCAAAACACCCCAAAATTCTGGGTGTCACGTGACCAGCCGATGCCAGGGCCATTTTCGCCGACCTCCCAACGTGGAGGGAAAATGCCCTGGGGACGAGGTTGTCGCGGATTTTCTAATTTATTGATAAAATGCTTGCAAAGCAAAATGCTGTTTGTAGTGGTGGTGTTGTTGAACTAATTGTTTTATAACTGAGTTTTCGCTGGAGGTGACTCAGACTGCCATTGGTAAATTAATGGACACGTGGCATTAGACAAATCAAATGTTTCTCGCGTGGACAATAAGTGCAGCAACTGCCGCCTGCTCGAGCAACAACTGCTCGGTAAAAATGCAACCGCTTTCATTTCATCAGCAGCTTAGCCCCGGGGAAAATTCAGCGAAACCTGACTCGCCGAAACATGAAAACAAAACAGTTCCCCATCGAGATCAGATGTTAAGTGTGTTTTACTGTTGGTGGTGGTGGTGGTCATGATGGTTTTGTTGGTGTTGGTGTAGTTTCCCTCGGGATCGGAGCTACGCTGTATCATTTTCCACCATCTTGGATGAATTTTTGAAAAATGTGTGACGTCACAATGACGTCACAAAATTTCAGTTAGTCATACTTACACTAATATGAGTCTGAAACTCGGTTTTTGTGGATGGTTTTCGTTCTAGATTGAATCAACTTTTTTAGAGGATATCACAAAGATTCAGCTACTAGAAGAAAAAGTTTCATGTTTACCATGGTTGTGATGTCAGTTAAATCAGCCATGCAAGATATATTAAAACAAGATGGTGTTAATATCTGCCTTCACCCTACTTACCATTTTTGAGTGAACCTATTTCAGATGTAGTAAAGCACCAGCTGGTTGTAAATGCATGTCCTATATCAACCAGGCAGAGGTGTAGGAAGATGTTTTGGGTTAGGGGTGCCCGCCCAAGGCGCGACGAATCGCTAGGGAGGTCTGAGAGATTTCCTAAGATTATAAAATACCAATTAATTATAAATCTTTGCTCTAAAAAGGGCTCTCGATCGCCAATAACAAACCAAAAAATGCAAGGCCTCCCAAACGCGCGCCTTGGAGTCCGAAAAAAGAAAGATTGGATGTTTCTTTCAGCCATCATACCTGTATATTAATTAGGGGGCTGAGCCACCCACTTTAGAATTTTAGGGAGGCTGCAGCCCCCCTGCTTTCCACGCCGGTGCCAGGTACTTTATGTATATAGCCATGACCTCAACATAAACCCTAACCTAGAAATCCAGTGAAGCACGTGGTGAGCAGTTTATGTTCAACATGCACCAATATTGTACTCTTTTAAAAACCTGTTGCTGGAGTACTATTTTAGTGCAGCAACAAAAGTTTTCAACGAGGACGAACCCAGTACATGGAAAAACATCTGCCCCAAGTGCAACACTGCCGTGGCTTTGACTATGTCCTTTAATTCCTGTTGTTTTTAACATAGCTTTTTACAGTTTTATTCTAAGTATTAATTATTAGTTCTTATTCACCAATTATTAAGTATTAATCATCAGTCACCAACAACAAACTATTTACCACCAATTGCCAATGATTTATCTAAAAATTATCAATAATTAGCAATTAACAAGATTCAATATCCAACAATCAGCAACCAACAATTAATCAATAATTAACAATTAATTATCTAGTTATTAGTTAGTAATAATATTGTAATAAATTTACTTATTTTGGCGGATACCAGACTGTTTCATTTTTTAACATTGTTTCAGGAGGTTAATCGAATAAATAAAGAGGGGGAGTTAGTAGTGCAGTCAAATCGATTCAGAAATCAACAAAAAAATCTAGATGATGGTGTTCAGAAAGTTCGAGAAATACTAGAAAGTGTTTCTTACATTCCCAAAGAAACATCAGAAGAAAAGAAAGCAAAAATTGTTGAACTGTATGTCAAAGTATAGTAATGCTTAAAGTGCCTACATGTATATCATGATTGGGGATTTTACATATTTAGGATATTTGGAACCTTCTGAGAAGATTTGTAATATATCTTCCTTTTCTAAAATTTCATCTTCATGGACTTTTTTGCCGTTAAAGTTGACGGAAGTGACGTCTAAGCGGGAATCTGTAAAGTGGTTTTTATATAGACAAATTCCTGCGTAGACGTCACTTCCGTCAACTTTAACAGCGAAAAAGTCCATGAAGATAAAATTTTAGAAAAGGAAGATATATTACAAATCTTCTCAGAAGGTTCCAAATATCCTAAATATGTAAAATCCCCAACCATGACATAAGCATCAGCTATTGATTGACCAGGCGGGAAGCGTAATCTAATTGAATATGAAAGCCCAGCATATTATTTTCATAAGAGCCATTGAGTCGGACACGAGAGTAAAATCATAATATTTAATAAAGTTCTAACGTTTCGTTGTTATTATCACAACATCTTCAGAGAATAATTTACATGAGTGTAATGAGACTAAATATATAATTACAGAGTTGTCATAAAATATGCATGCAATAACCAATCAGAGAGTGTTACTATAAATAAAATTACAAGCAGAAGTGACAGACAAGAAGGAAGTAAAATTATAAAAGGAGTGGCGCAGAACCAATATTACCATTTAGAGAAGGTTTAAGTTTGCGAATAAGTAAGCTTTCTCGGAGAAGAAGTTCAGACTCAAAAGAACAAGAAGAAATGATTTTAAAATCATCAAATGAGACAGGGTGACCAGTGTCATGGTGATGAGAGAGAATGTTAGTGGGAGAAGGGTTAGTGCGTTTCTTTCCAGTGAGAGGTGAGATTCCCATGTGCTCCGAAACACGTGTATGTAAGTGTCGGATTGTTTCTCCGACATACGAAGCTCCGCAGCTTCGACACATAAAACGATAAACGACACGTGATCTTAGACGAAAAGGAATCTTGTCTTTGAAAGAAAAGAAATGGAAAAGCCTAACCGAAGGACGAGCAATATGCCTAATGTCGATACGAGGATAAGCAGATGAGAAAAGTTTTCTCACTTGGGTTCGGATTTGAAGGAAATGTTGTCCAGTAAATGGTAAAGAAAAGTAAACAATGCGTTTTTTTGCTTCATGCATTGCCACTTTTCTTGACAAGTTCTTTTCAAAATCAACTAAAATACCTACGGTTCCTAAACGCATTGTTTAAAGTAAACAATGCGTTTAGGAACCGTAGGTATTTTAGTTGATTTTGAAAAGAACTTGTCAAGAAAAGTGGCAATGCATGAAGCAAAAAAACGCATTGTTTACTTTTCTTTACCATTTACTGGACAACATTTCCTTCAAATCCGAACCCAAGTGAGAAAACTTTTCTCATCTGCTTATCCTCGTATCGACATTAGGCATATTGCTCGTCCTTCGGTTAGGCTTTTCCATTTCTTTTCTTTCAAAGACAAGATTCCTTTTCGTCTAAGATCACGTGTCGTTTATCGTTTTATGTGTCGAAGCTGCGGAGCTTCGTATGTCGGAGAAACAATCCGACACTTACATACACGTGTTTCGGAGCACATGGGAATCTCACCTCTCACTGGAAAGAAACGCACTAACCCTTCTCCCACTAACATTCTCTCTCATCACCATGACACTGGTCACCCTGTCTCATTTGATGATTTTAAAATCATTTCTTCTTGTTCTTTTGAGTCTGAACTTCTTCTCCGAGAAAGCTTACTTATTCGCAAACTTAAACCTTCTCTAAATGGTAATATTGGTTCTGCGCCACTCTTCCTTTTATAATTTTACTTCCTTTTTGTCTGTCACTTCTGCTTGTAATTTTATTTATAGTAACACTCTCTGAGTGGTTATTGCATGCATATTTTATGACAACTCTGTAATTATATATTTAGTCTCATTACACTCATGTAAATTATTCTCTGAAGATGTTGTGATAATAACAACGAAACGTTAGAACTTTATTAAATATTATGATTTTACTCTCGTGTCCGACTCAATGGCTCTTATGAAGATAATATGCTGGGCTTTCATATTCATAATTAGATGACATAAGCACTTTAATAGACCTCATTCAAAAAAGGGCGCCGAATTAAAATTCTTTTATATACATATAAATTAGCCCTTATGAACTTGTTTTCATGTGTGAAATTCAAAAATATTTTTACTTTAAAACGAGGTCATAAGGGCTAATTTATATGCACATAAAAGAATTATAATTCGGCGCCCTTTTTTGAATGAGGTCCATAGACTACATAGTTGCTATTTAACTTATGTATTTTGGCAATTTGTTTAGGATTAAAAGTGCTCATAAAAGGCGCCTGCTGGAAAAGAAATTTAGAACTCAAAGAAAACAGGAAAGATCTAGAAATGAATAGGTGAGAAATACTGTGTGATGTTCAGTTATAGATGCGCAGAAGACGTCACAACGTGGTAAGAACAAAAAAGTGGCCCACTAGATGCAGTCGAGTCACTGATGTTCTTACCACGTTGTTACGTCTTCTGTGCATCTATAACGCAACAGATGACAAAAAAAGGTATTAATC
This sequence comes from Corallium rubrum, assembly GCA_964035015.1. NCBI lineage: Eukaryota > Metazoa > Cnidaria > Anthozoa > Scleralcyonacea > Coralliidae > Corallium > Corallium rubrum. The sequence continues at coordinate 8,344,839 of OZ036011.1, forward strand.
TATTTGTTTTATACAATGCAAAAATTTAAAAGATTTTTATCGAAACTCTTGTCGGATTTTGGGGCATAAAGAAAGACAAAAGCAAGTCAGCTGTCGTGATCTGACGTGCCATGTGTCTGTTCTCTAATAGATCATGGGCAACAACCAATGAAAACACGCATAACAACCAGGGTATTGTATAAAAAACAAATAGATTCCATTTTGCTATTGTTATCTGTGCATCATTCTGTAACTGAACAGACAACGGCAAAATGGAATCTATTTGTTAAAATGGAGCACGCACAAAAACACCGTTAGATTATATCTGTTGTTATATAGCTAGAGTTTCACTGGATACGATGACTGTCATTGGTTGGTTTGTGGTCACATGACCTTAGCTAAATTTCAATGTCTACCGAGCAGGCAATAATTGAGAACTTATTGCCCGCTCGGTCAATAAGTTTTCAATTGTTGCCCGCTAGAACTTTGAACTCTTCACGGCATCCTATAAACAAAAGCTTGTTTGGTACGAAAAAAAGAATATTTATAGGTCTTCAAAGCATGTGTGAAGATTAACTAGAGAAATGTATTGCTGTTCTTTTGTTCTGAGATTTATATTTGTTTGGTTGAAGTGAAATTACGGAGCCAGGCGAAATGTTTTGGTAAGTCTTAATAGCGTTTGTCTTTTGTGTACTTTCCCTTGATAAACGTCGAAATTATTCAGCGAAACTCAAGCTATATAACAAAACACTTAATGTCTGCTCCCTCGGGAAACAGTTAGTTTTGTTTTCCCTCGAGTCTCGATGTTTCTCGGGAAAACAAAACTAACTGTTTCCCTCGGGAGCAGACATTAAGTGTATATTATAACGCGTTAGCCTGAAAACGATTGAGACGTCATTTCTGCGATTATACGGAAACTGGAAAGTCACCAAACATTGCTCTCGTTTTCTTTACGCGGAAAATTATTTGTCGCAGCACTGCATGCTGATTAAAAAATAACACCAACAAAACATGAATTATTTTTTTTATTTAAAGCTTATGTTTTTTACGGTACTTATCCTTGGAAGCGAGCAATTGGAATTAAAAAAAATATGAATGTAATTTATGGTTCTATATCAGCTGTTACAAACACAGTGTCATCTTTAATATATTTACGAGTTCTTAGAGTTGCGTGAGAAACGAACTTTCCACGACCGCATCCCTCGTTTTCCTCATCTTTAGGTCTCTTAAATTGGTCTTCACCAGCTGGAGTCATCACCTTCACAATGTTCTTTCTCTCTTGCTCGTTATCTTGTTGATCAATTAAAGTATAGGTACACTTTTTCTTGAATGGCCACGGCAGCATTGCATCATGGTCAGCTTTCATCAGATAGATGTAGACTCCCATATGATCTTTGTATGCTTCTCTTGTCTCGTTCAAAATCACCTCCACCTTTATTTTGTATCCAAGTGGTGATGTGAGAAAAGGATCGCCGTAAATTTCACCCACTGTATTACTATCTTTTGCTTCAGAGAACTTTCTGTTAAAGTCAGTTATAATCACTGCTGATGTTCGACTTACCTATATAATTTACAAATAAGTAAAATTGAATAAGATGAAGATCGAACTTAACATCTAACATTTTGGTGAAGAAATTAAATTTTCATTGAAAATTTTTGTGCAAATGTTAATAAATTAAAATTTTGAGCTATAGACAGCAATAAAATCTGCAATTTTCCAATGCATAAGATTAGAATGTTGAAAGGAAAAAATTGCCTACCAAACATATGAATTACAAAAATGATGATGTGAGCATGCGCTTTGATTCAATATTACTCCCGCATTTCATATTCTATCCCACGTTTTACGTTTTATACGTTGCATTTTTCTTTATACGGTTGTCAATTACGAATTCTGATGTACAGACGTGAGCCGAGTAAGCTGATGCATAGAAATGTTAGATTACAAATACAAACTGTTTTAGCTGGGAAAGTCAAACGAAAAGTTTATGTAAATTAGGACGAGTCTGTTATCGATTTACAGATATGTTAGAAATTTATTAATGAATAAATTTAGGTTAATGTGAGGGAGTAAGAGTATCTCCTGCCTCAAAGCGATCATTAAGTGTAGTTCCTGTGACAGGTGAACAAGGTCAGATGCAAAAGCCAGACAAATAAAGTGCGTAAAAACACGCCGCAAAAGATAGAGCCCAACCCGAACCTTTATCTAAAGATTCCCCCTTATCAAAACAAAATTCCTCCTTGGGGCAATGATATAAATGCATGCGGCAAGGGCGACGGTGGTTATTCTGTTACAGACTCACAGTCAGAGAGCTCACTCAAATCGTTCTGTAAAATAGCAATTTAAGCTTTTCGGGGATTTTTATCCCACCCATCACATGGCAGGAAGTGCTGTCGTCCTTATCACTTCACAGAAGTGCTGTGCCTCACACACTTCACCCACGTGAAGGATTTGGATGGGACCCCTCAGACTTAGTTGTAATGTCTCTAAAATGGGAGATCCACATTTTAGGCCGCCGGACAGGACACCCTCATCCCGGTTCAGTTACTTCCTCGTTATCTCCTTTTGCCACAATTCATTACAATCAATGCCTCTGTCTCAGTTTATAAAATACGACCGTAATCATTAATGATTAAATATTGAGTTCCTTTGAATTTTCCTCATGAATCTTTACCATTATATTTTAAAGTCACCGACTAAACATTAATTTATTTCCATTTTTTCATGAATTATTAAGAAGTATAAGATAGATACGTTTATTTCAAAATACATTGCAGCTTAAGACAGCTGAATTGCGTGTTACAAATGGTAAATTACATTAAGAACTTAAATTACTATAACTATACTATAAATTACTTACAAGGAGTTGATGGATAAAACTGGTAAAAATTTACAATGTTTAAAAATCAGATACACATGCAGGAATAAAAGCTTGTTTGAATCTATTAGTTTTACATTTAGGAATAATAAAATCTCTCTTCCTCCTAAGAAAATAGTTTGAATTATTAATATTTGGGAGGAGATTGAATAATTTATGTTCTGGGTTATCTACAATGTTCTTAAAAAGTTTCTTGGAGAGGTATTCTCGGCGATCGTGAAGGCTTGTTAAATTTGTAAGCTCTAATCTACGACTTCCCTGGCAGAATAATCGATAAGACGCGTTTTTGAATTCGTTCGATGTTATCACTGAGGTATTGTGGCAATGAATAATGAAAAACCTCACAACTGTACTCAAGGATGGAACGAATACATGTGCAGTAGAATGTGACAATTGAAGCGATGGGAATTTTGGCGCGTTTCATTTGAACGATAAAGTATATGCGTTTGTTTGCTTTCTTAATAATGGTCTTGACGTGTTCGTTCCAACGGAAGTCATTGCTAATAGTAAGACCTAAGATCCTTGCATAGCTAACAAGTTCGACTTGACCTGACTCTAAGTTTATGGGGAGGAAAGTGTCCTTTGTCCTTTTAAATTGGAAAATGAGTTCCTTACATTTTGTAGCGTTTACTTGAAATTTGTTTGCATTTGACCAAGCTTGGACATTGGATGCTGCTGATTGTATTAAACTTGGATTATTATTTTGGATTACTTCAGATACAGTATTATCGTCGACGTAAATCCAATTGTCAAAATGAGGGATTAAAAGATCGTTGAGCATTAAGATAAAAAGCCATGGACCAAGTTTAGTTCCCTGCGGAACTCCTGCTGGGACTGGTGCCCAGTCAGAAAAACAGTTATTTGCCAGTTTAACACGTTGGAATCTGCATCGTAGAAAGTCAATTACCCAGTTAGTCACTTGTAGTGGCATATTAAGTTGGCGGATCTTATTCACTAAAAGGTGATGATCGATGAGATCAAACGCTTTTCGAAAATCTAGTAACATAACTCGAACAGCAGCTCCCGTGCCGTCTGTGGCCTCAATCCACTTGTGCAACATACTAATTAAAACTAAGGTAGCGGACGGTTTTGGAATAACCCCAAATTGGGCAGGATTTATTATGCTGAGTATTTTGGGAGCGACGAACTTCTCGACTACAAAGTCTTCTGCAATCTTGGATATGACTGGTGTCAATGATATCGGTCTTAGATGCTTGTTTACATCTCGGACTATTTTTTCCTTTGGCACTGGAGTAACATTGGCCCATTTCCAATCCAGGGGCAGTTTCTGTTCTTGATAGGATGAGTTAAGGATATTGGTGATGGGCTCTGCAAGAAGTTCTGGATATTCTTTATATAACCAGTTTGGGATACCATCAGGTCCTGGAGATTTCCCAGAATGTAAAATCTTGAGTTTATTATAAGTTGATTGAATTGAAACTTGAAGAGGAGAGACGGGAAAGTTGGAAGAATTTAGGCACGGGATCGTTTGGGAAGTCACTGCTTCTTCTTCTTCTAATGGTGGGTAATTACTCATTGGATTTAGGAAACTCTTGTTTATCAAATTGGCGATTTCGGTTGGAGATAAGTTGTCGATGGACTCAATCTGCAATTGGGAGATGAGGTCAGACTGTTTTACAGGGGAAGTACCGGAAATGCGCTTAACCTCACGCCACCAAGCTTTGGGATTTGACTCCTTTAAGCCCTGGACTTTGCTGGCGTAGAATTTTCCTCGAAGATTTTTCCTCTCGCAGTTTACTTGGTTCCGGTATCGATTAAAGCTTAGATTGTCGCCTCTAGAGAAGGCCTTTTGACGTTGTTTGATTAGATGTTTAAAATGCTTGGTAATCCAGGGGGGGGGGGGGGGTCATTGTGGTGGAGTTTGACCCTCTTAATGGGCATAATGACGTCAAGGCCTAAATTAATGAGGGATTCTAGTAGGTTAGACTTTTCCTCGCAAGATGGAGTGTTTTGAAATATGCTCCAGTCGATATCACGCAAGAACCTACCAAGTTCCTGCTTACGAGATGGACGTGTGTCTCTTTTGTACACAAATTTGCAGCTATGACTTCTGGATTCCCTTTGTTTCGGTTTGACTGATACAGAGATATGATCAGACAGGCCAAAAGGTGGGCGAGGTTCAATAGACTTTAGGTCATAGTAACGGTGAAGGTTTGTAAGGACAAGATCGAGGGTGTTATTACCACGCGTGTGTAGGTGAACCAGCTGTTTCAATTGAAATTGACGCTCAAGGACTTTGACGTTCAATTTATTAAAATCTCCAGCGATAATTATGCCGCAACCGGGAAATTGGCCCTCTATTTCAATAAGGGAATTGGCTTGGTGCTCGGTCATAATGTTGTTGTTAGCACCAGGGGGGTGATAGACAGTGCCCGTTACAATGCACGGAATTCCTCTCGGAAGGCGTCTTGGTCTAGTGTGAACCCAAAGTACTTCCAGATCAGTTTCGTCAAATTGGTCCAGCACTTTGATTTTGGTGGATTCTTTAGAGTATAAACAAACACCTCCGTGTAAACCAGTCGAGCGATCCCGTCGCGTGACTTTGTAACCCGGAAGTTGAATTTGATTGTCGCCAATGGACTTTTTTAGCCACGTTTCAGTGAAAAATAAGAAATCAAATGTCTCTTCCATGGTAAATGCTCGTATTTCATCGATTTTTGGAACGAGTGACATTATATTTGAAAGTAGGAGGCTTATAAAGAAATATACAAGCCCATGGACGTATTTAAGTAGCGTTTATTTACATAATCATACCGTAGAATCCCGAAAGTAGCGCCCCCCCCCCCTTACTTTCGGTTTTATCCACTGTTGGGGGCCGCTACTTTCGGGTGGTAAAATACGTTAACATACTGTGAATAAGTAAGTAAAGTAAATACGAACTAAATTTGCTGTATTACATAAAACGAATGCAAGATATCCTCTTAATATGAACGTGAAATAAAGTTTTTGGTTTGATTTTTCCTTTTTTTCAAGCCATTTTATCATCATCAATCGTATTCACTGCATAACGCGGAAGCGCGCTCTTCAAAAGAGCCGCTGCTTACGGGGGCCGCTACATTCGGGGGGGCCGCTACTTTCAGGGGGCCGCTACTTTCGGGATTCTACGGTAACTTTACATGTAACTTTTGCTGACATAAGCATTTTTAAAAATATATAAAAATTAGCCTCCTCTGCAGGCAACTAACTCTGTGTCTTCCCAGACGGTGGACTTTCAACTGTTCAGGGCAATATTTTGGCTGAGATGCTTTCTATTAAATTTCGCCCAGCAGTTCCCAGTTTTTCTCTTTAAATGCCAGAATATCACCATTGTCTTGCGGACTAATTTTTCGGAAATTCCTCTCATGCAGAGCTCTCCGAAAATGCCCTTCTGGGGCACGCAAAATTCAAAATTTTCTGGGGGGGCATGCCACCAGACCCCCCTAGCAATCTTCTCCGCGAAGGCCGCTCCACTTCTCCAGAGCTTCCGCCGGACCTGAATTACTGATTTAGAACTGTTAAAACTGATATTGGTAAAACTGACAGGCTCAGATCAGTGGGCTAAAATATACTTTAGCCTGCTGAATTCTCCATCTTAGCCCGCAAAATACACCACAATGCCCGGTAAAAGTATTATACTGACTTGTTTTTCAAAATTTAATTGCTGGGCTTTGCAGGACGATGTTTTGTAATACTTACTTTAACTGCAGCAATCTCCTGTCTTAATTTCTTTATGTCGTTTTGATACTATATAAAGATAAAAAAACCCACTGAATGCAAGAGTACAGAACATAAATGGATTAGAATATTATTGTAATGTAACAGTGATTAAGATCAGAAATGATAGCTGAACATTACTATAATTATTATAGCCATCCTATTATTATGGCTGAACAAGATTGTTATAGAGAACTGAAAAGCAGTAAGTACCTGATCCTTCAATCTTGATATTTCTAAAGTTGACAATTCCAAATGATCTTTCATTTCTTGGTTAAGATGTTCCTCCATTTCACGACGTTCACACTTCAAAGAACAAAATATGTTAATTGACGGTACCGAAAAAGATGGCGGTGGTACATTTAACCACAATGCTTTGTGACCTCAAATCAGCTCAAATAACAACTAAACATTGTTTATCAGGCTAAGGTGGATTAAGTAATCAAGAACTTCATTCCTACCAAAGTTGATCGCTTTAAAACCATATCTTGCAATAATTCTTAAAGAAACAATATTTACAGCCTCGTACGCAGGCTTTTCGCTCCCGCCCTCGCGAACTCGTCGAGCGAAAACCACTGACCTATATATATATAACTGGACTGCGAGTGCTGGCCAAAAATGTGTCCCCATTTTCACTTTCAAAATGGCGGCATTAATGGGTTCTTCTGCTAATGGTAGCGACCACTGACATGTACTTATCGTAGGAAAAAAGAATATTTATGTAAAAATACATATGCGAGGGCTTCCCCAGAGGTGAATAAAATCGTCTGGCGTTAGCCAGAATAAAATACCAAATACCAATTCGGACAGGAAAGAGTTAGAGAGATCGTTTATAAATCGTTCCTGTCCGAGGGCTTCCCCAGAGGTGAATAAAATCGTCTGGCGTCAGCCAGAATAAAATACTATTAAAACACCAATTCGGACAGGAAAGAGTTAGAAACATAGTTAAAAATTGTTCAAATGAAGGCTTCCCCAAGAGGTGAATAAAATCGTCTGGCGTTAGCCAGAACAAAATACAAAAGAGTAAAGACCAATAAATTCGGACAGGAAAGAGTTAATGCATGCAGGTTGGTCGTTAATTTCTTGTGGAACGACTCAGGAGGCCTGCTGGATTATTTGTCTGACCAAATAGGAATATCGCCTCCCATGTAAACAGCCCCTAAGAAGAACTCGGTACGCCTCGCTTCTTTACGATTTTCTCGTGATCTTCAGCGGTTATTTATTTTCGACAAAGTTTGCCTAGTCCGTCTACTCCGAACGTTTTCTCGAGAAATAAACCACTGTAGAAGCTATCAAATATACTGGAAGAAAGATCATTCATCTGGCTACCACACACGTACAGTTTATCCGACCAAATAGTTTAGTTTTCTTAAAAAAAGTGAAATACCGAACATGTCCAGCACGAACTAGAGATCTTAGGTATCGGTCAGCGACCTTCACCATTAGCAAAAGGACCCATAAATGCCGCCATTTTGAAAGTGAAAATGGGGACACTATTCCTAACTCAAATGTAATAGGAGCACGCAGTCCAGTTATATATATAGGTCAGTGGCGAAAACCCTGGCATGGGCTGGTCACGTGCCTCCCAGAATCTGTGAGGTTTTAAACTACCGTTATTAGGGAGGGGATGGTAAGTACATATTGTCTTGTGGTGTTATCATCAAACGTATTGTTTCGGTTTATTAAATTGCCGCGACACGAAATCACATATCATTTCGCATCATTTAACAGTGCAACTGGATCTGGCTTGATGTCGAAACAATTTAATACACCGAAAAAGTTCTACAGTGAGAGAATTCCAAGTTTGTGCTGCCGCTTGTGTCTCAAGATTTGCGACGTAACTCACTGCAAAAATATCTTTCATCGCGGCAATTCTGGTATTCTGTCTGTGGCTGAATTCTGCATGATTGCCTCTGCAGGTATAAATTTCTCTCAGTGAGCAGGGAAGGAAGCAGTTGGTAAATCAGCGATTTCCCATATCCTGTGGGCAATACAGCGACTGTATCTCTTCGATTAAAAAGAGAATCTAAGCAGGTGACTTGCTTTGGCTTTAAATTAACATTTGTATAAATACTGTTTTTTATAGCAGAATCCAGACACGATAAAAACATGGCATCAGATAGAAAACACGAACGTATAAACGACCCACCCCCCTTAGTATACCCAGATTCTGGGAGGCACGTGACCAGCCCATGCCAGGGATTTCGCTCGACGAGTTTGCGAGGGCAGGAGCGAAAAGCCTGGCTACGAGGTTGCAATATTTACTGCAAGCAAAAAGGATTGATTAAATGTACAAGTCGCTATCTTTTTCGGTACGGTCAATTGTTATCAAAGATTTGACAATTTTTTTTTTTGTTTAACAAGAAATTGTGATTTACTGATTTCATCTGATGATTATTTAATTTCTTTGTTGATATAATCAAACAGTATGAGTAGTGAAGAACAACTTTTTCTGACATTACCTCATATTTACAACCAAAATCCAAATACTTGCATTTAACGACAGTTTTGAGGCAAACGTTTTCCAAATGTTCTTCCATCTAAAAACATAGCAATAAATTATCAAGGTGGTCGATCTGAGAAAAAAACCATGAAATTAATTTATTCCAGAAAGTTTTGCATTGTAAATTTGTGCTCACATACCTATCCCTGCCTGAATTAAGGGTTTACTATATTAATATTTTATACTTAATAGCCTGAGCATGCCTTTACTCCTTTAGTGTTTTAGCTGATGCTAGACGATTTTACTCGTCAACGGGTGACCTCCGATCCTGTCACTCCACTTCCCACCATTTACACATCTATTCACCTTCCTCTATATGCCCACTCACTCACTCACTCACTCACTCACTCACTCATTCACTCACTCACTCACTCACTCACTCACTCACTCACTCACTCACTCACTCACTCACTCACTCACTCACTCACTCACTCACTCACTCACTCACTCACTCACTCACTCACTCACTCACTCACTCACTCACTCACTCACTCACTCACTTGCTCTACCTCTTATAACGGGTACAGCACCTCATTACGTGGAATAGCTTTCTCTGAACATTTGTTTATGCATTCCACAGGTAAATAAGGGCAGGTTTCGAGGTGCTCCTGAAATATAATAGAAAAAAACGCTGAGTCTCAAATGTAGAACTGGATATTTTGATAAAACATCATGTCATTAGCATTATTTTTGCAGCAGTGTTTTATCAAATTTAAGATACGAGGCGTACTGAGAATGTTTTGAATAGCTTAAAAAACGACCCATTTAGTAAGTTCACTGGCGTAGTAATTTTGAAAAACAACGTAGTCTAAGCCGAGAAAATCAAAGCTAAAGTTAATGTAAATCAAGGTCTCATTTAGGTCAACATAAAAAAAAAATTGAAGGCCATTATCAAGTGGTCTGTATCCTCCTTTTTCCTACAGTGCGAGTTACTAATTCTGGATCTACTTTGTGTAAAAAAACTAAAAGAACTTACAGCTTTGTCCTTGAATACATGTTCGTCATTGCAGTATTGACAAACAACAGTTCTGTGTTCACATTCTACATGATGGACCTCCAAATCTTTCCGCATTACTTGCACATCGCAGCCGTTGTTGCTGCAGCTTAGGATGAGAAATGGGCATATTTCAACGTGTTCCTTGAAAGTAAAAAGTTGTCACAGTACATATGTTTAGATTAATCTTGTATATAGAATGTAATTTAAAATCATGGCTAACTACTGTACGGTTCGTTCTGTCGTCTCATCAATTTACCTTCAGAAGAGAAGACAGCTGTCCATTCCATTCACACCCAGTGTTTGGACAATTTACAACCTGGTTATCGATTGCTCTTCTTGCGGCATTATCAGTGAAGACCTAATATTAGACAGAGTATTATTAATGCTTTTAATCCTTAAAAAGCTCTGAATATACCATGGGGAAAATATTCACTGTCCTCCGGTACCAACAAAGCTTGGGTATAATGAATAGAAAATAATACATGCATGGGTGTGTCCGTCTGTGGAAGAATGAGAGTTATTTCGAGTGCTGACCAGGATATCTCGCCAGTGAGCAAAGCGAACGATTGAGATATCCTGTTCAACATGGGAAATAATTTCATATTTCCAAACATTCATGTATTATAGTCCTATTGTTTCTCCACAAAAATACTACTGTATTAAATGCATTTCATATGATCATCGATAATAAAACATAAAGCTCCGCGTGTATATGTACTCTTATAAAGGCACGTTTGACGTCATTTGAACACGAAAGAAGTTGCACTTCCTTCGTGTTCAAATGACGTCAAACGTACCTTTATAAGAGTACATATGCACAGGAGCTGTATGTTTTATTTGTTTTATAAAGTAATAATAAGAAAAATCAAACTAAAAGTGAGGTAGTTTTGGAGTTTGGCGGGCTTTCCGGGCAAGCTGACGCCATTCTACACCATTTTACGTCATTCATGATCTCTGTTCTGTTATATGCATGGGGCCCAGCCAATCAGAGCGTGCGTAGAGGGCACCTTATATTTTATAAAGAACATCAGTTGATCCACTTGATTGTATTTCGCGCGCTACGTTTTTACATCTACAGGTTGCGTTTACGCGATTATGTGGTAGCGTGTGCTGTTAGCGCGCTGCCTCTCGTCAAAAGGTTAAGCCCGGTTAAACAGGGTTAGTACTTGGATGTGTACTAACCTTATCCAATTTTTAAAAAAATTAACAAACATGATTTTTCCGAGAAAAAAAAATTATTTGTTCTACAGAATTTTTTTAAAATTGGCCTATTGATTACTCATACTTCAAGAAAAATTTTAATGAAAAAAAAAAGGGGGGTCACCAAAATTTTTTTTTGGAATTAAATTAGTTTGAAGGGTAATTGGCAGCCATTTTGAAACGTCATTGTTGCCATAGCAACAACTGTTGCTATTTATTTGGCAACAGTTTTTGATTGTCAGTACGTTTAGCTATGCTATTCTTTTCCCGAATTGTTTATGCACGTGTTTTGGACTCTCAAACTTGTATTTTCCATTTTTCAAGAAACTGTATGGAGCCACCTTTACTCACCATCTCTTCTGAAATATCATTTTGACAGGAAGGACATCGTGGCTGTGGCTGCGACCTGTTAATTAGTTATTGACAGTTTTGATTAGTGTCTATAGACATTCTTTTCTGACTACATTATGAAATTGGATGTCAAATGTTGATGTATGTGGATTGACTAAATGGTCAAAGAATAAGACTGAGATACTTGCTAAGGGTGTCATAAATGGGAAACTATTTCATAGAAAGTATGGCTTTTTCTTAATTTTTAAACTAAAACTAAACTAATCTTATTTATACTAGATAGCTCCATCAGCTATAGCTAACTGCTCTCCCTAGAGGTCCAGTAAGGGCTATCCCTTATTGGTCTAGTGTTACTACAGGAGGAAACTGGAGTATGCCCATGTTTGGTAGAGGCAAACTGCATGGAAGCACTCTTCTCAAAATCTTAATTTTTAAATTTATGGTATATGATTTTCCTTTTCTGTGATTTATGTCTTTTGTTCGTTATTTCTTTAAAACGAATAAAGTCGATTTTGTGCGTTTATGGTGAAACATTGTGATATTTAAGCAAGCAGCCTATGATTTGTAAAAATGAACTACCCCGGGTTGATTCCCTCCTGCTTATCCAAGACACTTCGACTACATACGTCCTCCCCGGTTGTTTCGCTGTTTTGTCGTGTCTTCGCAGAGGTCCGCCCCGTTGTAACGCTCTTTGCACAAAGTTCAGATTTGTGTTTCTTTTCCAAAAAGAAACCTTCAATATGACACGAACAAGGGCGAGTAATAAGGCAGAATTTGATTAATAAGTTAAAACTATAAGAATATAACTTATACAATTAAAATATTTCTGTGCTTTCACTTTATTAATATGGTGTTTTTAACGTACATGTTTATTTACTGCGCCAAAATTTATCACAAGTTCGTACACATTCACAGCAAAATAACATGAGTTCTAAGAAGATATTAAACTTTTTTTGCATTTCAAGTTGAACTACGTGTTTGTTTTTGTCTTGATTTGTTCAAATGTGCAAAAACTCATCATCCGAACGCGCAATTTCCATAGAAATAATATACCTAGAATGCGGGCTCCTATCTCCTGTCAGTCAAAAAATTGTCGCCACAAAATGGCGGATTTAGCACTGAATTTCTTTGTTTTTTATGCCAGGAACTTTACTGGATTAGTGAATTTAAAGATAAAAGCATGTGATGTGCAATATCCTTCGCCAAAACATTTCGAACATCAAACTCTGGATGTAGAAATGGCGACGATAGCGGCCCTTTTAATACGAATGGTTTTAGTGTTTTTACTGTTTTACATTATATTTGAATGATTCCCACTTGCCAATCTGTATGCGATTTATACTGAATGTGGAGGATTAATCCAGGAGACAGTAAGTGTTTGGTTCTTTTTTATCCAATCTAATTTCTAGCTTGTCATTTTTGAAATATAAAATATGTTATGCACCTGTCATAATATGCACCTGTTATACATCAGTCTTTTCGACATCTATTTATATTGACATTTTAAATCCATGTTTTTCTTAAGATTTTCTCCTAGTTTCCATTACGTATTTGATTAGTTTCTTTTCTTTTTCGTTTTTCCGAGTTTCAAGTTTAGCATGAGCCTATCTTTTTGTTGCTTTTTGTAATTGTGGTGAATTGATCAAAATATAATTTTGAACTTATAGTTTTTAGTACGTTTAATAAAACAAGTGTCTTGCAAATTGTTTTTTAATCAAAAATTTTATAATTTGTATGTGGCTGATTTGTTGTCATGCGTGTATCCAATTTATCCCTATGAAACGTCCCCCAATTCTTTATTTTGAGAGGCGATCATTGTTGTATATTTATCCCACCCCTTTGCAAACTTCAAAATGGCGGATCTATAAGGGCAAAATAAAATTAATTTGGACACCTGTCACGTGACCGAGCACGCATTCTAGGTCTATTATTTCTATGGCAATTTCTCCTGAAAGTCACAAATAAACACAAGTGGATTAAATTTTTGGGCGAAGGATCATTGAAAAAAGGACCAATGACAGTTGTTAAAAAATGGCCAATCACGAGCGACCAGTACTCCTTAGATATGAGCCAATCACAAACGCCTTTGAGACTGGCGCTACAGCTTGTAATTCCGCGAGGTTTCATATGCCCATCACTTCAGTTTGGGGCATCGAAGAAGACATTTTGTTTGTATTCCAAGACCTTTTGTCAAAATTCACCTCGAATACCGGCAAAATATGGAAGGACAACGCATTGGGAAGCCTGCCCCAAAGCGAACTAAGGTATATTTTTGTATTTCTTGTCTTGTTATGAATTTTTGTTGATTTTATGCGGTATAACCGCTCGACTCATTTCGGTGAAGTCGCCATTTGGCCAACCACCCTGGTGTAGAATATTCCGTTTGTTTTATTCTTCGACGTTCGTTTTTGGTTTAGTTGTCGTTGGATAAAAGTCTTAGGAAGTCTTGCTTGACATTTCTTGTGAAATTTAGCCAAAATTTTCAATGCTTGTCTCACAATTTCATTTTTTACACGGTAATTCTGTAACGTAACGTATTAAATGTCCTGTTTATAAAGGTTAGGCTGTTCATTTGCTCTGAGTTTTAGTGTTCATTTATACATTGAAGTATTGACAGCAATTCTCTGCAAGTATAAGAGAACGTTTTAAAAGCATTTTAGGTCACTTTGGAGAGTATTTTGCCTGACAAATACCGCCGGTTTGACTCAGTTGAAGTTGAATACACGCTTGCGGGGAGATTCATTCGACGGCAATGCTGCCTTGTCTGTCAATTTGAGCTTGACTTTTAAACATTTTTGTACAGAACACGAACAAATACTTGTAATTCTGTTAACTTTAGTGTTTACTATCGAATTTTCTCGCTTATCGGCGCACAAACCGCCAAACTGAGCAAAGCAAGGATGAGACTACAATAAAGCCCATAAAAGTTAAAACTATATAATTTCAAGAAGCCGCTTTGGGATTCAAGGAACAAAATAGTTATTTAACGACAAACTTTGCATGGAATTAATTTCGCAAAAGAAAAACCGAACCACCAAGTCCAAGCGCTGTGCTTGTGACTGATGAAGTGAAAAGAACACGAAATTCTTGTAGTTTTATTTGTTTACTACCAAATTTTCCCAATATCAAACTTTTTTCGTCATTCATAAACCTACATATTCAAACTGCACGGTTGACTTGAGCGATTGAACCCACTGAAGCGCTGCTGTTGACTGACTGCTTAATTATACAGAAAAATGAATATTAGTTAATTAGTAGAATTTTTAGAGGTGAATTCAAAGATTCCTGCACTTTGATTGATCCACTGAGCAGTGACCGACTATTGGTTTTGGAGAGAAGACTGGTACTGACTTTATTCGTTTCAGTCTCCTCTAGAGTTAAGCCCTAATCAAACGAGAACGCAAGTCATCGCAAGTTAGCTTACGATGAGTTGCGATGCCACCAGTTAAACGTCGGCACAAGTCGTCGCAAGTTCTGCACTTCCGCTAGTTCCCACGCCTTTTCGCTAGTTCTCATGGTAGTTTTTATGGCGATGGAGCGCGAAAGACTAAAAAAAAAGTATATTTTTTATAATTTTTCGAATTTTGTCGCTCGTTTTGGACTTCGGTACTTTTTTTTTGCAGTTTGGTTTTGCTCGTAACGATGTCTTCAAAAACTGTTCGTAGTCTTCGTACAATGAAGTAGCGAACATAACATCTGTACCACAGATGTCGAAACACCAGAATAAAAATTGTTTCAGCATTTATTGGAATGTTTGTACAAGTTCAGTTCCAAATTAGGATGTTTGTTTTGAAATTATTCAATAATGAAGACTGGCTAATGCTTGTCGACATCGTCTGCGAATAAACCGAGAATTACCAGCGTTAGAATGAAAACAGTAATTAAATGTTTTTGTTTCAACTCTACTGTTTTTTTCACCGACTTCTGAAATTATACTAAAACAATTAGTCACCTCAATCTCGGTAATTATCGGTATATTTGCCTTACCGCTTCGCAGCTTACTAAATACTATAAATATTTACCAATGTTGTCACCTTGACTAAACTGTTAAATATATATATATAGTCATCGGGCCAATAACTTTCAATTAATTACTTTAATAAGACAAGTAGTTACATTTACTCAACACTTCTGAATTACTAGTTTATTATAAATAGAATGAACAAGTTAGAATTGTGTCAATGACTATGAAATCGCATCACTGTAAAATATAAAAAAGGAATTTACAATAAGTAATATATGCGGTGTCCCTCTGCAGACTTACCTGAAAACACCATCTAGACAATGTCGACAGAACTGATGACCACAATCACGAACTTGCACAGGATCTTTCACCACTTCAAGTCAAACGGCACATTCGAACATACTTCGTACAAATTCTGGTTGTATAAACCATTTCAGAGGATAACCAGTATCTTCAGGAACAGCCATGTTGTAACACACAGCTCTTGTCGCCTTGATGTCACCGTTTCAGCTTCAGATGTTTCCGTAAATATGAGAAAATGTGCGAGACGAATGCGGAAGTCCGGAAGGTTAGGAATAGAAAACGACCGTACAAAGCTGTTCCTAGACTGCGTATAGCCGGCGTTTCGTTTGGGGCGGGTGGCGAAAGAAAGGAACACCTGCTAACATCTAGCATCCGCAGCGTCTTCCCACTCATTTTGTGATTGGTTTTCTTAAACAAACAACCAGGTAGTATGCATGGGATCTCGCGCTCTACAGATCCGAACGAAGCTTACTAAATTATGCCCTTCAGCCTTCCCACATGTTTCTTTGCGTTTTATTTTTACATCTGGACGACTGTTGTCCAGCTTCTTTCCTTTCAATGACCAGATTCCCATGTTTCTGAGATCGCGTGTTGTCAGCATGTATTTGGGGCATTTACATCAGTTTCATTTATAATATCTGCAAAGGACATACATATGCCAAAAGTAAAGTTAGAAATAGCAAAAACATCCTTTTAATAGGGACCTTAAGCAAGCACAACGCGAACGTCACAAGGACGATCGACCCAAGTACAATAGTATTTTTCAACCAAAACAAAGCGTTGAATAATTTGCAGTCCTAAGAGTAATCCCAACACCGTCCTCGTTGCACATACAACGTCAACTGAAGCGTTTTCACGTTTTCAAAACAACGTTGTGGCAAGGAACAGCAAAAGCTGTTAGTTTGTTTAGGCGTTAACCTATTATACGGCATGTTGTCGAAGCAACAATCGAAATATGGTATAGTAGGTTAATACTGCCGAAACAGAGAACGTAAGTGGTCTAACGTTTCGAGCGAAGGCCCTTCTGCGTTGTAAAGGTCTGCGTTGTAAAGGTCTTACAAAATACATAAAACATACAATATACGATGTGCTGATCCATGGTTTCTTTTAAATGCAGTAACTTAATTGCCGTCGTGGTCCTAGCTTGCTTAAGGTCTCTACTATTCTGGTGCAGCAGCCTATAATAGACTTCCAGAAAAAATCAAAGAGAAATTCTCTTGAGATTCATTTGAGACTGCTGGTTAAGACTAAAGTTAACTTGTATGAACATTTACAATCTATTGCCATTGTAGTCTTATAATTTTCATATATTTTGTTTGAATTATTGATGAATTATTAGTTAGTTTCAGAAATTGCAGCTTGATGTTAGTAATAATTGTCAGTTGTTTGCTGTACAAGCTGTGTTAGTTAGTAATACTCAGAAAAACTCTGAGCTCTAAGTTGTGGGTTCGAGTCCCGTTTAGAGCTCAGAGTTTTTCTGAGTATTACTAACTAACACAGCTTATACACCAAACAACTGACAATTATTGATGAATTATTGTTGGAAATTTATGCTGAAATTGCAGTATAAAATAGAACTAATATAATTATATATATTTTCGTAATCTTTTAGGATTAAAGCTGATAATAAAAAGCGCCTGCAGGAAAAGAAATTTGAGTCCAAATAAAACAAGAAAGATCTAGAAATGAATAGGTGAGAAATATGGTTTGGTAGTTTTCATTTTGATTTATCAGAATTCTAAAATTTAAATTTTGAATTTTCGAGTGTTGTACTTTACACTATAAGTGTGGTGGTGTATTTCTGGCATTTCAAATTAAAACAATCCCTTCTTAAGTTGCATGCATCTGCACGAAGTACCATCATGCATGTAGAGAATGCACCATGCATACCTGCCTGTGCAGAAAATACCATACTTGTATGTGCAGAAGGTACCATGATCATCCATGCATGTGCAGAAGGTATCATGTCACCCTGCGAGCAGACCCTTATAAATACTCGCCGCTAGCAAATCGTAAAATAAGGCTGTGCCGAAATCGAGTCGAATCTTTGTCGAGCATGCGCGAGAAACATTTTCAATCCCTGGCTTAATTGAGTTCGATCGGGCCCAGATCCAAACCATGTGCAATTCATTCCTGCGAATGATAGATTTATGAATAGACAGCTTTATAGATTCATTCTCGTCCCTAAAGGCCACGAAGGCCACGATTTTTTTGGCTGCCAAAAGGATCGTGGCCTCTGGGGACGAAAATGTCGTGCATTGAAATACTTACAGTATATATTATTAAATATCATGTGTGGTAAAGTTTACAGATTATTATTAGAACATTTGAGCATGAATAACGTTTTTTTTAGGTAGACCGCGCGGGAAAAGGACTAAGGAGAGACTAAATAAGGACGTATAAAACAATATAGAGACTGTATTACATTCGTGAGCGGAGAAGCAAGAGCTAAAACAACCGTGATTTTGTGATTTGTTAAAATATATTAAAAGTTTATATTTAATCTTCGAGCGTCGCGTTTTGTTGAGGACAACGGGCTCAGATTCGGTAGTCGGTTTGCCCCTAAATTCAATGCGTGCGAGTGTGCGACCTACAAACCGGTTCAGCGAAAGAAAACGAGATTGACTAGTCCAGAAGTTTGGACTGCGGCGACTTGAAAGATTCGACTCGATTTCGGCCCAGGCTTATTTTACGAGTTGCTAGAGGCGAGTATTTATAAGGGTCTGCTTGCAGGGTGGTACCATGTTTGCACGTGCAGAAAGTACCATGATCATGCATTTGCAGAAATTACCATCATACATATGCAGAATGTACCATATTTGTACATACAGAAAGTGCCACCATACAGTACGTGCACAGAAAGTACCATGGTACATGTAAGTAGCATACCTGTAGGTACACAGTTTAGAAATAAGAGTTTATCTTGACGTCAAAAAGTACTTGTTGCAACACCACAGATCACAACAAAAAATTTAACAACAAACAAGACGCCTGGGACATTCCCACAAGTATTGCCACCTGCCTGGGTCAGGCATTCACTCGGGCTACTGCAAAAATGTGGAGGTCTCTACAACGCGCGAGTAAAGAGGTGGGAGTGGGCCGAGGAAGATCAGATCGAAGCTGAATGTGCTGCATACTTCACATTGGTGAACAGGACTTTCCTGAATTGTCGAAGTGTCTAGAATTTAGGTGTATCCTGAAGCCTAGGGAGCTTCTGTCCCACATGCTGAGGTGCCCAAACTTCACGTGTGGGCCAGGTGCATGCAGATGCACTAGCAAACATGCAAGGGACATGACTTGTCCAAAGTTATTTCTATGAATACGCATCAAAAAATTTATCAAAATCAACATCAAGATATGGATAACATACTTGTGACAAAATTACATACTCATAGGTTCAAAGCACTTACAACGGTAAAAATATAAGATATAATTTTTATTGAAAGTTATGTTTTCTACAATACTTATAGCCTTGGAAGCGAGTAATAGGAATTAAAAAATTATGGTTCGATATCAACTGTTATAAACACAGTGTCATCTTTAATATATTCACGAGTTTTTAGAGTTACGTGTGAAACGAACCTTGGAAAACCGAGTCCTTCGTTTTGCTCAACTTTAGGTCTCTTAAATTGGTCGTGACCATCTGGAGCCATCGTCATCACAATGTTCTTTCTCTCTTGCTCGTTATCTTGTTGATCAATTAAAGTAAAGGTATACTTTTTCTTGAATGGCCACGACAGCATTGCGTCATGGTCAGTTTTCGTCAGACGGATGTAGACTCCCATATGATCTTTGTGTGCTTCTCTTGTGTCGTTCAAATAGACCAACATTTTTATTTTGTATCCAAGTGGTGATGTAAGAAAAGGATCGCCGTAAATTGTGCCCAATGTATTACTATCTTTTGCTTCAGATAACTTTCTGTTAAAGTCAGTTATAATCACTGCTGATGTAATGTGACTTACCTATATAATTTAAAAATTGCAATCGTTTAGAATGAAGATCAGACCTAACGTCTGACATTTTGGTAAAGAAAGAAAATTTTCAGCGTGAAAAATTGGTGCAAATGATTAAAAAATCAAAATTTTAAGCTATCGACAGCAAGAAAACGTCCTAATTTTCTAATGGATACGACAAGCACGTCAAAGGGAAAAATGTTGGTTCATTTGTCTTGTCTCGAAACAAGACCAATCACAAATTCTTGGTTTTTGATGGCAAGAGATGCCAGAAAAAAAGTCAATAAATCTTTTCCTTCGCACATCCAGCTACCTTGTTGACACGTTTCTTCCCACTCTTTAGCAGTTTGTTTTGTAGCCATTTCCTTTTAGAATATTCAAAGCACATTCAAAACCCTTCGAACTCTTTGCCAACGTCTGCAGCTGAATCGTTTTGATTGACAGGTGCTTATATACGATTTTAATCTGAATGGGTTGCAAGCGGTCGCTGGTAATTGCTATAACAATAGGCGCCTGCAGGCGCTCCCTTCCTCCCAGCTCCAAATTTACGTATACCTCAGCGCCGGCTATACACGCAGGCTACATCATAAACTCCTGTCTTACCTTCTTTATGTCCTTTGGACGCACTGCAGCAATCTCCCGTTTTACTTTCTCTATTTCCTTTTGATGCACTGCAGAAATCTCCCGTTTTACTTTCTTTATGTCGTTTAGACGCACTGCAGCAATCTCCTGTTTTACTTTCTCTATTTCCTTTTGATGCACTCCCCCAATCTCCCGTCTTACTCGCTCTATTTCCTTTTGATGCACTGCAGCAATCTCCTGTTTTACTTTCTCTATGTCGTTTGCAGTAATCTCCCGTCTTACTCGCTCTATTTCCTTTTGATGCACTGCATCAATCTCCCGTTTTACTTTCTCTATGTCGTTTTGACGCACTGCAGCAATCTCCTGTCTTATTTCTTTTCTGTCCTTTTGATGCTATAAGAGAATAAAGACAAAATACTGAATGCATGACTACGGCACATGAATGCCTTAAGAGCATTACTGCAATGAAGTGGCTGTCATGGGCAATTTCAATTTATTTTTTGAATTGTACATATTACACAAAAATTGAATTACACTAGTTAATAATCACAAAATATTTACAAAAGAGAATTGAGTAACACCTAATTTAGATTTTTGTTTGTTTTATATCGAGTTGAAACATCCTAATAGTATAAACTAATTGGGAGGATGACCTTGAAGTAAATATATAATATTATGATTCATGTATTGGTATACATATTACATTAATTAGTATGCATACATATATACGAATATATATGTAGGGAGTGTATATGTGTGTGCATACTAATTATATATATATATATATATATATATATATATATATATATATATATATATATATATATATATATATATATAAATAACAAAGTTTTAAAATGCTTTACTAAAGGAAACCAGAAGTCTTATTTCAATATGTAAATAATTCCAAAGTATTCCACTGTCCGTTGAAAAACCAAATTGATAAGATGTGAAGATTATGTCATTAAATTTAAGCATATCAAAATATTTAATAACATTGTTAGAACAACATTGATGGCTGAATATCAACATTGACTAAACGGTTATTCTCACACGAGAAAAATGCATGAAAATTGAGAAACCCACTTTGTTATACTGAGCAATTCTTCTTAGTACCTGGTCCTGTAGGGAAAACACTTTGTCCTCCAATCTTGAAATTTTTAAAGTTGATAATTCTAAATGGTCTTTCATTCCTTGGTTAAGATGTTCCTCCATGTTATAACGTTCACACTTAAAGAAATAGAAACAAAACAAGTTTATGTTTGTCAAATGTTTCAATTATGTTTGAAAATTAATTGCAGCAAGCTATTTTTCGGCTTTAGAGACTGTAGTAATTGAAACATTCAAGCCCACTGAATTTACTTCATCGAAATGCATTTAGTAGATCCAAGTGCTTTATGTTTAACATTAAGAAGCTGTGATGCGTTTTAATGATGATTATGTAATTTCTTTGTTGATATCAAACAGTAGTGAAGACCAACTTTTCCTGACCAGATGAAAAACTTTCAAAAATTACCTCATATTCACAACCAACTTGCAAAAACTTGCATTTAACAACAGTTTTGATGCAAACTTTTTCTAAATGTTCTTCCATCTAAAAATATCAAGAGTTAGTTACCAAAAATTTAAAAAATAGGTCCACAAGTTCGTTTGGTCTTCCAAGTCCACGTAGCAAAAAGTTCAAAAAATTGAGTTTTTCTTAAAAGAGAAATTCAAGTTTACTTTTAGCAATGTGACCTATGACGGTTATTATGTCATTAGAAATGTCTCAAAAGAACAACAGTAGGGCCGTTTATATCAGAGCTGATAAGACGCGGCTTACACAGGACGCGCCTTACACAAGACGCCAAACATTCGTATAAAAGTTACAAAAACTTATATTCGCGTCTTACACAAGCCGCGGTTTGTTCAAAAACGCCGTATAAATGGGCCAGTACGCGTCTTGTGTAAGCCGCGTCTTATTCACGTCTTATAAATGGCCCTATAACATGAAGAAAAAAGCCGATTGTACGATTTTCCAAGCCGGCCATTTTAAGTCTTTGAAATTTGAGTCTCTGAAATGGCATTTCCGCAATCTGACAGGACATTTAAGCAAACTTTTAAACGTTTTAAAACGTATTTCTAATAACGCATTTTATCATTTTTACAAAAGATTTTGTCCAAATTGGACGTTTTTTTGAAACTTTATTGAGAAAACTACAGTATTTACAAAGACAACTAGAACAGTAGCTAACCATGCAAATGGGATGAGGCGCGAACGCAACGCGAGTACCCACGCGAAGCATCTCTCGCAAGCATGTAGTTTAATGTTACTAGCCACTTAAAAATGGGGGCTAAGGTCCCTCCACCAAAACGTGACGCCCCTGGTTCTAACTTTCCACTATGTGGATTTTTGGTATGTTTTTTTCTGAATGTGTCGAACTACTGAAAAATCTTTTGCAATTTGTTTGATGTTAAATCGTAGATGGACGGACTATTGTAGTGTACGCTCTCCGTATGTATACCCACTCACTCACTCGCAGTCATCCTTGTAACAATGTATTGACAGATACAGCACCTGATTACGTAAAATATCTTTCTCTGAACATTTGTTTGTGCATTCCACAGGTAAATAAGAACAGCTTTCGAGGTGCTCCTAAAACAAGATAGCAAAAATGCTGATTGTGTTTAAGGCATGTTTTGAATAGCTTAAAAAACGACCCAATTAGTAAGTTCACTAAATGTTTCTTTAAATCAAGGCCTCATTTAGATCAACATAAAAACAAAGATTTAGAGTGAAAGCGATTATCGAGTGGTCTGTATCCTATACGTACAGTACAAGTTATGAATTCTGGATCTACTTTGTGTAAGAAACCCATAAGAACTTACAGCTTTGTCCTTGAATACATGTTCGTCATTACAGTATTGACAATGAACAGTTCTGTGTTCACATTCTCCAAGATGGACCTCCAAATCTCTCCGAATTACTTGCACGTTGCAACCCATGTTGCTGCAACTTAGAATGAGAAATTCGCACCTTTCAGCATGTTCCTATATATATAAGACAAAAAGTTGCATATTTCGTAAAATTGTCGGCTGGCTTTAGATTTTGGTCTAGGGTATGTGTTTGACTAATCTTGCATGCATAGAAATGAACACGATCTAAAAATATACGATCGTTCTTTCATATATCAATTTACCTTCAGAAGAGATGACAGCTGTCCATTCCATTCACACCCAGTGTTTGGACAATTTACAACCTGGTAATCGATTACTCTCTTTGCGGCATTATCAGTGAAGACCTAATATTAGACAGAGTATTATTGATATTTTTCAGCATTAAAAAGCCTAAAATACGGTGATAAGAAAGTACACTGTTCTTGTATATACAAAGCTTAGGTATATAGTGAATAATATTATTGGTTCCAAAGTTGTCTGACTCCAATCCTGGTTCATTATTTGTACTTTATACGACTGTATATTACCAAACTTTATTTAACAAATAAAACATAAAGCTCCGTGCATATGTACTCTTATAAAGGTACGTTTGACGTCATTTGAACACGAAAGAAGTTGAGTAGTGTTCAAATGACGTCAAACGTACCTTTATAAGAGTACATATGCACAGGAGCGGTATGTTTTATTTGTTTTATAAAATAAGAAGAGGAAAAATCAAACTAAAAGTGAGGTAGTTTAGGAATTTGGCGGGCTTTTCCGGCCAGCTGACGCCATTTTACGTCATTCATGATTTCTGTTCTCTTATAAATGCATGGAGCCCAGCCAATCAGAGCGTGCGTAGAGGACACCTTATTTTATAAAGTGTATTATGTAATATTTAAAACGTGAGCAGCAGTGTTTTATCAGATTTAAAACACGCGGCGATATAAACACGTAATGCGAATGTTTTAAATAGCTTCAAAACGACCCACTTGGTAAATTAAGTTGTCTTAGCCGAGAAAGCAAAGCTAAAGTTTATGTAATCAGGAGGTTTCTTTATCAGACAAAACCACGGACATGGTACTGATTTCCTTTGTGTTTTCCTCATGAATTATTAATGATTTTTAAATGTAAATTTAAGTACAGTGAATCAAGTCGAAATTAGATTGTTTCATTCCATTCTTGATTCATTGTACTTAATATGTAATTTTCTTTCTTCCTTTCTAATCTTGTTAACGTTATCTACTGTAATTAAGTTAATTAATTCTTTGAACGTTTTCATGGCGATAGTGTAATATAAATAAGTTTTGTGAAAACACCACGCAAAATATTTCTTTGCTAAGCTTTCGGCCAAAATTATGTAATTAAGTTATTTTATTCTCTCTGCTGACCACAAGCCACTTAAGCCTTACTTTCCACTGTATTACTAAACCAAATTGAGTATAAAATGTTGTGTTGTGTTGTGTTGTGTTGTGTTGTGTTGTGTTGTGTTGTGTTGTGTTGTGTTGTGTTGTGTTGTGTTGTGTTGTGTGTTGTGTTGTGTTGTGTTGTGTTGTCAGTTGTGTTGTGTTGTCAGTTGTGTTGTGTTGTGTTGTGTTGTGTTGTGTTGTGTTGTGTTGTGTTGTGTTGTGTTGTGTTGTGTTGTGTTGTGTTGTGTTATCAGTTGTGTTGTGTTATGTCAAACGGTTTGCTTTCAGATTGTGCTTTCTATTGTCACAGAATATGAACCCCTCCTGTCTATATATAGCAACCGACAATGACAAAAGATTTAAAAAAATAGACAGAGAAGACAAGATAATTATGCGGTTGTTGTTAAGATGACATTTCTAACTAGAGGATTGGCTTTTTAAGTACTCACCATCTCTTCTGAAATATCTTTTTGACAGGAAGGACATCGTGGATGTGGCTGCGACCTGAAAATTAGTTATTGACAGTTTTGATTAGTGTCTATAGACATTCTTTTCTGACTACATAATGCAATTGGATGTCAAATGTTGATGCATGTTGATTGACTAAATGGTCAAAGAATAAGACTGAGATACTTGCTAAGAGTGTCATAAATAGGGAACTATTATATAGAAATTATGGATTTTTCTTAATATTTAAACTAGAACTAAACTAATCTTATTTATACTGGATAACTCTATCAGTTATATACTGTATATAAACTGCTCTCCCTAGAGGTCCAGTAAGGGCCATCTCCCTTATTGGTCCAGTGTTACTACAGGAGGAAACTGGAGTACGGAGTACCCGCTCTTTGAACAAAGTTCATATTTGTGTTTCTTTTCCAAAAAGAAACCTTTAATTAACATGACACGAACAAGGGCGACTAATAAGGCAGAATTTGATTAATAAGTTAGAATTAGGTGTTTTTAACGTATATGTTTATTTACTGCGGCAAATATCACAAGCTCGTACACATCCACAGCAAAATAACACGAGTTCTAAGAAGATATTAAACTTTTTTTGCATTTCAAGTTGAACTACGTGTTTGTTTTTGTCCTGATTTGTTCAAATACACAAAAGCTCGTCATCCGAACGCGCAATTTCTCATGAAAGTCACAAAAGAAACACAAGTGGATCAAATTTTTGGGTGAAGGATTGTTTGAAAAAGGACCAATGACAGTTGTTAATAAATGGCCAATCACGAGCAACCAGTTCCCATATAAGCCAATCACAAACGCCTTTGAGACTGGCGCTACAGCTTGTAATTCCTCGAGGTTTGTCCATCACTTCAGTTTGGGGCATCGAAGAAGACATTTTGTTTGTATTCCAAGACCTTTTGTCAAAATTCACCTCGAGTACCGGCCAAAATTTGGAAGGACAACGCATTGGGAAGCCTATACCCAAAGCAAACTAAGGTATATATATTTGTATTTCTTGTCTTGTTATGAATTTTTGTTGATTTTTTGCGGTGAAACCGCTCGACTCGTTTTGGTGAAGTCGCCATTTGGCCAACAACCCTGGTGTAGAGTATTCCGTTTGTTTTATTCTTCGATGTTCGTTTTTGGTTTAGTTGTCGTTGGATAAAAGTCTTAGGAAGTCTTGCTTGGCATTTCTTGTGAAATATAGCCAAAATTTTCAATCCTTGACTCACAATTTCGTTTTTAGGCGGACGACTCTATACGGAATTCTGTAACGTAACATATTAAATGTCCTGTTTATAAAGGTTAGCCTGTTCATTTGTTTCGAGTTTTAGTTCATTTATACATTGAAGTATTGACAGCAATTCTCGGCAAGTATAAGAGAACGTTTAAAAAGCATTTTAGGTCATTTTGGAGACTACTTTGACTGACAAATGCTACCGGTTTGATTCAGTTGAAGTTTAATATACACGCTTGCGGGAGGATTCATTCGACAGCAATGCTGCCCTGCCCTTGTCTGTCAATTTGAGCTTGAATTTTAAACATTTTTGTACAGAACACGAACGAATACTTGTAATTCTGTTAACTTTAGTATTTACTATCGAATTATCTCAAATTTTCTCGCTTATCGGTGCACAAACCGCCAAAACTGAGCAAAGCAAGGATGAGACTACAATAAATCCCATAAAACTGTATATTCAAGAAGCCGCTTTGGGATTCAACGAACAATACAGTTATTTAACGACAAACTTTGCATGGAATTAATTTCGCAAAAGAAAAACCGAACCACCAAGTCCAAGCGTTGTGCTTGTGACTGATGAAGTGAAAAGAACACGAAATTCTTCTAGTTTTATTTGTGAATACCGAATTTTCTCAATACCAAACTTGCTTATCGCCACACCGAACTGTCAAAGATAAAGCCAGAAGCTGCAATCTCAATCTGGGAAGCCATTTAGGGACTCATTTTGACGGTTGATTTATAACAGAATACGAACAAATTCTAAGTAACGGTGTCTATTCAATTAAACTTTCTTCTTCATTTAACATTTTTAAGTCAAGCACTGATACCGTATTTCCTCTATTAAGCCCCCTCCCTGTAATAAGCCCCCTCTCTGTTCAGACCTTTATAGTTGGAAATCAATTTGCTCAAAATGTCATAAACCTCACTCTCTCAGCCTGTCAAATCCTGTTATAAACTTGCCTCATTGTATTTTAGATATTTTTTTTTGTTTTATAGACAGTACAATGAAAGTTGAGTAAATCAATATTAATAATATTTTCTCAAATTTTGTTGCTTGTGACAAGTCAGGCAAAAATCGAATTTTTGAATTTTTTTTAAACTTAGTCATTTTATTTTAATAAAATATTACAATTTTTAAAAAATAATTTCTTAAAAGATTATTTAAAAAAATATTTTTTACAAAACATTTAAGATATATCACCAAGCTGTGAAAAGTGAACATGCACCCAGGTTGGGAAATGAAGTAGTTGAAAAGGGATTACATGTAATTGAGTTTGAGTCAGATTTTTCAAATTCAACATTTGAGTTACATCTAGTATAGGTTAAACTTTTAAAGCCTGGTTTCCATAAGATCATCTCGATCATTCCAATCACCTGAATTCATCCAATCAGATTGGGTTATTTGAGATATATCTAGTCTGATTAGAGAGATTTGAGTGATTAGGGTAATTGAGAAGTTAGCATGTAAGCCAAGTGGAGAACTCTTGTACAATATGTTTTAGTGCCACCAGAATTGATACATGTACGAAGTTCATGAATTCTACCAAAAACTGTTTTGCACCTTTTGGTCAATTTTAAGACTTAGAATTTTTTAACCTCTAAATTGTAAATTTCGTTATAGTTGGTGTGATGTCAAAACGACTTTGCTGACTAAATAAACGTAGATGAAATGGTTGATTATTAAGCCTACATGGTTATTGGTGAGTTTGGTCCATGTGATTATAAATAAATTTAATGTAATTTTAAATTGGTACTAAAATTCAGAATACCTTGTGGGTACCGTATATCAATTTGTCTACCCCATTAAGTGAAAACTTAAAGTGCAATATCAAAGACTTGCTTTACTTTGTAAACTATGCAAGGTAAAATATGCCAATGGTACAGAAATTGTTGAAATGTGCACAACAATTGCATATTGTACAAAATATATGCCATGCTTTCATAATTGGGGTACAAATTTCAAAATGTTTGTCTCCAAGGATGTCAATTTGGCTAACTTATTATTTTGCAGGTTTTTTAATTATTAAAATTAATATTCCAAAATTTATTTTGAACTAGTAAATGTATGTAGTTAAACTAAATAAAAGGGATTGTCAGTGAATGTTTCATGCTTGTTACTTGTATGGTCATTAACTTTGTTATTTTTCTCTAATAGTTGTGCCAGACGATTTTACTCATCAAGGGGAGAGCTTCCAGAAACCTGGTCAATCAAGGGTTAAATAAATAGCTGCCACAAAATATAACGTTCTACAATTGTGTATACAGTATGAGAAGAATTCTCTTCTGTATGCAAAGTAATTTTTACTGTAGATATTATTGTAGATATGATCAAATTAGCAATGAAAACAATAATATAATGACTTGGGTTGATCAAGAAAGATGTGTTTGTTTTAATTTGATTACAAAAATTAAACTTATAAATTGATTGATTAGTACCAACCGAAACTGACTTCCACGAACTGATCATGATTGATTTTATTGAATGATTAGCATACACAAAGTCATTGGCATTCTGAGTCAAGGGGAGTGTACCTTTTAGTCTATTGCCTCCTCAGTCACAATGACCAATTCAAAATACCGTAAAATCACGTTTTATCTCCAAGAAGTGGAAGTTGTGCCCCTTGCACTTGGTGTCCAATCATGTACCGTACAATTAAAGGTTGATTTAAACTGAATGAGATCCACTACCCTGTAGATCAAAATATGATTTGTAATACTCTTACGCAATTCCATTTTCCAACTTTATTGCGCACTTCCTTGGACCGAAAACAGTGAATCTAGACATACTGTTCTCTATTCAATATAAAGTTGCAATATTGCTGTAAGTGGTGACGGAATGAGCATGCAAGTTTGCAAGTTTTGCAAGTTGAAAGAAATCGCATTGTGCGGAACTGAGGAATGAACACCATAACAAACAATGTTGTTGTGCCTGATTTTTACCTTGGTCGAAGGCTGAAAACCATAAAAGCAATGTTAGATTGAGTTGTGTGTAGTTGAGCTTGCGTCGAGTCACGTCCCGTTGAGTTAAGTTGGGTTGAATTAAATGAGCAATATAATGGTGGCCCGTTAACTTACCTTAAAACGCCATCTAGACAATAGCGACAGAATTGATGACCACAATCACGAACTTGCACAGGATCTTTTACTACTTCAAGACAAACGGCACATTCGAACATACTTCGTACAAATTCTTGTTGTATAAACCATTTCAGACGATAACCGGTATCTTCAGGAACAGCCATTGCATTAAACTCTCGCGACGTTTGAGTTTTACTAATGTGAGAAATGTGCGAGACGGAAGCCGGAAGTCCAGAAGGTCAGCGAGAGAACTAGTCTCCCTCGCAGCCGTTGTTAGGGTCGCCGTCCCAAACTCGCTCCCCACCAGCGGCTGCTCACTCGAGCAACACATTCCATTCCCTTTGTATAATGAACCAATGAGATTATAGCATTGATCACTGCTAAAATTAAACGCCAGCCTTTTGCCGAGCGACGTTGTTGTGTAAAACTTGTTTAATCGAAAGCTAATATTTCGAAAAGTTTAGCTTAGAACATTACAAAATTTACGAAGAATAATGTCTTGACTATGTTCTTTCCGCCCATGCAAAGGAAGGTGCGTAAAAGTCAATGTGAAGCGTGTGGGCATCAGAGAAATATTCAGTTGGCCGTGTTGACACACGGTGTGCTCAAATTACATTACCGAAGTCTGAAAATTATCTGCGTACCGCACGGCACTTGAAATCACGAATATTTTCAGAAGTATAGCTTAGAACTTCGCCGAATTTTTGAAGAATGCTATTTCGATTATCCTCTTTCACCACATGCAGATAAACAAGCGTTGAAGTTATGAGCGTCAGCGAAATAAAAGATGTAAACACAAGCCCGACGGAAATGGGGTGAACAACAAGAGAGCGACTAGTGTAGTGTGTTTACTTGAAAGTTAATATTTCGAGTAGTTTAGCTTAGAAGATTAGAAAGTTCACGAAATTTACGAAGAATGGTATTTTAATTATGTTCTTGCCGCTCATATCAATAAATCCGTACGAAAACTTTTGAAAAGGCTACAAGTGTTTGCGAAATGTAGCAGGTCCAGGTAGTCTCCTTCGCAGACGTTCAGCCTTCAGGTGTGCGTATTTTAAACTACCGATCGAGAATACTGCTTCTTCTACCTATTTTAATATGTTTTCTTCAATGTTGCTCAAGCTAACCGAAGAAATCCTAAGACTTCGTGGGTGAATTACTTGTTCTTGCATATTAAAAGCTTCACAAGCGGAGAAACCACCACAATAACATGGGCCTACATCCATGGCCAGAAACCTTTGAGGTTGTATCGGCGCTTGGTAAATCAGCTATTTACCACACTCGGTAGGAAAGTTTACAAACACCAGTATTCCCTTGGACAAATTGGACAACTTCTTTCCGTTGATAGGGATTAAGATCTTTTATTTTAAACGTTTAAACGTAAACACACACTTGCTCGCCAGAGCTTGCTCGCCATCAAAATACCGAGGCAAGGACATGCCAAGGTGAAGGTCGGCTTTCCAGATTTTGGAAGGCTTGCTCTGATTGGTCAGATGCGGGAATGGAATGTGTTGCTCGAGTGAGCAGCCGCTGGTGGGGAGCGAGTTTGGGACGGCGACCCTAACAACGGCTGCGAGGGAGACTACGAGAGAACGAAAGTGATACAGGCCACTCCTGTTCGGGAATATTAAATCGATAAACAATCAAATTAGGAAGTTTTTACTCTGGCTACCCTATGGTTCCGTTTCTGTGTTTTATTTGGGTTTGTTTTTTTTTATTTTTCGGTGTCACGAAATTGCAAAATTGCGCAATATGTAATACGATACTCTCGCAACATTTTTTTTTATTTACAAACATAAATACAGACATTGAGACAACAGGCTGGGCAACCGCAACAGCTAATGCCAATTACTGTGGGCCCCGAAACAGATAGAAACACTTTACGAATTACAAAGTCTAAACAATACAATGTACAAGATAAACAAAGCATAGGCGACACAGTACACATAGTCTAATAACAACACGATGGTAGGATGTTCGTAAGATTCCGGGCTGAATTACATTTAACACACACACTTTTCCAAGTGCGTGAAACTTCTACGTTATAGGTATTTTGCAACGCTAGTAGATAGTATTTAAATAGTGATTTCTTAAATTCTGTAAAAGTTCCGTTTTTTCATGTTATAGATTTAGGTAATATATTCCAGGTAGTATATCCCACGGAAGCCTAGGCTGAACTATTGGTTGAGTCACCCCTTTTAGCCGAAACCGAACGGCAAACGTCAAATATGTTTTTCCCAAAAGCTAGGAGGTACATGTATTAAAACCAGATTTCTGATTAAGGTTAATGTTTTTGTTGTGGTTAGGATATCGAAAAGATTGCTAAAATCTTGAGACTCACTGGAGTTCGACGACAAATTTCGGAAAAAACAAATTTGACGACATATTTTGTAAAAACCGCGAAAGGACTGGACGGGTCCTTTTGAGTCATCGAGATTGAGTCATCCTTTTAACCTCGACCTTGCCGTTCGCCTTACCACAGAGAATTGCAGGTTTTTGGTCAATACTTCGTACAAATTCTGGTTGTATAAACCATTTCAGAGGATAACCAGTATCTTCAGGAACAGCCATGTTGTAACACACAGCTCTTCTCGCCGTCACCGTGTTTGAACTTCAGATGTTCTCCGTGAATATGAGAAATTATGTGAGACGAAGGCGGGAGGGGAGAGAAAATGAAAGTACAAAATTATTCCACTCCTATACTTGAAATGTAAGCAAATTAATATGCCCCCTATGATCATAATTCGTGAATTTCTTTCTTTGAAATGCAAATCTGGTCACGGCTACATGAACAACTCTTCCAATCTGTTGTTGAAAAGCTGAGTGAAGTAACATTACACAATGTTGAACATCCGTGCATTACATATATTTTACGATATTTAGAAAAACTATATGGAAAAAGAAAAAGTAGCGTTCCACAAAATGTTTTGAACGAAATACTGACGTTATACAAAGAAGACTTGTCACTGATTTGTCAGCATGAATAATGACTTATTCATGAACCAAAATAAAAAAATATAAAGCGCTTAATATACTGCGAAAATGTCTGAAATATAAGTATGAGGTGATCAATCAAATTTCCAGGTGCAGATCACACCTGGATTGAGTAATTAATTGATAAAATGCTTCGAAGCAAAAGGTTGTTGATGTTGATGTTGCAGGTGGTGGTGTTGATGTTGTGGGTGTTGTTGTCGAGCATGTATAGAACCCACTTTGATATTTGTTATCAGAAACTTTCGTAGAATTCTTTTTAAACTAACTTATATGGGAAACAAAAAACAAAAGTTTGAAAAAGTGACCCAATGAGGTGAAAATCCGTGGCCTGACCATGTTCCTTCCTGTTCTTCTTAACATTGATTTTTAGAGTTTTATTCCCGTCTATAAGTACCTTACTTGTTTTTGTTTTTTGTTCCTGCTTTAAATTTTTATTTTAAGTATTTTTGTTTTTCTTTTCTTTTTCGTTTGTTTGATATTGTCTCAGCTCTACCTTTGAGGGATCACAGCAATTGGCGTCAAGCTGTTGTGTAACCCCCGTCTTGTACTATTCACAATACACAATATGCACTGTAAAAACTGATTGGTCAAAACAACCATTTTTTTTGGTTGCAACCATTGTCAAATGGTCATTTTGACCAATTGTTTAATTAGTTAGTCGAATATGACCAATTAAATTTGGTTCCCTTGACCACTACTTAATTGGTCGAAAAAATTGGTCATCTTTCGACCAATTTAAAAAGGTTATTATAACCAACTGTTTATTGGTCATTTAGTATTTTAGTTGAGTGTAACTTTGTTACTGGCATATTTAATTGTTATTTTTAGTCGCCAGAAATACGCTTGTTGGAAATGCGTCTTTTTTTCCGGCAATTTTACGAAATAATAAAATTCAAAATGGCGACCATTTGAAGTTCGAAACACGCTTTTTGTTTTGGTGGGTTTTTTTCACTTTAAAGTTACCACGACGTTTCAGGGTCGTCTATCGAGGAGCACGGAGTGGATAATCTTACATTGTTAGTATTTAAATATAAATACTTATAACTATATAAAGTTATATCTTTTGATCAAGCATGGTGATGGTCAGGAAATGATTCCTAAATTATTTCAAATATGAATCAATCAATCCGATGGTCTCTGAAATCTGAATGGTCTAGTATTAAGGTCTACATCCTATTCCTACATGACATTGAAGCTTCAAATAATAACAGATATTGACTGTTTGACCTGGAAACATGAATGCCATGGAAACTGCTCAGTTGGTCTGTTTAAGAAATTCTTCTACAGTGTATATTTAAATGTTCATTCTGGACAACATTTATTGCCAATAGGCTGCGAAGATAACTTGGAAACTTTCTTTGCACAATAAAGATTTTTCCAGTTGGATTGGACAATGGACGGTAAATATAAGCTAGTGTAAAACATTAAAGCAGGGCACGATATCTATTTATCAGAACCTTAACATTAGACACAATGGCAAGAGATGTAGCCAGAGCTTTCTAGTGGCTAGGAGACTCTGTGGAGACTAAACTAAGGTAGTTGACATGTGGCTATATGATCAACCACCACTCATAATAGAAAACATACTGTACAGAAATCATTGATTGTCACACACACTGTCATATCTTTGGAGTGCAACCACCTATCACAGAATAGGCCTAAAGTTACTTTATTAAGCCAAATGTGCCCTATTTTATAGTTTTACTCTTTCTAACGCCAGATGATTTTTACTCGTCAAGGGGAAAGCCTTATACAAACAATATGGCGTTGTGTGTTGTTAGCCCATTAAGCTGCAGTACACCCTACTTTTTTGTTTTACTCTGGCTAACACCAGACAATTTTACTCGTAAAGTGGGGAGACTAGCCCCTTTAATGCGTCAATAACCCCAGTGACTAAACTTTGACATTGGTCTATAAAATATATTAAATTAATTTATTTCAATTGTATTAACTGGTCAAAATTTTGCAGTTTCATTTAATTATTAAATTCTTCATCAGTCATGGAAACTATATTTACAATAATACAGTACTTATAGTGTTTGTGGAGGTAGGTATCTTGGTGTAACATACAAAACTCCATTTTGACAGGAAGATGCCTTTGCTGTGTGCATGGGAAGGTACATCTTTAACATTGCTGGCTCAAATAGAAAAGCTTGTGTATCAGCAGGTCTTCGGACTTCATAAGAATAGAAATGGCATGAGAATGTAATGGTCGTGAACCTCTTCAGAAGGAAGTAAATCTTGTCTGCAGCAAATACAAATATTTCTTGAATTGATGCAAAAACAGGAAGATCATTCAGACTTCCAGCATGTACCACAGCACCAACTCGGTATTCTGTGCCATGAACTGAAATTTTTCTCTGCCTAAAATGAACAAAAATAAATTTCTAAATACCATGGTATTTGACCTTGAAGACCATATATACTTACAGTAACTTGACCAACTGTGACTTGATATTCACTTGATACAGTATATCAACTCTGGGACATTTGACTTGGAATACTTTACTGTTTCATTATTTATGTATGCTTACTTGTGCAAGATATCAGGTTCAGCTAGAGTTGGTTCCTTCTCTCTCAGTAGTTGAAAGTATTCACAGTCTCCAGCAACAACTTGTTTTCCAGACTCTAGGAATTTATAAGGAGAAATCATATTTAACCCCCATTAATGTGCAAGGACTGTTCCCTTGATGAGTAAAATCGTCAGAGCAAAATGCTAAAGTTAGGACATCGGGAGCATGGGGGCACTTGTGTGTTAAAGGGGTAAGTAACCCATA
Source organism: Corallium rubrum (assembly GCA_964035015.1). Lineage (NCBI taxonomy): Eukaryota > Metazoa > Cnidaria > Anthozoa > Scleralcyonacea > Coralliidae > Corallium > Corallium rubrum. Next base: position 8,380,134 of record OZ036011.1, read on the forward strand.
AGTAAAAAAAACAACTAAATGCAGTTTCATAAACTTACCTATTTTAGGTTTCTTTGCAAGAGGGCTTGCATTGCCACCACATTGAGCATTCATCAGATAACAGCTGCGAGTCTGGTGGCGCTCTCCCAAACTGAGAGCAACATTGGTAAAATTGCCCATATATGCAGCCAATCTTTTGAAATAACTGTGCTTAGCTTCATATCTCATGCACCAACTGCGCACCATAGGACCAAACCTTGAATATTTAGAAAAAGTTGTAATTAACAAATTGTATTTTTCTTAGATAATCTATCAGATGGGTAGTGTACAAAAGACTCTTGATTGTAAAGATCATGCAAACCTATGCAGTAACAGTGTTTTTATCTGTTATAGGTTTCCGTGATCACTATAATCAGGAGGCTATGATCTTTGCTGCAGCTGACGCTGAACACCCTGGGCCCACGAATATATTATATTCGTCTTTTCGACCAGCTACCAGTCTTGGCCTTTTTGTTTGCTTTTTTGTCTTTTTAAATGTATAAGAAAACAATTATAGGATTCGGCTTATGCATGATATCAAGAATTACTCAGACCTCGGTCAATATATCCACCTCAGCTTCACTTCGGCATATAACATTGACCTCAGTCTGAATAATTCTTGATATCATGCTCAGCCTCATTCAATAATTGTTCATTAATATCTGGTAACTAAAGGTTGATGTGTAATTGCAACATTTAAAGAAAAAAATATTATACTGTACTTGTAAATATGTGCAGGATAGTGCACCAAGTAGTGCATCTTGGGAATAACTGAGCGTCCTGGGTAGATGCAGGTAAATTGCCACAAATACTCCTCGATATATCCTTCTAGAATGCCAAGGTCATTCAGACTTGCCACTGGTGAAAATATGATATCAATAATCTTGAGCAGCAGCAAGAAATGCAGCCATCTTTCATCATCACTGGGAACCGAACTACTAACAACGAGAGGAAGAAACTTCCCCAAGCACCACATTTGTCCTGCTATGTTCATATATGAAGAAAAAAATAAATGTCTGCTCAATAGATAATACAAATTATTAGAACCAAATACTTATGGACAGGACACATCCCTTTGACATTTGCCATAACTGCTGCAGAAAATGGTGACTCGGAAGATATAATTATCCAAAAAAACACTGTCTTACCTTTCTGCTTAAGATGGTTTGTTTCATTCTTTAGAGTTTGGATGGCAATGGGTGATGGCTTATTTTTATCATTGAAATAACCATAGTCGAAACAGCGCATCCTTTCATTCAACTGCTCAAGTGTAAAATATTTTTCTTTAAATATAAATTCTTTGAGCACTTCCTTGCATTCATATTGGAGAACGCCTTCAAGGACATCGTGCATGGCATCACCAGGCAAACCATCAACCACATGATAGTAACGTGAGTTACAAAGAACAGAGAGTCTGCAAACGCCATACGTTTTACTCAGTCCCTGATCCTGGTTGATTAGTTGGCATTGGCGGTTGTGACCTGCCCGTGTGCGCAGGGTGAAACACTTTTCCATAAACTAAAACAAACAAAAAAATAATAGATTTATAAAATCCCTAATATACTCTCCATTCTGGTTCCATATTGTTTTATGGTTATAGTGAAAAATACTGAACAAGTGCAGACCATGTTTACTTAGCTTTTGAACAAGTAAGTGTACTTGTCATTGAAATAAATTGGCAAATTTTTACAAATGGAAGAACATGCATGCAAATAAAACTTGTCAATAAAGCTTGTCTTTATTGTAACCGGCTTAATTTGTATTCATTCGGGAGAAAAAAATACTGAACAGATGCACTCTTGCAAAACATTTGGTCTATTCGTGGGGAAAAAGTGATTCCACCAAAAAATCCATCTTTAATTTATTACCATGCGCTTGATTTCCTCTGTGTTCCCCATGCAATGCCGGCACTTCAGGTGTGCACCAGAACCTTCTTTGAATCCTCCAATTAGCTGAGAACCAAGATTGTCTCCAGAAACCATCACAATTGTTCCAGCCAAGGACAGTGGCTCACCTTTAACAGTAAACTGGTAACCACCATCCTAAAATAATGTTGAGAATTAATAGGATTAAAATAAAATATTCTAATCAATCTTTGATCAGGATAGCAAAGCTCTACAGTTGAACATGCTCGAACAACATTACTGACAACTTGTTCGTAGTGGGCAGCACAACCTTGTTCACGCCTGATATCAACCAGGAAAAAGTTGTTGATTTTTTCAATTTTAACGCTTGTAATCAAGTAGAAAAAACAACATGCTAGATTGGGCACTGATATAATTGTTGCATAATTATATTTTACAAAGTACAGTGTACTTACTTCTTCAAGATACCCAAGGTCATTCATGAACGGTTCCAACAAGGCATCGATACCATACTGTTTGATGACAGGTGTTGTTGCAATCAACAGCAGCTGAATTGAATCAAGCTGTGACCGGTACTTGGGATCAATGTTGCCCAGTGTGTAGTAAACAACCCCTAAAATAACAATAAACAGTAATCCAAATAAAGAGCATTTTTTATCTGAATTTAAATACATTATTTAGCTGCCACAATACTATTTAGGGGCAAGGGTATATGAGTGCATTTTCTCACTTAGTTCCTTACCTAATTTGTGCTTCCCAGCCTTGCTTCCAAGTGGGTTAGCAATCTCAAGCTCATCATAGTACAGCATTAGCTGAATGGCACTTGGATCACGAGAGAACAATGGATGTGTCTTGAATAAATGCCCATCACAAACATCCTCAATCTGACCATTGTTGTGCTGGCGTTGATGACCATTCTGAACCTAAATAAACAAATTTTATGTCAATTCTGATTTAACCTACAGGCAGTACCAGCAGTACCCTACTACTACTTGCAGTACCAGCTACTACTGACAAGTAAAATCATCTGGCAGTATACAGTCTATATAAACATCACCCTCGTCGTATACAAACCACCTCAGAATACAACTTGTTACACGTTGAGGAAAATACACAAAACACTTATGTAGTTTACCTTATCACAATACCTGTATCTACATATATACGAGAACTTCATGCCTATCTCACAACAACTACTCTGTAGCTTAGTGGTGTCACAGAGCGCTCAGAATCGCAGGGGCATAGGTTCTATTCCTACCGGAGGACCTAAGTTGCATTTTTTGCAATGTTCCCGGTTAGGCCTAAAAAATTGTATATAAATTATATACATATCACCCTCGTCATATACCAACCACCTTAAAATACTAAAGTAGTTAATTCTTTGAACGTTTTCATGGCGATAAAGTAATATAAATAAGTTTTGTGGAAACACCACGTAAAATATTTCTTTGCTAGCAAAGAACTATTTTATGTGGTGTTTCCACAAAACGTATTTATATACTAAAGTAGGTCACATACTGTATGAGTGTATTGCCAGCTAATGGGTTAAATAATACTACATTCTTAGAGGTGATTCATAAAAACATACAGTCCTGAACGACAACTGGTCATGAATGTACCATAGTCAACTTTACCTCTTGAAGTATTGAGTCATTGTTGAGCATTTGTTCCAAGGATTCAAGAATGGGAATGTACATTATTTCATCACCTTTCAAGACCTCCTTGTGGCTTGTCCCAGATCTTCTCTTTACAGAACTGTGCCCAATAGTAATTCGCTGAGGTTGCTACAACATTAATGCAATCATTAACAAAAGTGTAACATTAACATCAACCCTGATAACAGTATCCCCTGACTCATACAGTGTAATTAAACTTTCTGCTGTGGTTACAGGCCTGTGGTTATAGATCTGACATGACTTAATCGAACAAGGCAATAGTGCAATACCATGAATTATAGTCCATTTGAACATTAACCCTAGCTCCAACCACATCGTAACCCTAGGAGGTTTGGCAAACAGCAAATTTACCATGATCATGCCACAATTGCATTCCAAAAAATAACACTTTGATTACAAGCTATATACGCTATTTACATAATAAATAGTTTTTGAGATTGAAAAGAAAGTGTTATTTTCTGCTGGCTGAGGTACTGTACAAGGTTGGGAGCCCGATTGCGAATCAGGTTAAGCTAGCTCATGTTGACTAATTGATGCTTCTGCAAGCTTGACAATAACTTGCACCCAATAAAGACATTAATTTTAGAATGTTAGTTGTAGTGAATTCATACTTACCACTAGTCCAAAGTGACTTTTAAAATATGCATTTTGTTTGTACTGTGTGGACACATGCTCAAAGGGATTTGAGATTGGATTTTCTTCTTCAAAAAGTTGACTAAGTCCTGGAACTGCATCAAAATTAAGCCCAGCATTATTCAAACAACTTTGTAGGCCACTCTTGAGAGCTTTAACTGTTCCTCGAACTAGCTCAGTCGAATCTTTGACAATATTGTCAAGACATTTTTGTGTTAACATATTTGTTTCTTTGGTTTTTAAGATGAATTTTGCATTAAGATCTCTCATTGCTTGAACAGGATCCTCTTCCTGTTGGGCAATATTCATTTCATCACCAACTTCATGTCCACCACCATGCATTGGTTGATCTTGGGGATTGATATCAATCTCAGGAGTGTTGGCTAACTTAAGATTTATGTTACCATGCTTTCGTCTCAGATGACTTTTATACGAGTTAATCTATGAGAAAAATTAAATAAATTATATGCATTACAGTATTATTAGAAAGGATCTGAAACGCCTCAATTGTAAAAAATATCACAAGATGGCACTGATATGTTTTGTTGACTAATACAGATGTAGCGGTGTAGCCACAGTTCAATTTGTATAAAATTTATGATCGAGGTAGCCTGCATACCCAGACTGGAAAATGTAAAATATTTTTAAACATCTTTTCATTTCAGACAACACACATACTTATTCTTTGCTGTAATCATTAATAATTGAAAACACGCTTGCCAAAATATAAATACTTCAGGCTTTTTTGGAAAATAATGAGAATCAATATATAAATAATTAAGTCATCCCAGCTAGGGGAGCTAGCCCCCCTTCATAAATGAAAACCATTTCTGCTATTAAACTGAGTCAGCTCAAAAACCCTTCATAGTATAATAATGAGGCATGGACACATGACACATCACACATGTGACCTGCATATTTACATGGCAATTAATCACTTTGAACTTTATAGTTTCTATACAAAACAGATATATAAAAATAATTATAATCAATACGAATTCTTCATTGAACTAACCTTAGTGAAAGTATCATGGCAGTCAGTTACTTCGCATGTCAGATGTATGCTTGGGTCGTTTTGATGCACTTGTACGAGATGATGCTGCATTTCGAAAATGCACGTAGCGAAGAACGTCGAACACACTTGACAACGAAGCATGGTAAGCGAATTTTTTTGTCGCTGTTGGTTGCACAAAAAAGCCAGGCATTATGTACATGTAATAAAACCAGCAAAGTCACAGATACTGAAGATACTTGATCATGATCGCTCAAGGATCGCTCTGGTGTCCATGGTGATGTTTTGAGTGCTTAAACGTCATTGGTCGAATTTGTGGTCACATGACATGAATGGCGTCTTGAACGTAATTTGAGTATTCCGCGTCCATTCCAGAGGACGCTTCAATCGAGTAAGACAGTCCAAATTTTCGCTACTTTTTTCTTGAGTTCTGAACTATCATATCATGGCAATTTCAAGAGAATCTTCTAGCCAGGATGTTATTCATTTTCTGAAGAGCAAGAACTTAAGCGAATTGGCAGCTGATTTTGAAGGTAAATAACTCCAATAATTGGCGAAATGTCGAGCGTAGTTGAATGTAAAATATGTTTGTGAATTACATATGCTTTATGTTTGTGAATTAAGTTTGCTTTTACGGCTTTAGGCCTTCTCTATTAGGGCTTTAGGCAATATCGCTTGTTTATTGTGTTAATATAGCTGTTTAAATAAAGGTAATCACGATATAAATTCTACATTGAACACGTGCAAATTATCGGTAATAAGTTCATTTTGAATACCCCGCGCTTGAAGCGCCGGTGGAAACGTGTCCTGTATATATATTAATTTCCTTAAAAATAATTTAATGGAATAAAGCAACTTATTTATGCTTCTTTTATTTACAGCAAACCAAGTAGACGGGGAGGACTTTTTTGCACTTGATATGACTGATATTTATCAGATGATCCCTCGCTTCAAACTACGAAAAAAGTTTCTTACTCTCTGGAGTGAAGTCACTTCCCAGACCCAGGTCAGAATCATGCTTAATATATTATATATAAAGTTTGTTTTGTGGGCTCGTGGCTTTAGCCTTTTATATAGAATCGTATCTAACGAGGAATTCAAGTGGCAATAGAGTGAATTTCTTATTTATAAGTAAAACTTTAAACTAGTCATTTATGTTTTTCCACACTGCATAGTCGAGCAGTTTGGGGTCACAAAACAGTGTTCAGGAACTTCAGGGGCATATTATAGTAAAAGCTGGTCTTTATAGCCTTGCTCAATGGCTTTGTCCACAGACACAAAGTGTAGCTGCTAATTAGTTTTTTTGTGGTTAACAGAGTGAGAGTCCTGAAGTGAATGACACAACATATCCCGAGTCAGAGAAATCAATGTTGTCAAGTCAGTCGAGCCATGCAGACCAGGATCTGGGTACCAGTTTTAATACTTGTTCTAATTTGCTGTGCAGCAGCCCAGAGCTAGAGTCACCGGAATTTGTTTGCGAACTGAAATTTCTTCGTGAGGATTGTGTGGTCTCAGACTCTGCATCATCTAGCAAAGCCAAAAGCTCAAAATGTCCAGCAAAGAAGTCCCTGGATTTTAAAAGAGTGACAGAAAGTCCATCTGCATCTACATTAAGTGCAACAAAGTCAAAAAAGGTAAAATAATACAACCCTCTGAAAGGTACTTTTGCGGCTTTATTATACTCATTTTGAAATCAATGGTGATACTCGCAATCTGATTGGCTGAAAATAGTGCGATTAATGCCCAAATCACACTATTTTGGGCTGTAATCGCATCATTTTTGTAATCGCATCATTTTTTCATCATTTTGTTTCATTTCTTGTGTGATTTCAAAATGGATATGATAAAGAGGTAATTGAACTTCGTGTCGTGCAATTTTGGTCTGAAATCAAACGCGTGATTATTGCACTCCACTCAGTTCAATTACCATTATTAATTAATACAGTATATTACTGTATAAGTGCACATCTGAAATTTAGATACTGTAGAATGCATTTTCTTACCCACTAGCCCTGTCCAATGATACGTACATGTCAAGTAGGGCAACACACCCAAAAACACCCTGGTTTAGTATCTTACTTTGTCTAGCGCCAGACTATTTTAATCGTCAAATTAATTTTTCCAATCATGTTTTTTGTCTCTATTATACAGATGTCTCCACGTCCATTGGAACCGGCACGTGATTGGCTAACTCAGTTTTGTTTACCAACAAGGGTAAGTACTGTAAAACTTAATGTAAATATTGTTTAAATAATAATATTCATTTTTTTAAGATCTACACTGTAAGTCACTGTAATATGGATTAAAGAAATATCTAATGGCTCGACTTTGAAAATTACAGCTAAAAGCGAGTCAATGAACCACTATATGAAAGTAAATATTACCAGGGTTAAGTCACGTTGGCCTGAAAAATAGAGAAAAATCTTCTCGACGTTTCGAGCGAAGGCCCTTCGTCAGGAAAGGGCCTTCGCTCGAAACGTCGAGAAGATTTTTCTCTATTTTTCAGGCCAACGTGACTTAACCCTGGTAATATTTGGGTTTCAACTGTGGCCGACGCTGTCCTAGAAGCTTTTAACTATATGAAAGTAAAGTTGTGAAAAGTGCAGTAGGATAACATTTTATATATTTATTATTTTTTACTGTAGTGGGAACCAACAGTTGAGCAAGGATTGAGAAAAGGGGATCTCAATCCAACAGAAAAGAGTGCCCTTGTACGACAACTTGTCTCCTCGATATTGGCTCACACCGACTCACCAAGCTGTCATGATAGAAATCACATTTCATTATTACTTGTGGAGAAGTATCCATTTTTAAAGGGGACCTTTGGTGCAGGACATGTACGTATATTGATAAGTATTTTGTGTTTACAGCCATTCCATGGTGACTCGTGTGACCAAGTCACAAAATTTTAGGGTTAAAAGGGTTATTTTTTATTACATCTAATTTAGCAAGGATCGAGCTTACTTTATTACAATGAAGCCCGGGCTGGGGATATAGTCAAGTTAATATATTTAATTCCTAATAATTTTATTTAATGCCGTCGATTTAATAACTTATTGTCATGTGACTCGCGTGACTGCCAGAAATGTGAAAATTCCAATTACTGGGATTCTGATTAATTTTCCTGGCAACTTATTGATTTTATTTAATTTTAACCTTCATAAAACATATAGTGGAATGTAAGGCTATGGCACTCCAGTGAAATTTTAGAAAAATCTTTTTTGGTTTAACAGATAATGTTACAAGTAAAACATGACTTGTGTGACATAAGACTGTGACTTGTGTGATGAGTGGCGAATAACATAACAAAAAGCCTGTTTAAATGACAAAAAGTCAATGGTTTTGTTTTCTCATTATTTGTTGGAGCCATTAATGCCATTTGCAATAATAATTTAGAACAAGATGGACAACTGGAAGCATATTTTTAGAAATGCCACAATACCCCAAGACCTCTATGAGAATTTGTATAAAATGGCTTTTAATAGTGTTAAAGCTGCCAAATCAATATTTGAAGAATGAATTTGAATTAAATACATAGATCTATTTAACATTCTGTGTTGATTTGTTCCTTGATCCACTCCATTTGACTGATATGAACACCTCAACAGCTTTGAATTCTATTCTTGTGACTCGTGTGACATGACTTGCGTGACGAACTTGAGGGTGATTTTTCTCTGAAACTACTGAAAATATTTTCCTAGACTTTGGGGGATTGGTTTCATTAACTAAGAGTACCAAGTTGTGATAGGCTTAAAGAAGTTGTTCAAATTGACAGGAAATAAAAATACTTTATGTGAAAATATTGTGACTCACGTGACACTAAAATGAGGGTGTTTTCACTGTGGGCTAACACAAAGCCGATACCTCATTTTGAAATTTAGAATTTGAAATAAGTTATTAAATAGCAATGGCAAGTTGAATACATAAAATAATGAAGAAATTTAGTTTTGATACAAGAAATAGGACACTATTCTTAAAAAGTAACAATATTTGTTCTAATCAATGCATAATTATCTATGTTCTTATTTCTGTTCCCACAATGCCCGTGGGTAATTGTGGTAATTTTTTTTTCACATTCCAGAAGGTATTGTAGCATCCAAAAATGGTATTGTAGGTGTTATTATGTTAATTTAATTTTTTTCAATAAGGTGTCATTTCTGTGGAATGGCTGTTTCGTCTCTACTCTCTTGTTATAATAAGAAGCAGTTTTTTCCTTTGTCGACATCACTTGTCAGGTCAACAAAGGGAAAAATTGCTTTGTGTGAACAAATTTGACTAGGGGTAAATTAAACAGCCCTAATACCTTACTTGTCAGTTGTCAAAGTATGATCACACAAGTCAGCGAGGCTTTACGCAACATGCAGCTATTCAATTTTCTTAATTTATTTATAATTATATGGTTTTTAGTAAACAGTTAATTACCATGCATAACTTTGGCTGCATGTATCACATATTAAAATATATCTGTTCTTTTGCAGCAATTTTGGGCTAAAAAGATTCAAGAACGGGTACTTAACTTAAGGAGACGATCAGCAAGGAATGAGAAAAGAAAATTCTTGGAAGAAGGCATTGTCATTCCAAAAGGCAAACCTGGTCGTAAGAAAACCAAGATTGTATCAACATTGCCATCATTTCCTGAAGGAGAGACTGAAGAGACGCTGGAGGAACAAAGAAAGCAATTGGTCCAAATGTCTAATCAAGGCTCACAAGACCTGACAAGAATTAAAGTGTTGATGGACAATACTTTTGCCAAACGAAGGAGAGATGTGCTACTTAACGACACACGCGTTTGGATGATTGTCCGCGATTATCCTTTCTTGAAGAATAGTAAAGGAGTTGAGGTAAACTATTCTCACTGGTAATTTAGATGTATTTCATTATGGTATGTCATTACAGTGGGTATAAAGTTATCGCTTTAACTTGTCAAGGAAATGGTATTGCAGGTAATGACATGTGATGATGATAAAAACAAGCATTGAAGTAAAATCGAAGTTTGTAATATTTTTAGTTGAAAGCAGAATTGGGAAGAATTTTGGAGAAACCAGAGGTTATTAAAGACATAAGAGGAAGATGGAATCTCAACAAACCAAAGATGCTTTCAGCTTTAAGAAAGTCACAAGGCAAGGAAATCCACAGCATTCTTGCAACTATTGAAGATTGCACTGCTGAAGATGAAAAGGGTATGTTATATATTAATTTCTTATTGGAAAATTAACTTTTTCACTACCAGAGGTTCCCTTTTTATGGTTCTGTAGAAGTGAAATCCTTGTGGAAATACTGTAGGATTGTCAACTAAACATCATTCATGCTGTCATGTAATGTGTCTGTCAAACTACTAAAAGTACCGGTATAACAACAAAGTTTGAACAGAAGAATTATAATTTCATGGGTTTTGCACAAGCAATTTTTAGATGAACATGCATAATTTATTCTGAAAAGTGTTTTGACTTGTATATTTTTTGTTGTTTAACCCATTTACTGGCAGTACTCTACCATTGTCCAGTAAAATCGACATTGTCTGGCATTAGACAGTAAAATACTAAAGTAGGGCACATCGGTTCATTGCCAGTCTAATGGGTTAAATCATGGTTTATTATAGGTGCAAAACTTAGTGATGACAGTAATTATAGCACTGATAGGTTTAAAAATTCGAAATTATTCTTTTCATTATAAACGAGTGTTTGGAGGGTATAATAATTAGTGAATGTATTATATTTGCAATTTTAGAGGCAGAAGACAGATGTATAATGGCTTCCCTTCCCTATGCACTGGGAGACAGACAGACCCACCAAAACAAGACAGGCGAGCTTTTTTGGGAGATTCTTGATGTAAGTTTTGTTCCTTGTTACTGTAGTGATAATATTTTTCTTTGTGATATAGGTTAAGCATTATTTATATTTTTAAAGGCTGTACCGGTAATGTTGTCTTGAGACTGTAATGCAATGCCATTTTGAACCATGCATCATACCATGTAACATTTAGCACCTAGTGTTTCAAGTTTGCAGCATTCAGTTTTGTTATCCATGCAATTGCTTGAATAGTACTCTAATTTGTGTCTTTGTATACAATTAATAGGATGATACAGTGGGTGAAGTGGAGAAGAAAGTGGCGGCGTGTACATCACCAAGACTGCTGTCAACCGGATCACTTGGCCAGCTACACACATTGGTGCTCGTTGCTGAAGGAATGGTGGTAGCTAAGTTTAAAAAAATAGGCATTTTAAATGCAGTAATTAGTTTGCTTGCAGCCTACTATACTTTTAATGCCCAGTATCCACGAGGTACAACTGGGCACAGCAAGAATGTGTTTGTTTTTTTGGATCATATATTAATATCTGAGCGAAAGACTGCTGTGCCAGTGAATGTTGAACATTTCCTTGCAATGATGAAGTAGGACTAAAGTAGTTTCCCAATGCAATGAGGAATTATAATTATAGAACATTTTAATGTCAGCATGCATGCATGATAGTTCTTACTTAATATTTTTAAGCTAATGTTTAAAGAGCCATGCAGGCTTATTTAAACCTTTCGTGTTAATATATTTATTTAAAACTTTACCCTCATTTATATTTTATTATATAATGTATTTGTATTTTTGTAATTTATTTGTATAGCTTTATTTGTATATTTCCAATTACTAATTACATGTATATATGATCAATGATGTGAGGCTCACAAATTTTCTTCATTTTAATGTAGTGTAGGTTGTGAAAACTAATTGGTCGAAATGACCAAAGAAAATTGGTCACCTGGATGCATCTGAGAGAACCAATTAAAATTGGTCGTTTTAACCAATAAAATTAACTATTAATTAATTGGTCATTTCAACCAATAAAAATTGGTTAAAACAACCAAAATCTTTGGTTGAAATAACCAATTAATTAATGGTTAATTTTATTGGTTAAAACGACCAATTTTAATTGGTTCTCTCAGATGCATCCAGGTGACCAATTTTTTTTGGTCATTTCGACCAATCAGTTTTTACAGTGTGAAGCGCGAAGCCAGAGAATTAGGCAAAGTAACGCATAATAAATAGACAGGGTATGTTCACGTGAGAGATGAGGGCTCAGCACTTTCTCTTGACTCACTCTCGTATCAACGCTGAGGAGAAAGGTGGAATAGCCAACCCCACCCACCCTGGAAATTCGTGTGCAAAACTTGAGTTCCACTTCCTTCTAAGACGCTTGAGCAATAGACAGTGAACTCTGTATAAAGACTGAAACGATACCTACAAACCAAACTTTGAAGCCGTCATGGATGCAAGAAAATCTTTATTTTTTAAGTTATATTTTGTTATGAACCAATTACAAAGAAATGCAAACATGCTACAGTAATAGATATTTCTCTAAAGTCTTTTAGCAGCAAAAACGTAGCTTGAATATTTGAAAAAAAACACAATTTGAGTCCGAAACCGCGCGGATCTCTTGATTTTTTGTATGGCAGCTCCAAGTGTCGAGGTATTAAAAGTCAAGAAAAAAATCTATGAATTATCTTGAATCAAATAAAGATAGCATTAATCAAGTCCTTTAAAGCCTGCTGAAATCTAGTGGCTATAATCTGTCGAGCATATGGATGCTGACATGATGAATAAAAACCATAAATATTAAATTTTCTGAACAGTCAAAAAATCAAACAAAACATAGAAAATACGAACCGACACTGTTTTAAAGGCATCAAAGGTAAAAAATATATGTGGTCTTATATTGATTCAAAAGGTATGAGGAGATTATTCATAAGAGCAAAGGCACAGCTTGACAGGGTTGCAAGAATTCATAAAATATTCATAAAATAAAGACGAATAAATACTGAATAAAACCTGAATTTTCGTCAGGAGTTTCCATCAATCCAAGTAGAATTTTGCTTTTGTTTGGCAATATATTTCCTCCTCCAATCTATTTTTGCCAGCAAACATACGTCAGACAGAAAAGACAATGATTATAATACATACTGGCTTCGTTATATCAATTCTAAAGAAGTTCAACTACAAAAAATTAAAAAATTCTCGCTGGGCCATTGTTCTGTTTCCTACCGCTCCTTGGACGTTGGTCAGACGTTCATGCGTTGCCACTGCCTGCAACTAACGAGAATGGAAGCCTCTGCGGAGGAGAGAGCGTTGCCCCCAGCAGCTGGAAGTTTGGCTTCATCCAATCTTAAGGCCGACCTTATGGAGGTATCGTTCCAGTCTTTATATAGTTCACTGGCAATAGACGAGTTTCAGGGTGTTGTGTGCGCATCATTTTTTAAAGACTGGCAAGCTCCACTCAAAGTAAACATACTGTTTAAAATAAACAAAGCATAGATACAGTTTCTGAATGTTTAACACTGTTATTCTGCTGTTGTTGACTCGCTAGCAAGTCTGTTTGCCATTGCTTACTTTGTGGGGAGCCCGCCAATTCCATTGCAAAATGACGCGCGCGCAATACCCTGAAATTCGCCCATTGTCCCCATATCTTGAACGACAATGAGTGCGAGTGAGAGTGTTGTGAAATAGAATACTTCTCTCTTTGGCGAAGTTTAATAAATAAATAAATTCCTAGGTTAGGCTTTGGGTCAGGCTTACATAAAATATCTGCGTTGTGTTGGACATGAATTTATAACCAGGTGCTTAACTGGATCTGAAATAGCCATCGTCCAATTTTTGAAACATTAGGCAAGCTGTAGACCGGGTTAGCCTGAAAACGAGTATATGACGTCATTTCAGCAATTATATCGTTGTCTTTACACCGGAAATTATTTGTCACAGCACCGATGACGGAAAAATATCACCAACAAAACATGAATTTTTTATTTAAAATTTGTTTTTTTTACAGTATTTATCCTTGGAAGCGAACAATTGGAATCTTAAAAAATATGAATGTAATTTATGGTTCTATATCAACAGTTATACACACAGTGTCATCTTTAATATATTTACGAGTTTTTAGATTTGCGTGAGAAACGAACTTTGGAAAACGGCGTCCTTGGTTTTCCTTATCTTTAGGTCTCTTAAATTCGTCTTGACCAGCTGGAGTCATCGTAATCACAATGTTCTTTCTCTCTTGCTCGCCATCTTGTTGATCAATTAAAGTAAAGGTATACTTTTTCTTGAATGGCCACGGCAGCATTGCATCATGGTCAGTTTTCATCAGACAGATGTAGACTCCCATATGATCTTTGTGTGCTTCTCTTGTGTCGTTCAAATAGACCTCCATCCTTATTTTGTATCCAAGTGGTGATGTGAGAAAAGGATCACCGTAAATTCTACCAAATGTATTACTATCTTTTGCTTCAGATAACTTTCTGTTAAAGTCAGTTATAATCACTGCTGATGTTTGACTTACCTATATAATTTACAAATAAGTAAATTCGAATAAGATGAAGATCGAACTTAACATCTAACATTTTGGTGAAGAAATTAAATTTTCATCGAAAATTTTTGTGCAAAATGTTAACAAATTAAAATTTTGAGCTATCGGCAGCAATAAAATCTGCAATTTTCCAATGCATAAGACAAGAATGTTGAAAGGAAAAAATTGCCTACCGAACATATCAATTGGGAAAATGGTGATGTGAGCATGCCCTTTGATTCAATATTACTCCAACATTGCATATACTATCCCACGTTTTATACATTGCACTTTTCTTTATACGGTTATGTTACGCCATTATGGGCGGTTGTTGTGATTGTTTGTGAGTAACCAATCACATTGTCAATTACGAATTCTGATGTACAGACGCGAGCCGCGAGTACTTAAGAATTGGCCGATGCACAGAAATGTTAGATTACAAATACAAAATGTTTTAGCTGTGAAAATCAAACGAAAAGTTTATGTAAATTAGGACGATTCTGTTATATAGATATAGATCGTTTTCATCTGACGTAACGGCGGCCATATTGGAGCACCAAAACAATGAAATGGCGGCCATATTGGTGTACCATCTTTATCCTATGAGAATTTAACTCTATTCTTATTCAAACATTTCGTATTGTTTCACGTGAGTGAAAACGATCCATTGATTAAATTTGATTTCCTTTGAATTTTCGTCATTAATTTTTAATGTTTTTAAGATATATTTTAAAGTCACCGACTAAACATTAATTTCTTTTGATTTTTTCATGAATTATTAAGAAGTATAAAGAAATATACAAGCCCATGGACGTATTTAAGTAGCGTTTATTTACATAACTCACATGTAACTTGGCAGAAAAACGCAATATGTGTCATCAAAACAATCTTTGCTCCAAAGTATTGACAAGAGAAGTATATAATTCCGAAAACAACAAACCAATAGTGATTTAGAACTGTTAAAACTGATATGCTCATATCAGCGGGCTAACCGCTGAATTTTTCATTTTAGCCCGCAAAATACACCACCGCATAATACCCGATAAAATTATTATGACTTTTTTCAAAATTGAATTCCTGGGCCTTGCAGGACGATGTTTTGTAATACTTACTTTAACTGCAGCAATCTCCTGTTTTAATTCCTCCATGTCCTTTTGACGCACTGCATCAATCTCCTGTCTTAATTTGTCCATGTCCTTTTGATGCTATAAGGATAAACTGGAAAAATCACTGAATGTAATGTAATAATGGTGCTATGACGCCTGATTAGCCTGAAGAACATTGTACAGTATTAAGCTCAGCAGTAATGGTTGGGCATTACTATAATTATTATAGCCATCCTGCTATTACAATAAGTTACATGTAACTTGGCCGAAAAACGCAACATTTGTCATCAAAACAATATTTGCTACAAAGTATTGACAAGAGAAGTATATAATTCCGAAAACAACAAACCAATAGTGATTTAGAACTGTTAAAACTGATATGCTCAGATCAGAGGGTTAAATTATATTTTAGCCCGCTGAATTTTTCATTTTAGCCTGCAAAATACACCACAATGCGCGATAAAGTTATGACTTTTTTCAAAATTGAATTTCTGGGCCTTGCAGGACGATGTTTGTAATACTTACTTTAACCATAGCGTTAACTGCAGCAATCTCCTGTCTTAAATTCTCCGTGTCATTTTGATGCTATAAGGATGAAAAAGAAAAATCACTGAATGCAAGAGTACAGAACATAAATTGATTACTGTAGAATATTATTGTACATGTAATGTAGTAATGGTGCTATCATGCCTGATTAGCCTGAACAACATTGTACAGTATTACGATCAGCAATGATGGCTGAACAGTACTATAATTATTATATCCATCCTGCTATTATTTATCATGGCTGAACAAAATTGTTAGAGAACTGAAAATGAGTAAGTACCTGATCCTTCAATCTTGATATTTCTAAAGTTGACAATTCCAAATGATTTTTCATTTCTTGGTTAAGATGTTCCTCCATTTCACGACGTTCACACTTCAAAGAACAAAATATGTTAATTGACGGTACCGAAAGATGGCGGCGGCACATTTACCCACAATGCTTTGCGACCTCAAATCAGCTCAAATAACAACTAAACATTCTTTATCATGCTAAGATGGATTAAGTAAGCAAGAACTTCATTCCTACCAAAGTTGATCGTTTTGAAACCATATCTTCCAATAATTCTACAAGAAACAATATTTACTGCACGCAAAGGATTGTGGTTAAATGTACAAGTCGCCATCTTTTTCGGTACGGTCAATTGTTCAAGGATTTGAAACAACGAGACATTAATAATGATTTAAAGCACTTGGAATGCAGTAGTTCCAAAATGCCAATTTTGTTTTGCCTAACAAGAAATTGTGATTTACTGATTTCATCTGATGATTATTTAATTTCTTTGTTGATATAATCAAACCGTAGTGAAGAACAACTTTTTCTGACATTACCTCATATTTACAACCAAAATCCAAATACTTGCATTTAATGACAGTTTTGAGGCAAACTTTTTCTAAATGTTCTTCCATCTAAAAACATAGCAATAAATTATCAAGGTGGTCGATCTGAGAAAAAAACCATGAAATTAATTTATTCTAGAAAGTTTTGCATTGTGAATTTGTGCTCACATACCTATCCCTGCCTGAATAAAGGGTTTACTATATTTATACTTAATAGCCTGAGCATGCCTTTACTCCTTTAATGTTTTAGCTGACGCTAGAGGATTTTACTCGCCAATGGGTGACTTCCGATCCTGTCACTCCACTTCCCACTATTTACACATCTATTCACCATCCTCTATATGCCCACTCACTCACTCACTCACTCACTCACTCACTCACTCACTCACTCACTCACTCACTCACTCACTCACTCACTCACTCACTCACTCACTCACTCACTCACTCACTCACTCACTCACTCACTCACTCACTCACTCGCTCGCTCGCTCGCTCAGTCACTCACTCACTCGCTCTACCTCTTATAACGGGTACAGCACCTCATTACGTGGAATATCTTTCTCTGAACATTTATTTATGCATTCCACAGGTAAATAAGGGCAGGTTTCGAGGTGCTCCTGAAATATAATAGAAAAAAACGCTGAGTCTGAAATGTAGAACTGGATATTTTGATAAAACATCCTGTCATTAGCATTATTTTTGCAGCAGTGTTTTACCAAATTTAAAATATGAGGCGTACTGAGAATGTTTTCAATAGCTTAAAAAACGACTCATTTAGTAAGTTCACTGGCGTAGTAATTTTGAAAAACAACGTTGTCTCAGCCGAGAAAATCAAAGCTAAAGTATATTTAACACAAGGTCTCATTTAGATCAACATAAAAAATATTTAAATTGAAGGCCATTATCAAGTGGTCCGTATCATCCTTTTCCAACAGTACGAGTTACTAAGGCCCATTTACATTAGAGCAAAAGTATCCGGATTCACATTGTTTTTTATTCCCACGAGGATGAAAAACTGTGAATATGGATACTTTTGCTCTAGTGTAAACGGGGCCTTATAAGTCTGGATGTACTTTGTGTAAAAAAAACATAAGAACTTACAGCCTTGTTCTTGAAAACATGTTCGCCATTGCAATATTGACAAACAACAGTTCTGTGTTCACATTCTGCATGATGAACTTCCAAATCTTTGCGAATTACTTGCACATTGCAACCCATGTTGTTGCAGCTTAGAATGCGAAATGGGCACATTTCAACGTGTTCCTACAGAAAGTAAAGCGTTGTCACAGTACATATGTTTAGATTAATCTTGTGTAAAATGGTAATTTTAAAATCATGGCTAACTACTGTACGATTGTTCGTTCTGTCGTATCATTAATTTACCTTCAGAAGAGATGACAGCTGTCCATTCCATTCACACCTAGCGCTGGGACAATTTACAACCTGGTTATCGATTGCTCTTCTTGCGGCATTATCATGCAGTGAAGACCTAACATTAGACAGAGTATTATTAATGCTTTTAATTAAGCATTAAAAAGAAAGTCTTAAATAAACCATGGGAAATTCACTGTGTTCCTGTACCAACAAAGCTTATAGGTATATATAGTAAATAATTAGGTCTAAACGGGTTGCCTTCACTAAATTGTGCTTTCTATTGTCGCAGAATAGGAAACGCTCTGGTCTGTAGCAACCGACAATGCCGAAAGATTAAAAGAAAAATAGACAAGTTAATTATTTATATGCGGTTGTTAAGATGACATTTCTAGCTAGAGGATTGACTTTTTAAGTACTCACCATCTCTTCTGAAATATCTTTTTGACAGGAAGGACATCGTGGATGTGGTTGCGACCTGTTAATTAGTTATTGACAGTTTTAATTAGTATCTATAGACATTCTTTTCTGACTACATAATGAAATTGGATGTCAAATGTTGATGCACGGGGATTGACTAATGGTCAAAGTATAAAACTGAGATACTTGCCTAAGAGTGTCATAAATATAGGGAACTATTTCATAGAAATTATGGCTTTTTCTTATTTTTTAAACTAGAAATAAACTAATTAAGAAGTGGTTTATGGAAGAAAGCGTAAGAGTTGGTCGAGGCGTAGCCGAGAAACAACTCTAGATTTTTGAGTGCTCTCCAACTTCCCAAGTGCATCCTTAACTCAATGGAACACGCCAAACCATGAATTATTTCTTTTATAACAAAGCACCAGACACAAAACAACAGAAAACAATATTTATTTCGCCGAATAAAAACGACTTTCTCCTTACGTTTGAAATTACCGTGCTCCATCGAGTTTTAGTATACACCCAATCATCGTCTATTACAAATCCTGCATTCTGATTGGCTACTCAACCGTTGTCTATTCGTGATGGACAACGTTTGAGAAAAACGAAAACAAACCTGAAAAAATATGGCAGTTAACTCTCGTTTTGCAGATATTTCGGAGGACTTTTTTGAGAATTTGATAGAAAATTCTATCCCTGAGAAAACTAAAAACGCCACAAAATATCGCATGAAGATTTTTAATGGTAAGGAACGAAATACAATTAAACCGTATTTTATTAATTAAATTTGCTTTTACTTGCCGCTCACGAGTGGTTAAATAACACAACATTTTCGTCAGTTTGCACTAGAAAAACTGTATTTTTTAGAGTTGGTACAGGGTGTATACTAAAACAATTAGACAACTCGTCCTCGTTGTCTATGCGCGAATAGTCAACTCAGGCTTCGCATTCGTTGACTATTCGCTCATAGACAACCCGGACTCGTTGTCTAATTGTTAAATGGAGCACGCACGGTAGCCAATCAGAAACGCCGTTATATTACATCTATGTTATAATTTATTTATACTGGATAGCTCCATCACCTATAGCTAACTGTTCTCCCTAGAGGTCCAGTAAGGGCTATCTCTTATTGGTCCACTGTCACTACAGGAGGAAACTGGAGTACCCAAGGAAACCTCCAGTGTTTAGTAGAATCAAACTGGAAGCACTCCTCACATTTTTAATTTTTATCTTTACATCCATAAGGGTATATGATTTTCCTTTTCCGTACAATTTCGTTTGTTCTTCATTTCTTTAAAAAGAATAAAGTCGATGCTATGCGTTTATGGTGAAACATTGTGATATTTAAGCAAGCAGTCTATGATTTGTGAAAATGAACTACCCCGAGTTGATTCCCTCTCGCTTACCAAGACACTTTGACTACGTACGCCCCCCCGGTTGTTTCGCTGTTTTGTCGTGTCTTCGCAGAGGTCCGCCCCATTGTAACGCTCTTTGCACAAAGTTCAGATTTGTGTTTCTTTTCCAAAAAGAAACCTTCATTATGACACGAACAAGGGCGAGTAATAAGGCAGAATTTGATTAATAAATTAGAATTATAAGAATATAACTTACAATTGAAATATTTCTGTGCTTTCACTTTATTAATATGGTGTTTTTAACGTACATGTTTATTTACTGCGCCAAAATTTATCACAAGTTCGTACACATTCACAGCAAAATAACACGAGTTCTAAGAAGATATTAAACTTTTTTTGCATTTCAAGTTGAACTATGTCTTTGTTTTTGTCCTGATTTGTTCAAATGTGCAAAAACTCATCATCCGAACGCGCAATTTCTCCTGAAAGTCACAAATAGCGAAGGATTGTTGAAAAAAGTACCAATGACAGTTGTTAAAAAATGGCCAATCACGAACGACCAGTACTCCTTAGATATGAGCCAATCACAAACGCCTTTGAGACTGGCGTAGACTTGCTACAAGTCGACCTCTTGTTTGCTTGACCTCGTTTGCTTGACCTCTTGTTTGCTTGACGCAGCGAGCGCGCGAGCAAACAAGAGGTCAAGCAAACGAGGTCAAGCAAACAAGAGGTCGACTTGTAGCAAGTCTAAGACTGGCGCTACAGCTTGTAATTCCTCGAGGTTTGTCCATCACTTCAGTTTAGGGCATCGAAGAAGACATTTTGTTTGTATTCCAAGACCCTTTTGTCAAAATTCACCTCGAGTACCGGCCAAAATATGGAAGGACAACGCATTGGGAAGCCTACCCCAAAGCAAACTAAGGTATATATTTGTATTCCTTGTCTTGTTATGAATTTTTGTTGATTTTTTGCGGTGAAACCGCTCGACTCGTTTCGGTGAAGTCGCCATTTGGCCAACAACCCTGGTGTAGAATATTCCATTTGTTTTATTCTTCGACGTTCGTTTTTGGTTTAGTTATCGTTGGATAAAAGTCTTAGGAAGTCTTGCTTGACATTTATTAAATGTCCTGTTTATAAAGGTTAGGCTGTTCATTTGCTTCGAGTTTTAGTGTTCATTTATACATTGAAGTTCTGACAGCAATTCTCTGCAAGTATAAGAGAACGTTTAAAAAGCATGTTAGGTCATTTTGGAGACTATTTTGACTGACAAATGCTGCCGGTTTGATTCAGTTGAAGTTGAATATACACGCTTGCGGGAAGATTCATTCGACAGCAATGCTGCCCTGCCCTTGTCTGTCAATTTGAGCTTGAATTTTAAACATTTTTGTACAGAACACGAACAAATATATACTTGTAATTCTGTTAACTCTAGTATTTACTATCGAATTATCTCAAATTTTCTCGCTTATCGGCGCACAAACCGCCAAAACTGAGCAAAGCAAGGATGAGACTACAATAAAGCCCATAAAACTGTATATTCAAGAAGCCGCTTTGGGATTCAACGAACAAAACAGTTATTTAACGACAAACTTTGCATGGAATTAATTTCGCAAAAGAAAAACCGAACCACCAAGTCCAAGCGTTGTGCTTGTGACTGATGAAGTGAAAAGAACACGAAATTCTTGTAGTTTTATTTGTGAATACCGAATTTTCTCAATACCAAACTTTTTTTGCTTATCGCCACACCGAACTGTCAAAGATAAAGCCAGAAGCTGCAATCTCAATCTGGGAAGCCATTTAGGGACTCATTTTGACGGTTGATTTATAACAGAATACGAACAAATTCTAAGTAACGGTGTCTATTCAATTAAACTTTCTTCTTCATTTAACATTTTTAAGTCAAGCACTGATACCATATTTCCTCTATTAAGCCCCCTCCCTCTATTAAGCCTCCTCCCTGTAATAAGCCCCCTCTCTTTGTTCAGACCTTTATAGTTGGAAATCAATTTGCTCAAAATGTCATAAACCTCACTCTCTCAGCCTGTCAAATCCTGTTATAAACTTGCCTCATTGTATTTTAGATATTATTTTTTTTGGTTTTATAGACAGTACAATGAAAGTTGAGTAAATCAATATTAATAATATTTTCTCAAATTTTGTTGCTTGTGACAAGTCAGGCAAAAATCGAATTTTAGAATTTTTTTTAAACTTAGTTATTTTATTTTAATAAAATATTATAATTTTTAAAAAATAATTTCTTAAAAGATTGTAAAAAAATAATATTTTTTACAAAACATTTAAGAAATATCACCAAGCTGTGAAAAGTGAACGTGCACCGTCCCACATTGGGAAATGAAGTAGTTGAAAAGGGATTACATGTAATTGAGTTTGAGTCAGATTTTTCAAATTCGACATTTGAGTTACATCTAGTATATATAGCTTAAAGCCTGGTTTCCATAAGATTGTCTCGATCATCCCAATCACCTGAATTCATCCAATCAGATTGGGTTATTTGAGATATATCTAGTCTGATTAGAGAGATTTGAGTGATCGGGGTGATTGTAGCATGTAAGCCAAGTGCATAATTTGTACCCATCTTGTACAATATGTTTAGTGTCACCAGAATTGGTACATGTACAAAGTTCATGAATTCTACCAAAAACTGTTTTGCACTTTTTGGTCAATTTTAAATACCTTGTACCATACACATTTAATCCTTTTCCACGGTAGATTAAGATTAGTAAAATGTGCTGGGTATGAATATTTGGCTAAGACTTAGAATAAGTCCTGTTTTTTTAACCTCTAAATTGTAAATTTCATTATATATAGTTGGTGTGATGTCAAAACGACTTTGCCAACTAAATATATGTAGATGAAATGGTTGATTATTAAGCCTACATGGTTATTGGTGAGTTTGGTCCATGTGTTTATAAATGAATTTAATGTTATTTTAAATTGGTACTAAAATTCAGAATACCTTGTGGGTACCGTATGTCAATTTGTCTACCCCATTAAATGAAAACTTAAAGTGCAATATCGAAGACTTGCTTTACTTTGTAAACTATGCAAGGTAAAATATGTCAATGGTACAGAAATTGTTGAAATGTACCACAACAGTACAGTATGTGATAAAACAAAAAAACTTGTTCTGCTCTTCATATGCAATAATGCTACAAAACTTATAGCAGAGGGCTACTGGCTTCATTAACTCCAAAATGATAAATACATGTAGGCTGCTCTTTGTTCAAGGATTTTTGCTAAACCACTAATATTTATTCATTATTATTCAAGTGAACACTGTGGCCCTTCAGTTAATATTCAGCTTCTGGTTAATATACTGACCTAATGGTCAATATTTTACCACAAATTAATAGCAATAATATTTATTGAGAATCAGGTTTCAATCACCATGAACTGACGTGCTTTTCATGAAAGTTACTTTCTTGATATTTACTTTTTGGTCTGTGTTCATCAACCTTTGGCTCATCTGTAATAATATTCTGTAACAAATGGTTCATTAAAAATTACAAACAATTGTTGTGTGTTTCATTTAATAACCTTACATTAGTCAAGTATCGTTTTAGTACATAACATGTGTAAATAGTCTTATTAGTCTTATTGCTACACAACATTGCATATTGTACAAAAAGTATGTCATGCTTTCATAATTGGGGTACAAATTTCAAAATGTTTGTCTCCAAGAATGTTGATTTGGCTAACTTATTATTTTGCAGGTTTTTTAATTATTAAAATTAATATTCCAAAATTTATTTTGAACTACAGTCAAACCCCTATTAAGCAGACACCTTTGGGACCTCGTCAGGTGTCTGCTTAATAGGGGTGTCTGCTTAATGGCCCAGTAGGGGGTGCGCATGGGGTTACCAGGTTTTATTATAGACTTCATTTGGTTTTACTGTAAAACAATTAATACAGCACTATTTGATTAAAATAAGTCCACATATTTCTTTAATAGTTCAAAATATAACAAAACATTAACCAAACTGAAAATTATGAAATACATTAGATAAGTTAAATTACATTAGTTTCTCAAAATGTCGTTAACGTTCAAAAGAGCCTAATGTTGGTATGTCTTGTAAAATCTTAAGTGTTGAATATTACTGTCCACTTAATAGGGGTGTCCGCTTAATAGGGGTTGTAACTATAGGGTTTTATTAAAGAAATGGCCAAGACCTTTCATAGGTGTCCACTTAATAGGGGTGTCCACTTAATAGGGATGTCCGTTAAGAGGGGTTTGACTGTAGTAAATGTATGTAGTTAAACTAAATAAAAGGGATTGTCAATGAATGTTTCATGCTTGTTACTTGTATGGTCATTAACTTTGTTATTTTTCTCTAATAGTTGTGCACTAGCTAAATAAAATGTAATAGCTTGTGGTATTCTGGCATATAACAATTATATTTATACCAAAAACAAATTACCTTTATCAAGCTTCAACCTTTCTATACACAAGCACAATTTGGATAAATCAAAATGGAAAAAGTATTACTTGTCAAAAAATATAAATACACTTATAAATTTAACCTGTACTGGCCACAATTAACAGTACTGAAAATTATGGCAGCGGTATATTTAACCACAATGTTTTGCAACCTCAAATCAGCTCAAATAACAACTACTGTAAACATTGTTTATCATGCTAACAGTCAATTGGTTTTGTCTACTTATTAATTTCACTCTGGCTAACGATTTACTCATCAAGAGGAGAGCTTGCAAAAACCTGGCCATAAAAATGGGTAAATAAATAGCTGCCACAAAATATAATTTTCTACAATTGTGTATACAGTATTAGAAGAATTATTTTCTGTATGCAAAGTAATTTTTATTGTAGATATTATTGTAGATATGATAAAATTAGCAATGAAAACAATAATATAATGACTTGGGTTGATCAAGAAAGTTGTGTTTGTTTTAATTTGATTACAAAAATCAAATTTATAAATTGATTGATTAGTACCAACAAACTGACCTCCACGAATCATTGATGATTGATTTTATTGAATGATTAGCATACACAAAGTCATTGGCATTCTGAGTCAAGGGGAGTGTACCTTTTAGTCTATTGCCTCCTCAGTCACATTGACCAATTTAAAATACCGTAAAATCAATATCTCCAAAAAGTCGAAGTTATGCTCCCTGCACTTGGTGTACAATCATGTACCGTACAGTTAAAGGTTGATTTAAACTGAATGATCCACTACCCTGTAGATCAAAATATGATTTGTATAAATACTCTTACGCAATTCCATTTTCCAACTTTATTGCGCACTTCCTTGGACCGAAAACAGTGAATCTAGACATACAGTTCTCTATTCAGTATAAACTTGCAATAGTGCTGTAAGTGGTGACGGAATGAGCATGCGAGCTTGCAAGTTTTGCAAGTTAAAAGAAATCGCATTGTGCGGAACTGAGGAGTGAACACCATAACAAACAATGTTGTGCCTGATTTTTACCTCGGTCAAAGGCTGAAAACCATAAAAGCAATGTTACATTGAGTCGTGTTGCGTGTAGTTGAGCTTGCGTCGAGTCACGTCCCGTTGAGTTAAGTTGGGTTGAGTTAAATGAGCAATATAATGGTGGCCCGCTTTAAACTTACCTTAAAACGCCATCTAGACAATAGCGACAGAACTGATGACCACAATCACGAACTTGCACAGGATCTTTTACTACTTCAAGACAAACGGCACATTCGAACATACTATAATATTCTCGATCTTTGTATATATATTTAGTTATTGACTACACAGCACAAATTACAATACTCGCTCACTAAAGTTCATTGTCTCTCTAAACACTAATCAAGTTCCCAAGTGATTATATATCATTACGTCATAGACATAGTGATGACGTATGTCTATTACATCAATCCTTTTTTTTTTAATAATCAACAATATTTACAATCGATTAATCATACGCTGATTGTCCAAATCTGTCTGGTTTATTCCTGATCCTAATTGATCTGCGTACCGTCGGTTCACTTATATCAGGTTCAGTTGTTTTGTCTTTGTTGTCTTGGTTGTCATTGTTGTTGGAATGTCGTTCATCATCATCTTCGGTGTCCGTAGTTTTCTGTTTCGGTATCAGTTTAAAGTGTGATAGGTTTCGTGTAATAATGTGTCCGTTTACGTTCCGTGCTGTAACACGAGATCGGGATTTGTGTGTTACAATGTATGGTACTTTGTTAAAGTTAGATGTTAGTTTGTTCTGTTTTTCTTGTCGTACTAGAACATGATCACCTATTTTAATGTTACTCTTTTTAACATTTCTCTTATGGTCTGCGTACTCCTTGTTGTACTTCTTCTTGGCTGTTTCATTCTGCTGTGCAATCTTGTGCCGGTTAACAATGTTCCGTTTGTTTAATACTGGCAATTTCCCCTTTACTGTTCGGTTGAACAGCAGTTCAGCAGGCGGTACACTGGTAGAGCTATGTGGTGTGGTCCTGTACTGTAATAGAAATCTGTTAAGTTCCTGCTGCCATGGCCGACCCTCAATATGGGCTGTCTTTAATGCTTTTCCCAGTGGCTGCATGAATCTCTCTGCCTCTGCATTGCCCTGTGGCCATTTAGGTGTTGAGAATAATGCTTTTACTCCGAGTACCTCCAGGTAGTGACTGTACTCATTGCCATTGAAGGGTGGACCATTGTCTGATTTTATGGTGGTTGGTATGCCATGTCTAGCAAACATCTGATCCAACTTTGGTATTACTGTGGCGGCTTTGGTAGATCGCACAATTTCCACTTCAGGATACCTTGAATATCTGTCGATTGCTACCAATAAATATTCACCTGAAGGTAGGGGTCCATAAAAATCTATATGCACTGTTTCCCATGGCCCCTTTGGCATCTCAGTCATGGATAACGGTTCTTGAGGTGATGGTCTTCCAACTGCTTGACATGGAATGCACTGATCAATTGTATTTTTAACCATCTTATCAAGATTAGGAAACCAAATCTTCTCTCTGATTAAAGCTTTGGTTTTGGTGAGACCTGGATGTGTTTCATGGGCAATGTCAATTGCTCGTTGCTGGAGTGACTGTGGTATCACTATTCTGGATCCACGAAGAATTACACCTTTGGAAGTGACTGTAAGTTCATCTTTTACAGCTTTGAATGGTTTAACCACATCATAGTGCCACTTGTTTAGTTTAATTGCTGCTCTGACTCCTTTCAGGGTTTTATCTTCATTTGTTGCAGTTTCAATTTCCTCTAAAGTCAGTGCTTTCGGTACACTACAGCGAGCAATAAAGTTAACATGTTCCTCAGTCATTTTCTGTTGTTTAAGACTGATTCGTGTTGGATGCCTTGATAAATAATCGGCTGGATTATTGACTCCTGGCTTGTAAATTACTTTAAAGGAATATGGCTGAAGGCGTAGTACCCAGCGTTCTATTCTTGCAGATGGTTTGGATTTCCGACTGCCATAAATCACTTCAAGAGGTTTGTGGTCTGTTATCAGGATGAATTCATTTCCATAGAGGTACAAATGAAAATGTTCTACTCCCCAAATGATGGCAAGAGCTTCCTTTTCTGTCTGCGAGTACCTCTTTTCAACTTCTGTCAGAGCTCTGCTTGCGTATGCTACGATCTTTTCGTCGTCCACTCCCTTCGATTTTTGTGATAGTATCGCCGATACTCCTACGGGACTGGCGTCAACCGTAACAAATGTTTCTTTTTGCTTGTCGAAATAAGCCATACATGGTGTGGAAGACAAGGCTTTGGTCAACTGATTGAAGGCGTTTTGGTGAATAGCTGTCCATTCAAATTTTACATTCTTTTTGGTCAAATTGCGCAACGGGGCTGTTATGGTTGCAAAATTAGCAATGTACTTACTGCTCTAGTTTGCCATTCCAAGAAGGCTTCGCACCTCAGAAACACTTGCTGGTACTGGTGCATTCTGTAGATCTTTGACTGGTTTAGGATCCGGTTTACTTCCTTCTTCCGAGAATACTTGACCAAAAAAATCAAGAGTGTCTTTCAAAAAGGTGCATTTCGACCGATTGAGACGTAGACCTTTGTCTAAGAGACGTTTAAGACATTTGTCTAAGTTCTCATCGTGTTCGTCTCGTGTTTTAGCGTACACAAGGATGTCGTCTGCGATATTCTTAACTCCTTTCAGTCCTTGGAGTTGTGTCTGTAAAGTATACTGAAAAATTTCAGCAGCAGCATTTGTTCCGTAGTTAAGACGTTTATAACGGAAAAGACCAATGTGCGTACTGAAGGTTGTTATGTACCGGCTTGCTTCATCCAGCTCCAGTTGGTGATACGCTTGCGAAAGATCTAGCTTGGAAAAATACTTGGCACCATTTAACTCGAAGCTGATATCCTCGACAGTGGGTATTGGATGACGTACTCGCTTTATTGCGTCATTAGCAAGTCTCATGTCAACACAAATGCGTACTCCCCCGTCTTTTTTCGGTACAGCAACAATCGGAGACACCCATGGCGTTGGTTGATTGTCGGGCACACGTTCGATTATATCTTGGTTTTCTAATTCTTCGAGCGCGGTTTTAATTTTCTCACGGATGTGATACGGGATCCTTCGCTGCGGTTGTGCTCGTGGTGTGTGGTCTTGGTCAATGTTAAGTTTCACTTTTTCTCCTTTTAATTTCCCCAGACTGTGAAATACTTGCGCGTGTTTGTTTAAAATCTCGTCAAGTGTATCATTCTTCATTTCCGCTACTTTGTTGAGGTGTAAACTGATGAGACATGAGACCAAGCTCTTGGGCTGTTGTTGCGGAGATTAGATTACCACTAGCCACCGTCTTGGCAACATAAAAGGTTGCCACAGTAATACGTTTGCGAGTCTCAATAAGCGCTTCGAATTTGCCAAGAAACTGCACGGGCTTCTTAGCGTTATACGCAAACGCTTTAGGCCCCGTTTACACTATTACGGTACGGTTGTGGTCCGGATTGGGATGAGCGTTCCGTAACGAAAAAATCGTCTGTTTACACTATGACGGTACGGTAAATTTACCATAGCGTAGTGATTTGCAGCCGGAGTGCTAAGCGTAGTGACTACGCTACGGCAAACCACTCCGGAATAGTGTAAACACAACAAAGAAACGTAGTGATTTTTCAACGGAAAACTGACCGTACCGTAATAGTGTAAACGGGGCCTTAATGTTCGTTGTTTTCAAGTTAGTTCCTTTCATCTTTTCATAGGTGTTTTTGTCTATCACGTTTATCGTCGCTCCTGTATCAACAGTTGCCTTGAAAGAATGTTGACACACGCTGACATTCACCTTCGGGGCTTTGTTGCCTGTCGTGGCATATAAATAGTCATCATCCGAACTCTCCGCGACGCTTTCGGCTTGGCTGATCGGATGGATAGGCTTTTTAGAACTTTTTTGGCGTCGTTTCTCTTCCCGAAGCGTTGTATTAGGCTTTTGTGGTTTCCCTCGACACACATTGGCAAAATGGTTGGATTTTCCACATTTGCGACATTGTTTACCTTTGGCGGGGCAGATTCCTTTGTGAGGATAGGCTTTCCCACAATAATGGCAAGTCTTCGCGTTAAGATTGTTTACTCCGTCGGAGCTCTTTTCTTTTGACTCGATGTCGCGAGCTTGATACGCGCTTTGCTCATCTCGTCGACCATCGATGAGTATTGCTTTGAGATCGTACGTCGGGTCCCGCAAAGCTTTTTTTCGAATTCTCGACGATGTACCTGCGGTGATGATTTGTTGCTCGATTTCAAAGTCAACATCAGTAAAAGAACACGTTTGTGCTAAAGTGCGTAGTCTCGTATGATACTGATCGAGGGTTTCGTGGGCCTCTTGCGTAGCTTGGCGAAATCGGTAGACTTCGTATCGTCGATTCTTTTGCGGTTCGAAGTATTCTTTGAGCTTCTCTTTCGCAACGACGTAATCATCCTCAGTTCCTGTGTTAGGAATTTGGCGGAAAATTTCTCGAACACGTTGTCCAGCTTGGTATAGGAGTAGCGCACGTTTTCGTTTCGCGTCGGTTATCCCACTGGCTAAAATAAACATGTCGAAATCTTCTATCCAAATATTCCATCGAGCTGCCAAGCTTGCTCCCACTTCGGAGTCCGGATTAAATTCAGGCAAAGGTTGTATCGAGACTGACTGCGTATGAACGTTGATGTTCCCTGGTTGTTCAACCTGTTCCATCCTCGTCGCCAATATAATATTCTCGATCTTTGTATATATATTTAGTTATTGACTACACAGCACAAATTACAATACTCGCTCACTAAAGTTCATTGTCTCTCTAAACACTAATCAAGTCCCCAAGTGATTATATATCCTTACGTCATAGACATAGTGATGACGTATGTCTATTACACATACTTCGTACGAATTCTTGTTGTATAAACCATTTCAGAGGATAACCGGTATCTTCAGGAACAGCCATTGCATTACATGTAAACTGTCGCGACGTTTGAGTTTTCCTACTAAAGTATGAGAAATGTGCGAGACGGAAGCCGGAAGTCCGGAAGGTCAGCGAGAGAACGAAAGTGGTACAGGCCCCACTCTGTTCGGGAATATTAAATCGATAAACAATCAAATTAGGAAGTTTTTACTCGGGCTTCCCTATGGTTCCGTTTCTGTGTTTTATTTGGGTTTGTTTTTTTTATTTTTCGGTGTCACGAAATTGCAAAATTGCGCAATATGTAATACGATACTCTCGCAACATTTTTTTAAATTTACAAACATAAATACAGACATTGAGACAACAGGCTGGGCAACCGCAACAGCTAATGCCAATTACTGTGGCCCTGAAACAGATAGAAACACTTTACGAATTACAAAGTCTAAACAACACAATGTACAAGATAAACAAAGCATAGACGACACAGTACACATAGTCTAATAACAACACGATGGTAGGATGTTGTTCGTACGATTCCGGGCTGAATTACATTTAACACGCACACTTTTCCAAGTGCGTGGATCTTCTACGTTATAGGTATTTTGCAATGCTAAAAGATAGTAGTTAAATAGTGATTTCTTAACTTCTGTAAAATTTCTGTTTTTTGATGTTATAGATTTAGGTAGTATATTCCAGGTAGTATATCCCACGGAAGCCTGGGCTGAACTATTGGTTGAGTCACCCCTTTTAGCCGAAACCGAACGTCAAACGTCAAATATGTTTTTCCAAAAAGCTAGGAGGTATTAAAACCAGATTTCTGATTAAGGTTAGGGTTTTTGTTGTGGTTAGGATATCGAAAAGATTGCTAAAATCTTGAGACTCACTGGAGCTCGACGACAAATTTGGAAAAAAAACCAAATTTGATCAACGACATATTTTGTAAAAACCGCGAAAGGACTGGACGGGTCCTTTTGAGTCATCGAGATTGAGTCATCCCTTTTAACCTCGACTTTGCCGTTCGTCTTACCACAGAGAATTGCAGGTTTTTGGTAAATACTTCGTACAAATTCTGGTTGTATAAACCATTTCAGAGGATAACCAGTATCTTCAGGAACAACCATGCTGTAACACACAGCTCTTGTCGCCGTCACCGTGTTTGAACTTCAGATGTTCTCCGTAAATATGAGAAATTATGTGAGACGAAGGCGGGAGGGGAGAGAAAATGAAAGTACAAAATTATTCCACTCCTATACTGGAAATGTAAGCAAATTAATACGCCCCCTATGATCATAATTCGTGAATTTCTTTATTTGAAATGCAAATCTGGTCACGGCTACATGAACAACTCTTCCAATCTGTTGTTGAAAAGCTAGAGTGAAGTAACGTTAAACAATGTTACACATCCGTGCATTACATATATTTTACGATATTTAGAAAAGCTATATGGAAAAAGAAAAAGTAGCGTTCCACAAAATGTTTTGAACGAAATACTAAAGTTATACAAAGAAAACTTGTCACTGATTTGTCAGCCAATGCAAGATGAATAATGACTTATTCATGAAACAAAATAAAAATATATATATGAAGCGCTTTATATACTGCGAAAATGTCTGAAATATAAGTATGAGGTGACCAATCAGATTTCCAGGTGCAGTGCAGACTACTCCCGGATTGTGTAATTAATTTATAAAAATTAATGCTTCGAAGCAAAAGGTTGTTGATGTTGATGTTGCAGGTGGTGGTGTTGATGTTGTTGGGTGTTGTTGTTGTCGAGCATGTATAGAACACACTTTGATATTTGTTATTGGGAACATTCGTAGAATTATTTTTAAACTAACTTATATGGGAAACAAAAAAAACAACAAAAGTTTGAAGTGACCTTATGAGGTGAAAATCCGTGACCTGACCATGTTCCTTCCTGTTCTTCTTAACATTGATTTTTAGAGTTTTATTCCCGTCTATAAATACCTTACTTGTTTTTGGGGTTTTTTCCTTCTTTAAATTTTTATTTTAAGTGTTTTTTTTGTTTTTCTTTTCTTTTTCGTTTGTTTGATATTGTCTCTATTTTTGAGGGATCACAGTAATTGGCGTCAAGCTGTTGTGTAACCCCGTCTTGTACTATTCACAATACTCTGAAATGAAGCGCGAAGCCAGAGAAGGATAAGTAACGCATAATAAATACGCAGGATATGTTCACATGAGAGATGAGGGCTCAGCACTTTCGCTTGAATCACTCTCGTATCAACGCTGAGGAGAAAGGTGGAATAGCCAACCCCACCCACCCTGGAAATTCGTGTGCAAAACTTTCAGTTCCACTTCCTTCTAAGGCGCTTGAGCAATAGACAGTGAACTCTATATAAGGACTGGAACGATACCTACAAACCAAATTTTGAAGCCGTCGGAGGCTGACATGCAGGGCATCCGGCCCCAGTCCTCTTTAGATGCAAGAAAATCTTTATTTTTTAAGTTATATTTTGTTATGAACCAATTACAAAGAAATGCAAACATGCTACAATTATAGATATTTCTTCTAAAGTCTTTTAGCAGCAAAAACGTAGCTTGAATATTTGACAAAAAACACAATTTGAGTCCGAAACCGCGCGGATCTCTTGATTTTTTGTATGGCAGCTCCAAGTGTCGAGGTATCAAAAGTTAAGAAAAAAATCTATGAACTATCTTGAATCAAATAAAGATAGCATTAATCAAATCCTTTAAAGCCTACTGAAATCTAGTGGCTATAATCTGTCGAGCATATGGATGCCGACATGATCAATAAAAACCATAAATATTAAATTTTCCGAACAGTCAAAAAATCAAACAAAACACAGAAAATACGAACCGACAGTGTTTTAAAGTGCCACTAACCCCGAAAACGTTTTCTCGCAAATCTAAGAGCCCTTATTGAGTGGATTAGGCCAGTTAATAAATTATTGGTATTGGACGTTTCGTTGATCTTCTGTAGCCCACCAAAGTCGCATCTGCATGTCCCATGGCGGAGTAGGAAAGGGAATGGGTATATTCCTGGTGTTACGTCAGACAAGTCAAACAAGGAACTCCTTTGAGCTCTGTCTGGTGAATACATAGAATTTTTTGGGTTGAAAATTCATTTTCCCAACTAACTCAATGTAAAAATTCTATGCATTCAGCAGACAGAGCTCAAATGAGTTCCTTGTTTGACTTGTCTGACGTCACACCAGGAATATACCCATTCCCTTTCCTTCTCCGCCATGGGACATGCATATGCCAATTTTTGCAACTTTGGTGGTCTACAGAAGACCAAAGAAATGTCCAATACCAATAATTTATTCACTGGACTAATCCACTCAATAAGGGCTTTTAGATTTGCGAAAATTTTTTTGGGAGGGTTAGTGGCACTTTAAAGGCATCAAAGGTAAAAAATATATGTGGTCTTATATTGATTCAAAAGGTATGAGGAGATTATTCATAAGAGCAAAGGCACAGCTTGACAGGGTTGCAAGAATTCATAAAATATTCATAAAATAAAGGCGAATAAATACTAAATAAAACCTGAATTTTCGTCAGGAGTTTCCGTCAATCCAAGTAAAATTTTACTTTGTTTGGCAATATATTTCCTCCTCCAATGTATTTTGCCAGCAAACATACCTCAGACAGAAAGGACAATGATTATAATACATGCTTCGTTATATCAATTCTAAAGAAGTTCAACTACAAAAAATTAAAAGATTCTCGCTGGGCCATTGTTCTGTTTCCTACCACTCCTTGGACGTTGGTCAGACGTTCATGCGTTGCCCCCAGCAACCGGAAGTTTGGCTTCATCCAATCATATGTCCGACCTTATGGAGGTATCGTTCCAGTCTTTATATAGAGTTCACTGGCAATAAACGAGTTTCAGGGTGTTGCGCGCGCATCACTTTTTAAAGACTGGCGAGCTCCACTCAAAGTAAACATACTGTTTAAAATCAACAAAGTATAGATACAGTTTTTGGATGTTTAACACTGTTATTCTGCTGTTGTTGACTCGCTAGCAAGTCTGTTTGCCATTGCTTACTTTGTGGGGAGCCCGCCAATTCCATTGCAAAATGATGCGCGCAATACCCTGAAATTCGCCTATTGTCCCCATATCTTAAACAACAATGAGTGCAAGTGAGAGTGTTGTGAAATAGAATACTTTTCTTTTTGGCGAAGTTTAATAAATAAATAAATTCCTAGGTTAGGCTTTGGGTCAGGCTTACATAAAGTATCTGGGTTATGTTGGACATGAATTTATAACCAGGTGCTTAACTGGATCTGAAATAGCCATCGTCCAATTTTTGAAACATTACGTGCAAGCTGTAGACCGCGTTAGCCTGAAAACGAGTATGTGACGTCATTTCAGCAATTATATCGTTGTCTTTACACCGGAAATTATTTGTCACAGCACCGATGATGGAAAAATATCACCAACAAAACATGAATTTTTTATTTAAAGTTTTTTTTACGGTACTTATCCTTGGAAGCGAGCAATTGGAATCTTAAAAAATATGAATGTAATTTATGGTTCTATATCAACAGTTATACACACAGTGTCATCTTTAATATATTTACGAGTTTTTAGAGTTGCGTGAGAAACGAACATTGGAAAACCGTGTCCTTTGTTTTCCTTATCCTTAGGTCTCTTAAAATGGTCTTCACCAGCTGGAGTCCCCGTCGTCACAATGTTCTTTCTCTCTTGCTCGTTATCTTGTTGATCAATTAAAGTAAAGGTACACTTTTTCTTGAATGGCCACGACAGCATTGCATCATGGTCAGTTTTCATCAGACAGATGTAGACTCCCATATGATCTTTGTATTCAACTCTTGTTTCGTTTAAATCGACCCCCATCTTTATTTTGTATCCAAGTGGTGATGTAAGAAAAGGATCGCCGTAAATTATACACTCTGTATTACTATCTTTTGCTTCAGATAACTTTCTGTTAAAGTCAGTTATAATCACTGCTGATGTTTGACTTACCTATCAATCTCGTTCCCAGAGCCCACGTTCCCCTTACCCAGCGGGCGGGAAACGAGAGACTCTGGGATAATCCGTTCACGCCAATCACAGGATTCTTGTTATCCGGAAGAAGAGTTATATAGAGTTCATTGTGTTCATCAGCCAATGAAATATCGATGTGAAACGGATTATCCCAGAGTCTCTCGTTTCCCGGGTGGGGAACGTGGGCTCTGGGAACGAGATTGCTTACCTATATAATTTACAAATAAGTAAATTCGAATAAGATGAAGATCGAACTTAACATCTAACATTTTGGTGAAGAAATTAAATTTTCATCGAAAATGTTTGTGCAAATGTTAATAAATTAAAATGTTAATAAATTAAGATTTTGAGCTATAGGCAGCAATAAAATCTGCGATTTTCCAATGCATAAGACAAGAATGTTGAAAGGAAAAAATTGCCTACCGAACATATCAATTGCAAAAATGGTGATGTGAGCATGCCCTTTGATTCAATATTACTCGAGCATTTCATATTCTATCCCACGTTTTACGTTTTATACATTGCCCTTTTCTCTATACGGTTATGGGCAGTTATTGTGATTGTTTGTGAGTAACCAATCACATTGTCAATTACGAATTCTGATGTACAGACGCGAGCCGAGTACTTAAGAAGCTGATGCGTAGAAATGTTAGATTACAAATACAAACTGTTTTAGCTGGGAAAATCAAACGAAAGGTTTATGTAAATTAGGACGATTCTGTTATCGATTTACAGATATAGATCGTTTTCATCTGACGTCACGGCGGCCATATTGGTGTACCGAAACAATGAAATGGCGGCCATATTGGCGTACCATCTTTATCCTATGGGAATTTAGCTCTATTCTTATTCAAAAATTTCGTATTGTTTCACCACCCCAATGGGGCCACCGATCACGTGAGTGAAAACGATCCATTGATTAAATACCGATTTCCTTTGAATTTTCGTCATGAATTTTTAATGTTTTTAAGATATATTTTAAAGTCACCGACTAAACATTAATTTCTTTTGATTTTTTCATGAATTATTAAGAAGTATAAATAAATATACAAGCCATGGACGTATTTAAGTAGCGTTTATTTACATCAGTAGTAAATTTTTATTTAGTAGTTTATTTACATTAAGTAGCGTGCTGCGTAGGCAGTGTAGAAACAACAATTGAAATATAGCAATGTTAGATATACTGCCGAAACAGAGAATGTAGGAGTCTAACATTTTGAGCGAAGGCCCTTCGTCAGAGAGAAACGTTAGACTCCTATGTTCTCTGTTTTGGCAGTATATCTAACCTTGCTATATTTCGATTAAAACAACCTATATCTTAATTTTTAAGCCAGAGCCAGCTGACAATTTAAAGAAAAATAATATAAAACATGATCCAATAAAGTCAAAATATCACTATTTCATCTTTTTGTCTTGTTTTTGATAGGGATGAGCCGATAATCGGAAATTAATCAGTAGAAGCCGATAATCGGCAACTTTCAGGCTGATCAGTTATCGGCCGATCACATTGACATTATATCGGCGGTCCGATAAATATTATTGTGGGTTTTATACTTGTGAATTTCATTTTCTTTTTTAAGAAAAACACCAAGTTGTAATGATTCCACAAAGAAACTGTTAAATTTGATTAATTTGATATGGTGCATCATGTTTAACTCTTTCTTGTCCGAATTGGTCTTTAGTATTTTATTCTGGCTAACGCCAGACGATTTTATTCACCTCTGGGGAAGCCCCCGGACAGGAATGAGTTATAAACTATCTCTTTATAAACTATCTCTTTAACTCTTTCTTGTCCGAATTGGTCTTTAGTATTTTATTCTGGCTAACGCCAGACGATTTTATTCACCTCTGGGGAAGCCCCCGGACAGGAATGAGTTGTAAACTATCTCTTTAACTCTTTCTTGTCCGAATTGGTCTTTAGTACTAATTTTATTCTGGCTAACGCCAGACGATTTTATTCACCTCTGGGGAAGCCCCCGGACAGGAATGAGTTATAAACTATCTCTTTAACTCTTTCTTGTCCGAATTGGTCTTTAGTATTTTATTCTGGCTAACGCCAGACGATTTTATTCACCTCTGGGGAAGCCCCCGGACAGGAATGAGTTATAAACTATCTCTTTAACTCTTTCTTGTCCGAATTGGTCTTTAGTACTAATTTTATTCTGGCTAACGCCAGACGATTTTATTCACCTCTGGGGAAGCCCCCGGACAGGAATGAGTTATAAACTATCTCTTTAACTCTTTCTTGTCCGAATTGGTCTTTAGTATTTTATTCTGGCTAACGCCAGACGATTTTATTCACCTCTGGGGAAGCCCCCGGACAGGAATGAGTTATAAACTATCTCTTTAACTCTTTCTTGTCCGAATTGGTCTTTAGTATTTTATTCTGGCTAACGCCAGACGATTTTATTCACCTCTGGGGAAGCCCCCGGACAGGAATGAGTTAAACCTAGTTCTCATATGTCGCAGATCGTCGCCGATCTATGATTTAGATGCATGTTAAAATGGGAAGTGCAGCAGCATGTTAAGTAATAAAGAACAATGCAGAAAAGCACTGCTTTTCTGCATTGTTCCCCACTACTTAACATGCATCTAAATTTCAACACGTCATATTTCTTGTTTGGTGAAACATTTTTTGTTTCCGACTTTCGTCAATCGTATTTAATATTTCATATTTCAACTTAAACTCCATCTTGCTGATGACTCATGGTTAATGATCATGTTATCTTTGCAAACAATATACATTGTTATGTTTTGCTAGCGTTTCACTGGAAATTCAAGTGTCAGGAATTCCTTTCCTGTTGACAAATATCGGTAACCACCGATAAATCGGCCGATCAGATCGTGAATCAGATCGGAATTTATCGGATCGGTAAATTTGATTTTTCTTGATCGGCTCATCCCTAGTTTTTGATCCATGTCTTGGGTTTTTCAAGATGTTTATCTTCGGATTGTGTTTTATATTATTTTTCTTAATTTTTAGTTAACACTAAAGTTGATATCCGTTTCCATGTCATGACTGCTCAGTGGATACCATATTGGATCAGAGAAAAACTTCAAGCAAAGGTAGGTGAAGGCTTGCTATTTCAGATCCAGGGAACCAACTGGTTATAAATTCATATCCAACATAACCAGGTACTTTAATTATGTAGGCCTCACCCCAACACAAACCCTAACCTGGGATTTAATTACAGTCAGAAGCACTTGGTACTCAGTTCATGTTCAATATATGCCAATTGCTAGGTTAGGGTTTGTGTTGGAGTCAGGCTTGCATAAACTACCTATAAAGGTTATTTAAACATGAATATATAACCAGTGCTTCACCAGGTGCACAATGAAAGGTTGATCAGAGTGGTCACCCCCCTCTTTTTTAGGTTTTTGGGTGTATGGAAAATTTTTTAGGTCAAGTTACTTCAGCTACTTTCTACTCTTTGAAACTATCAAAAGGTTTCTCTAACCATATTAAAGTTAAATGCAAAATGAAAGTCTAGTGGGATGCACGGTTAAAACATGTGATTTAAAACCTTTATTTTGATCAAACGATGCTTCCTCAGAATTCAGGAAATGCTGTTCTAATCTAGAAATCTAAAGTTCAAAGATTTTTCAGGAGAGCATGCCCCCAGCCCCCTCTAAATTTGTGTCATCACTTTGTGGTAAAAACGTCCCTCTTTCAAAAATCCTGGTTGAACCCTTGTGCTTCATTGGATCTGAAATAACCTTCACTGTAAACGTATTGAGTAATAATATTCTAATAAATTTATATATTTTGGCTTATACCAGACTGTTTCATTTTTTAACATTGTTTCAGGAGGTAAATCGAATAAATAAAGAGGGGGAGTTAGTGGTGCAGTCAAATCGATTCAGAAATCAACAAAAAAATCTGGATGATGGTGTTCAGAAAGTTCGAGAAATACTAGAAAGTGTTTCTTACATTCCCAAAGAAACATCAGAAGAAAAGAAAGCAAAAATTGTTGAACTGTATGTCAAAGTATAGTGTTAGTATAGTTAGTTATTGATGTTGATATTAATAGACATCCGGTAGAGACGGTGACACGGATCACATTTCAGAGTACGAACAGAGACCGCGAATAAAACA
Source organism: Corallium rubrum (assembly GCA_964035015.1). Classification (NCBI taxonomy): domain Eukaryota; kingdom Metazoa; phylum Cnidaria; class Anthozoa; order Scleralcyonacea; family Coralliidae; genus Corallium; species Corallium rubrum. Next base: position 8,419,736 of record OZ036011.1, read on the forward strand.
TTGATTGTAAAGCAGTAAAGGCTGTATAGCGTAAAGATACAAATAAAGCATTATAGAAAACCAACACTGGTGGCAGCGGTGGCATTAAAATGATAACGTGGGATATATCAAGCGGCTCAATCGAAGCTCACTTGGTCCAGTTAGAAGCTGTCTTTATTACGAAGAAATATAAGGAGGAAGGCGAAAAGGTAGCTTGCGTTCTTCAGTCGTTAACTGGCCGTGCGAAAACAGTTTTGGAAGAACTAACCCCGACGGATAAAGAAACCTACAAGGCCTTAAAAGATGCTCTGATTGACAGATTTGGCTCAACGAAATCGGCTCAACAATACGCCGTTCAACTGTTGGCCTACAAACAAGAACCCGATCAGACTGTGGCTTCCGTTCATTACGAAATTTTGCGTCTGATTTCAAAGGCTTATCCCGAGATCAATGATCTAGAAACGCGAAAGACATTGGCGACGAGTTTCTTTCGAAAAGCGTTACGTTATGATATTCGCAGCAAAATCGATCTTACAATGGACGACTCTGAGACACTGGACAATCTCCTGAAACGCGCGAAACATTTCGAACAGTCTTGTTCACTCCAAACGTCCAACGCCAACACTGTCATCAACGCTGTTTCGTTAACCAACCCCACAGAAAATCCTGGAGCGACAACCGCAGACGAAGATAAAAGCGACGATCGGTTGTCAACATTAGAAACACAAATGGAAAAGCTCACTGTTGCGGCATAGTCAATCGAGATATGGTCTGGAAACTCAGCTAAAGTCTTTGGTCTATCTTTTTGTTCGCCTTTATGCAGTTTTGTGCACGGTGTACGGTCACTGAACACATTGTATTTTAGTATAATGAACGAATTGTCCAATAGCAACGTTTCAGTTCAATCACTCAACCGTGCTATTTAAATATTAATAAACCTAATACAAAGGATGTGCACGGTGTAAGGTACGGTTCAACATAAAATCCCAGCTCATTATAGGCGCTTTGAAGTTTGCCTGGTTTCCAGACCATATCTCGATTGACTATGGTTGCGGTTATGAAAATGTCCCAAGGTCAAAGCTTGCCTCGCCGTCGGTCAAGTGCCCCCCCACGTTGCTTTAACTGTCATCAAATTGGGCATTTTGCCCGAAACTGCCATCGCAAGAATTTTGATCAAACCAGTGGTCGTGGAGACGCCGTAAATTGCTTTCGTTGTGGAAAATTTGGCCATAGAGCGAACGCCTGTACTACCGTTTTACCCCCGAACCAGGGAAACTAAGAATTGCTGGACGAGCTAGTCAGACTTGTCCAGCAAGAACGACTCATCTGACACATCAAAACAAATCGACGTTACCTAATTGGATATCTATTAACCGTTTTACATGTTTACAAGATGAACTCAGTAATCAGACAACCGACGACAACATCGACACAGAGAACACACTTAGACGTTTACCGACTCCGCCGAGTCCGACGAAGAATCCGAGAACTAAATCGACGCAAAAACTTCCGAACAGCTACGCATTACCAAGTATTTTAATATCCCCTGCCTCTCAAGTTTCGCATACGAACAATCGTTTAGAAATGCGCGGTACGGTTGGCAATGTACCGTGCAATTGGATCATTGACACTGGTGCACAGTGCACTGTTATTGTTCGCTCACTAGCCGATCAAGCCAAAGGTGACCGAATACAACCGATGTTTCAACCCCACACGGCCGATGGCTCACGTTTAGGAGTCTCTCAAGATTTGCTGGCAACGATTCAAGTAGGTACACAAACTTTACGAAACGTTCGAATTACCGTGGTCGAGAATCTCGCGTATCCTGCTATTCTTGGAATGGATTGCTTACAACAACTTGGATTGAGCCTTAATCTTGGCAACGACTGTGTAGTAGAGCCAAATCTTGCCCCGGCTCAACAACCCCAATTACCTAGGCGAACCAGTTCAGACCAACATTGCCCACCCGGATCTCAATCCCATCCGTTCATTGGTCTCATTTATAACTCCACCACAGTAACCATTCCCGCTGGTTCTCGATACGTTTTAGAGGCTACAGTGCCAACTGCCCAAAAAGGAACTACAGGGTATATTGAATCAAGTCTAGTTGGTTGTGAACGACAAGAAATTGGCTGTGGTAAAACAGTGGATACCGTTCGAGAGGGGCAGAAGATATTTGTCCAAGTTGCAAATCCTGATCCTCGTCAATCAGTTACCCTAGTGAAAGGAACTACCATTGGAGAGTTCCATGCTGACATAACACATATATCCGAATATTCTCCTTCGGTTGCACCAATTGTCCACTCGAGCTCCAATGTCAGCTCCCGACCTCAGACAGTTGACCAGATGGCTAGAAAAATGGCAAACGAATCGGACCTAAAACCCAGTGAGAAACACCGCCTGTACAAACTGATTCACAAGAATAGTGATGTGTTTTCTGTCAATGGCGAGCTTGGCCGTACTACCGTACTTCAGCACCACATTCCAACTGGAGACAACCCACCTGTAGCACTGCCTCCACGCCGCATTCCCTTCCACCGATTAAAAGAAGTTGACAATTTCATAACAGATGGCCTTGAGAATGATCTAATCCAACCGAGTACCAGTCCATGGGCCTCCCCGCTGGTGTTAGTTCGGAAACCGGATGGCTCAACACGTTTCTGTGTGGATTATCGTAAACTCAATGAATCTACTGCGAATGTCAGCTGGCCACTTCCCCGTGTGGATGACGCCCTGAGTGTCTTAAACGGAGCCAAGTATTTCACAACACTCGACCTCGCAAAGGGATACTACCAAGTGCCCGTAGCACCTGCTGACCAACCGAAGACCGCTTTTACAAGTCACCGAGGACTTTACGAATTCAAAGCTATGCCGTTTGGTCTCAAAGGGGCGCCTGCTACTTTCCAACGCCTTATGATGTCCCTCCTTCGTGAAGAAAATTGGGAAGAGCTGCTGATTTATCTCGACGATGTTCTCATATTTTCTAGGAGTTTTGAGGAACACATGATTCTCTTAGATAAAGTGTTTGCCAAGTTCAGAATTGCCAATCTCAAGCTGCAGCCTACGAAATGTTCTTTTGCCCGATCAGAAGTGAAGTACATCGGACACGTGGTGAGCTGCTCTGGGGTAGCACCTGATGACGAGAAGATACGTGCAGTGAGAGATTTCCCGTGCCCAAAATCAGTCGCTGAAATCCGGCGTTTCGTTGGTATGGCTTCGTGGTTTCGACGGTTTATTAAAGACTTTTCCACAATTGCAAAACCTCTCACCACTCTTACTGAAAAGAACCGTCCCTTCCTTTGGGATAACACTTGTCAACAAGCTTTTGAGACCCTGAAGACAGCTCTATCTTCTGCTCCAGTCTTAGCTCATCCCGATTTCAGTAAGGAATTTGTGGTCGAAACAGACGCCAGCGATGTCGGAGTTGGTGCAGTCCTCCTCCAGGACCAACGGCCTATAGCGTTCGCTTCTCGAGCACTCACCAAGGAACAGAAACACTATTCGGCTACGGACAAAGAGCTAACCGCAGTTGTGTTTGCTTTGGGACAGTTTTCTATGTTTCTGGAAGCTCGACCTTTCACTCTCGTTACTGACCACCGCCCACTGATATACTTGAAGGAACTAAAGAATCCCACAGGCAGAATGGCACGATGGAGAATAGAGGTTGAAAGTTTCAACTTTAAGATCACACATCGCCCAGGAAAACTCATGACGGTAGCAGACGCACTGTCTCGAGCACCTCTTCTCTCGGTTGTCAGTTTAGAAGGCAATTGGTCCCACCAAGACCTGGTCGCTCTGCAGATGGCAGATCCAGAAGTCACAGAAATTCGAACATGGGTTACAACACGCAAGAAACCCACGAAGTGGAACAGAAATGTCCGGCGATTCGTTGGTAAATATGGTCAACAATTGCAGATCCACAACGATCTACTGAAGCGAGTTGAAGGCGACCGACATCAAGTTGTCTTACCAAGATCCGAAGCAACGACGGTACTCGACATGTTACATGATCAATGTGGTCACTTTGGCTCAGAAAAGACGATTGCTGTGATAAAGGAGAAATTTTTGTGGAGAGGTTGGTATCGAGATGTTACCAGTTACTGTCGCAGTTGCCTGAAGTGTCTCCAGAGAAAAAACCCATCTATTCCTGATCGTCCTCCTTCTGGAAATCTCCCGGTACCGGCTAAACCCTTTCAATGGTGGAGCATTGATTTTCAAGGGCCCCTTCCTGTTACCAAACAAGGCAACAAATACCTATGTGTTTTTGTGGATCCGTTTTCTAAATGGATTGAGGCATTTCCGACGCCAGATCAAACAGCAGAAACAACTACTCGGTTGCTCACAGACGAAGTATTCAGTCGGTATGGTGTGGCTGAACATATTCATTGTGACCAAGGCAAGAATTTTGAAGCCCGGCTAACGAAACTCGTGTGTGATCGGCTTGGTATCAAGAAAACACGCTCATCCCCATATAATCCTCGGGGTAACGGTCAAGTCGAACGAATGAATCGCACCCTGGCAGAACGGTTGGCCCTTGCCATTCAGGAAGAAGATCAACGGGATTGGGATGTACTACTTCCAGCAGCTTTAGCCGCTATTCGTTCCACAGAGAATAAAGTTACCCGTTGCTCGCCAGCCTATCTGGTGTTCGGCTATAACCTACGAACCTTAGCTGACGTCATTCAACCGGCCAAGGAAGTGACAACAACATCGCATTCAGACAAACTGCAAGCATGGGAAGAACGAATCGAACGACAAAGAAACGTACATGCCAAAGTTAAGCAGCTAATTGACGAGGAGGGAGAGAAAAGACGACGGAGAGAAGAAACGAAGACAACATTTCAACCCTTTACAACTGGCGATGTAGTATGGATGTACCAGCCAGATAAAAAGTCGGGAACTGCAAAGAAACTGATATCAAGAAGGTGGCGAGGCCCTTACCGGGTATCGGAGAAGCTAGGGCAAACAACGTACAAGGTAATTCCAGTTACAGGAGGAGGGCGCTCAAAGGTTGTCAACCATCGTCTGCTGAAACGTCATTGTGATCGTCCACGACATCTCGATGAACAATCCGATGTGGAGAGTGAAAACGAGGAGAGTGAAAACGAGGACGGTGAAAAAGATCGAGAACAAGCCAGTGATATTGCTTGCAACGACACAGCAGTGTTGCCCGAATTGAGCAGTGATTCGGAAGATGACCATCACGAAGCAAGAGAAACTGAAGGTGCAAGAGAGAGACCACAACGAGTTCGAAATCCAGTTCCCAGACTGACATATTATGATAGAGGGAAACAAGCGGAGGAACGTTCGGTGATGAACGATGATTAAGGACAATTCATCCCAAACGGGGGAGGAGTGTTAGTATAGTTAGTTATTGATGTTGATATTAATAGACATCCGGTAGAGACGGTGACACGGATCACATTTCAGAGTACGAACAGAGACCGCGAATAAAACATTGATTGTAAAGCAGTAAAGGCTGTATAGCGTAAAGATACAAATAAAGCATTATAGAAAACCAACAATAGTAATGCTTAAAGTGCCTACATGTATATCATGATTGGTGATTTTACATATTTAGGATATTTGGAACCTTAATCCGAAAAGATTTGTAATATATGTTCCTTTTCTAACATTTCATCTTCATGGACTTTTTCGCTGTTAAAGTTGACGGAAGTGATGTACGGGAATCTGTAAAGTGGTTTTTATATCGACAAATTCCTCTTTTGACGTCACTTCCGTCAACTTTAACAGCGAAAAAGTCCATGAAGATGAAATGTTAGAAAAAGAAGAAATATTACAAATCTTCTCAGAAGGTTCCAAATATCCTAAATATGTAAAATCCCCAACCATGACATAAGCACTTTAATAGACTACATAGTTAACAATAGATAATAGATTATTGACTTGCTATTTAACTTCTTATGTATTTTGGCAATTTTTTTAGGATTAAAACTGATCATAAAAGGCGCCTGCTGGAAAAGAAATTTAGAACTCAAAGAAAACAGGAAAGATCTAGAAATGAATAGGTGAGAAATACTGCGTGATGTTCAGTTATAGATGCACAGATGACGTCACAACGTGGTAAGAACAAAAAAGTGCCCACGAGATGCAGTCGAGTGGGGCACTGATGTTCTTACCACGTTGTTACATCTTCTGTGCAGCTATAACTGAACATGCAACAAAAAAATGGAATCTATTTGTTTTATACAATACAAAAATTTAAAAGGTTTTTATCGAAACTCTTGCCGGATTTTGAGGCATGAAGAAAGACAAAAGCAAGTCAGCTGACGTGATCTGACGTGCCATGAAAACACGCATAGCAACCAGGGTATTGTATAAAAAACAAATATATTCCATTTTGCCATTGTTATCTGTGCATCTATAACTGAACAGACAACGGCAAAATGGAATCTATTTGTTAAAATGGAACACGCACAAAAACACCGTTATATTGTATCTGTTGTTATATATAGCAAGAGTTTCACTGGATACAACGATGACTGTCATTAGTTGGTTTGTGGTCATATGACCTTAGCTAAATTTCAATGTCTACCGATCGAGCAGGCAACAATTGAAAACTTATTGCCCGCTCGGTCAATAAGTTTTCAATTGTTGCCCGCTAGAACTTTGAACTCTTCACGGCATCCTATAAACAAAAGCTTGTTTGGTACGAAAAAAAGAATATTTATAGGTCTTCAAAGCATGTGTGAAGATTAACTGGAGAAACGTATTGCTGTTCTGAGACTTATATTTGTTTGGTTGAAGTGAAATTACGCGGAGCCAGGCGAAATGTTTTGGTAAGTCTTAATAGCGTTTGTCTTTTGTGTACTTTCCCTTGATAAACGTCGAAATTATTCAGCGAAACTCAAGCTATACAACAAAACACTTATGTCTGCTCCCTCGGGAAACAGTTAGTTTTGTTTTCCCTCGGGTCTCGATGTTTCTCGGGAAAACAAAACTAACTGTTTCCCTCGGGAGCAGACTGGCATTAAGTGTATATTATAACGCGTTAGCCTGAAAACGATTGAGACGTCATTTCTGCGATTATATGGAAACTGGAAAGTCACCAAACATTGCTCTCGTTTTCTTTACGCGGAAAATTATTTGTCGCAGCACTGCTGATTAAAAAATAATAACAACAAAACATGAATTACTTTTTTTATTTAAAACTTATGTTTTTTACGGTACTTATCCTTGGAAGTGAACAGTTGGAATTTAAAAAAATATGAATGTAATTTATGGTTCTATATCAATTGTTATAAACACAGTGTCATCTTTAATATATTTACGAGTTTTTAGAGTTGCGTGAGAAATTGCAGGACCGCATCCTTTGTTTTCCTCATCTTTAGGTCTCTTAAAACAGTCTTCACCAGCTGGAGTCATCGTCACCACAATGTTCTTTCTCTCTTGCTCATTATCTTGTTGATCAATTACAGTAAAGGTACACTTTTTCTTGAATGGCCACGACAGCATTGCATCATGGTCAGTTTTCATCAGACAGATGTAGACTCCCATATGATCTTTGTATTCTTCTCTTGTCTCGTTCAAATTGACCTCCATCTTTATTTTGTATCGAAGTGGCGATGTAAGAAAAGGATCGCCGTAAATTGTACCCAATGTATTACTATCTTTTGCTTCAGATAACTTTCTGTTAAAGTCAGTTATAATCACTGCAGATGTTTGACTTACCTATATAATTTACAAATAAGTAAAATTGAATAAGATGAAGATCGAACTTAACATCTAACATTTTGGTGAAGAAATTAAATTTTCATCGAAAATTTTTGTGCAAATGTTAATAAATTAAAATTTTGAGCTATAGACAGCAATAAAATCTGCAATTTTCCAATGCATAAGACAAGAATGCTGAAAAGAAAAAATTACCGAAGATATCAATTACAAAAATGGTGATGTGAGCATGCGCTTTAATTCAATATTACTCCCGCATTTCATATTCTATCCCACGTTTTACGTTTTATATGTTGCACTTTTCTTTATACGGTTGTCAATTACGAATTCTGATGTACAGACGCGAGCCGAGTAAGCTGATGCATAGAAAAGTTAGATTACAAGTACAAACTGTTTTAGCTGGGAAAGTCAATTGCGAAAAGTTTATGTAAATTGAGACGATTCTGTTATATTATATTGATTAAATATTGATTTCCTTTGAATTTTCCTCATGAATTTTTAATGGTTTTTAAGATATATTTTAAAGTCACTGACTAAACATTAATTTCTTTTGATTTTTTCATGAATTATTAAGAAGTATAAAGAAACATACAAGCCCATGGACGTATTTAAGTAGCGTTTATTTACATAATCATAACTTACATGTAACTTTTACATAACTTATACATAACTTACAACGCAACATTTGTCATCAAGACAATCTTTACTCCAAAGTATTGACAAGAAAGGTTTATAATTCCGAAAACAACAAACCAATTGTGATTTAGAACTGTTAAAACTGATATGCTCAGATCAGCGGGCTGAAATATATTCTAGCCCACTGAATTTTTCATTTTAGCCCGCAAAATACACCACAATGCCCGATAAATTTATTATAATGACTTTTCTCAAAATTTAATTCCTGAGCCTTGCAGCTACGATGTTTTGTAACACTTACTTTAACTGCAGCAATCTCCTGTCTTAATTTGTCTATGTCCTTTTGATGCTACAAGGGAAAAAAAGAAAAATCACTGAATGCAAGAGTACAGAACATAAATGGATTAGAATATTATTGTAATGTAATAATGGTGCTATCATGCCTGAGTAGCCTGAACAACATTGTACAGTATTAAGAACAGCAATGATGGCTGGACATTACTATAATTATTATAGCCATCCTGCTATTATGGCTGAACAACATTGTTAGATAACTGAAAATGAGTAAGTACCTGATCCTTCAATCTTGACATTCCTAAAGTTGACAATACCAAATGGACTTTCATTTCTTGGTTAAGATGTTCCTCCATTTCACGACGTTCACACTTCAAAGAACAAAATACGTTAATTCACGGCACCGAACAATTTGGCGGCGGTGGTTAAATATACAAGTCACCATCTTTTTCGGTAAGGTCAATTGTTGTCAAAGATTTGAAACAACGGGACATTAATAATGATTTAAAGCACTCGGAATGCTGTAGTATTGACAAGAGTATTGACAAGAAAAGTATATATAATTTCGAAAACAACAAACCAATAGTGATTTAGAACTGTTAAAACTGATAGGCTCAGATCAGCGTGCCGGCTAATAAAATATATTTTAGCCCGCTGAATTCTCCATTTTAGCACGCAAAATACACCACAATGCCCGATAAAAATACGACTTTTTTTTCGAAATTGAATTCCTGGGCCTTGCAGGACGATGTTTTGTAATATACTTACTTTAAATGCATCAATCTCCTGTCTTAATTTCTTTATGTCCTTTTGGTACTATAAGGGGAAAAAAGAAAAATCACTGAATGCAAGAGTACAGAACATAAATGGATTAGAATATTATTGTAATGTAATAATGGTGCTATCATGCCTGAACAACATTGTACAGTATTAAGATCCGCAATGATGGCTGAACATTACTATAATTATATTTCTATAATGTATTATTATAGCCATCCTGCTATTATCATGGCTGAACAAAATTGTTAGAGAACTGAAAATGAGTAAGTATACCTGATCCTTCAATCTTGATATTTCTAGAGTTGACAATTCCAAATGATCTTTCATTTCTTGGTTAAGATGTTCCTGCATTTCACGACGTTCACACTTCAAAGAACAAAATACGTTAATTGACGGTACCGAAAAAGATGGCGGCGGTACATTTAACCACAATGCTTTGTGACCTCAAATCAGCTCAAATAACAACTAAACATTGTTTATCAGGCTAAGGTGGATTAAGTAATCAAGAACTTCATTCCTACCAAAGTTGATCGCTTTAAAACCATATCTTGCAATAATTCTTAAAGAAACAATATTTACAACCTCGTACCCAGGCTTTTCGCTCCCGCCCTCGTGAACTCGTCGAGCGAAAACCACTGACGTATATATATAACTGGACTGCGAGCTGTGCTGGCCAAAAATGTGTCCCCATTTTCACTTTCAAAATGGCGGCATTTATGGGTCCTTCTGCTAATGGTAGCGACCACTGACATGTACTTATCGTAGGAAAAAAGAATATTTATGTAAATAAACATATGCGAGGGCTTCCCCAGAGGTGAAGAAAATCGTCTGGCGTCAGCCAGAATAAAATACTATTAAAACAACCAATTCCGACAGGAAAGAGTTAGAGACATAGTTAAAAATTGTTCCTGTGAAGGCTTCCCCAAGAGGTGAATAAAATCGTCCGGCGTTAGCCAGAACAAAATACTAAAGAGTAAAGACCAATAAATTCGGACAGGAAAGAGTTAATGCATGCAGGTTGGTCATTGTTAATTCTTGTGGAACGACTCAGGAGGCCTGCTGGATTATTTGTCTGACCAAATAGGAATATCGCCTCCCATGTAAACAGCCCCTAAGAAGAACTCGGTACGCCTCGCTTCTTTACGATTTTCTCTGGGAGGCACGTGACCAGCCCATGCCAGGGATTTCGCTCGACGAGTTTGCGAGGGCAGGAGCGAAAAGCCTGGGTACGAGGTTGCAATATTTACTGCACGCAAAGGATTGATTAAATGTACAAGTCGCTATCTTTTTCGGTACGGTCAATTGTTGTCAAAGATTTGACACATTTTTTTTTGTTTAACAAGAAATTGTGATTTACTGATTTCATCTGATGATTATTTAATTTCTTTGTTGATATAATCAAACAGTAGTGAAGACCAACTTTTTCTGACATTACCTCATATTTACAACCAAAATCCAAATACTTGCATTTAATGACGGTTTTGAGGCAAACTTTTTCTAAGTGTTCTGGCATCTAAAAAAATAGCAATAAATTATTAAGGTGGTCGATCTGAGAAAAAACCGACGAAATTAATTTATTCTAGAACGTTTTGCATTGTAAATTTGTGCTGCCTGAATAAAGGGATTACTACAATCATTGACAAAATTGTTGTAACAAAAGCAACATTAACATGTTTTGCATCACTCCGCCTACATTCCTCGCCCCCCCCCCCCCCCCTCCCCCCTAAACAATGTTGTATCACCACAAAACATTCGTGATTTGTTCTCTATAGGTTCTCATCACATTTCCGCTGATGGGAAGCCAACATTGAATAGGGGGGATGGGGGGATATAAAAACATTGTGAAATGTCTTACTTTGGTGCACATGTTCCAACTCATTTTGTCAATGATTGTCTGAGTTTTTTATGCAAAATTTTACGATTATTTTCAAGAGAAAAACAAATTTTAACTAAATAATTTCATCAAATATTACTTAGAATACGTGAAAATGAAGCACCTAATTGTTTTAATGAAGTATATTTTATAATATATTATACAAATTATGCATTTCAATTGATTTTCGTCATAATTCAGAAATCATAACTTGGCGAGTTGCGAACACGCGTTTACGTAACGGCATTTGGTAACTATATTTTTGTCTATTACCTTGTATTTTACATAGTGCAAATTGCGAGAAATGGCTTACGCCATGCCCTCCTTTACTTTTATTATTCATGGTCAGGATGAGGTCGCAGTATTCCCTTAAAAATTATCTCCAAAGTGTCATGGCGTACGCTATAACACCTTTTCTCATATTACACTGCCATTGTACCCCTGTGGTTCATGTTTCGCACGACTTATATTAGATATTGTGCTATAACTTCCTATATTTTCTATTTTGTGTTAATGCAAAACCATCATGTTAATCCTTATGATGTAGCGTTTCATATGAGTACACTTTACCATGGGTATACGATTATTTTTCATACACTTTACCACACTTTACCACACTTTACCACAGCGGTGTTTATAAATTAAATTAAGTATCCTATTATTATACACTGTTTGTGGTAAAGTGTGGTAAAGTGTGGTAAAGTGTATGAAAAATTATGATTTTGCCATGGTAAAGTGAATTAATATGATATAGTTCGATTTAACAAAGCTTGTTTAACCGTAAATTTTTAATAAAATGTATTTGTTACCATCAAAAACACTGATATAAAGTGACGGGTAACTGGATATGATATACGACACTATCGTTATTAAACACGGTCTTTGAAACTCACATACAGTCTTTGAAATTCGGGTTATTTGTTATCACTAATTCTTAAATTGTAGTTTACATTAAATACAAATTATTATGACCATGTATAACATTGAATTGCTGTTTTGCACAACATGTGTTGATAATATTGATACCATTTAATTAGTAAGTGAGTTCAGTATTTTGTTCGTCGACCCTTAGTTTTCACAATATGCTTTAGTCTTTTAGGCATACGGAATATTGTCTTATCAATGTACTCTTTAGACGTTGACCAAATATTGTATTTAACTGCACTGCAGAACTCATCCCATGTCTGATGTGTGATGTTATTCTTTCTCACTTGGGCTTCAATGCGCTTTCTAACAACATGGAATATATTCTCAATCGGGTTAAGGTCTGGCAATCTTGGTGGAATGGCTTGCACGCTAATGCCGTGGTCTGCCAAACATGTTCTTGCTTTTGAAGACGTTTGTGAAGGGTCGTTGTCCATCACAAATATTTTCTCGTCTGTTTCACCTTTTCCAGCTATTTCGAACAAATTTGGAAAATGTCGTGTTATAAATTGCGCGAAAAATTTTCCGTTCATCTTTTCGTATGGCTCGGCTAAAATTACTCCTTTCCCATATGATATGGCGACAATGAGAATGAGATGCAATCGTTGCCTCCGGCCAGATCTTTACTTCCTTTCGTTGTTACTACGAGACCCTCGCTTCTTTTTCGCCAAACTCTGTTCTTTGGTTTCATCGCATCACTCATCGGGTTTCCTTTGTAGATGAAGGATACTCCGTCCAAATAAAATGCCACGTCTTTCGTCCAATAATCGGCATTTTTTGCACACATTGCCCTTGCAAATGTACGTCGTTGCTTTAGATCTTTTGCAGTAAGGATCCCCTTTCTACGATTTTTTGAAATTGGCGGATTTTCGCAATAGCTCGTTTAAGTTTCCGTTTATCACGCGCTGTCATAACCTGAGGTCTGCCAACTTTTTCCCCCGGCTGCTTTCTTTCCTTTTTTCCCTTTCAATTTCTTCTGCATGTAGAAGTCGCAAAACACTTGTTCTCGACATTTTCGTCTTGTAGGCAATCTTTGCAAGAGAGTATCCCCCTTGCTGAGCCAACACAAGTGCGTGTGCGCATTGCAAGGCCGCAAGTCGTCCTTTGAACACCATTTTTGAAAGAACTCGTTGTGACGTCATTTAATATATCCAATATAATCAATTTTGATAATTTTAAAGAGGAATGCTAGCACTTTATTTGTAAGAGCAGTTTCTTAACATTATCGCATACATTTAGTTAAATTTTAAATGTTAAACGTTAATACAAAGATACCATCATTTTCAGACAATCATTGACAAAATTGTTGTAACAAAAGCAACATTAACATGTTTTGCATCACTCCGCCTACATTCCTCGCCCCCCCCCCCCTCCCCCTAAACAATGTTGTATCACCACAAAACATTCGTGATTTGTTCTCTATAGGTTCTCATCACATTTCCGCTGATGGGAAGCCAACATTGAATAGGGGGGATGGGGGGATATAAAAACATTGTGAAATGTCTTACTTTGGTGCACATGTTCCAACTCATTTTGTCAATGATTGTAGCCTGAGCATGCCTTTACTCCTTTAGTGTTTTAGCTGATGCTAGGCCATTTTACTCGTCAACGGGTGGCCTCTGATCCTGTCAGTCCACTTCCCACTATTTACAGGGGCGGATTTAGCATACATCAGACCAGTCACGCGACTGACGTAAAAAATCACAAGAATAATTGCGCAATCAGACAATATTTTAATCTCAAGAGTTCTTCGGAGAGATTGGGTTTCAAATTCGCTTTTATCTTAGTTTGCGAGTCAAGCAAACACCGAGCAGAGATGACCGGTGGTCAGCGTTCGCTTTGAAAGTTTTGCTGGATCTGCACCATGGCAACCACTTTTTTGCTGGATTTGCCTCAAACCTGATTGGCTCTCGCGTTGATTTCAAGGGTTTTGCTGGATCTGCACCATGGCAACCACTTTTTTGCTGGATTTGCCTCAAACCTGATTGGCTCTCGCGTTGATATCAAGCGTTTTGCTGGATCTGCACCATTGCTGAGTCAGCTGAGTACATCGAACTGATCGAAGCTTCTGTGTTTCAGTCATGAGTTCTGTGGTAAGCGTTTTCGAACGGGTTTTAGCTGCTTTTAACAGCAACGATGAAGACATACTTCGAACAATCTACGATGATTTGTCATCAAGTTTACACGATCGCCGATTTCTTTCAAGCGAGGAAAATTTAAACGCGATTGGAAGCATTTCGAGCTTCTTGAGCAGGAATTTTGGCGCGGAGTCATTTATTCCCAAGCATGCCAAACCAACGAAGAAAGGAAACTGGTCATGCACTGCTGTAAGGTAAGTTAAGGTCGTCTTGTTTCGTTTCAAATCGACAAACAGTCTAGTGTCGAAATACATGTGTTTTTGTCCAGTTTCAATATCGTACTATAATATCATTTTGCGTCCCAGTGAAGTCTGAGTTCAGAGTTCAGACATATTATTCAGCATGGCGGCATTAGCATATTTCACGCTTGCCAACCAGCAGCTCTTGTATGTGAATTTGGAATGAAGGATCAATGAATTGATTCTTCTTAAGGCAAGGTTTAGTCCGACTTTAAATTTTATCGGACCTTTCTTTTCATGATTTTGAAATGAATACTGTTTACTCTTCAACTTATTTGTTTATAATCTTGCTCTGATGAAGATATATTTTAACCGCGTGGTCGTGAAATAAGATAACATATAATTTATTAACAGATCGAACATATCACAAATCAATTACTCAGGCGTTTAATATTGGTTTTAAATATTTGTTTAGATCTGAAGCTACTGGCAATTGTCTTTACAGCTCAGTTTCTTTGGTATTGGTAGGTAACAATACCCTTGTTGATGATTTGAGAGTGTTGACATGCATTGAGCTGTTCCTCCATGCTAATTTTTATTCAAACCATCCATGTTTCTTCGCTGCTGTTGCTGAGCATCAGGAAGATTTTGGTAGAAGTTTAAATAATCTTTTACCTTTATCAGTTTCCTTTGAATGCTTAGATTCAGGGTTGTCGGGGATGAGCTAGTGAAGAAGGAGGCTATTGTTAATTGTGGTAATAATAAATGGTCATCTCTTCTTTGTATTCTTGGTCTTTCTTCTGTTCTTAACAGAAATATAGTTTCCCACTACCCAGATTGTGGAGACCATAGGTGTAAGTTATTGTTTAATCGTAAAGTTAAACCCCGTTCTCCTCTGAAAGCAGTACCAGTAGTAGATGACATTCATATTCTATTCTGTGTTGATGGTTTGGTAAAGTCTGGTGATAAATTAAAACCTAACCATTTTGTTCCTTTACTTTTTTGTCCAACTGGTCAAAAAAGAAAACAGTCTGAACATCCAACCTCAAGCAAAGTCCTTAAAGAAAACCTCATTCCAGACTGGTTAAAAATTCTAAAAATGTCAAACAAAAAATTTCCAGCTTTTTCCCTGGCGAAACAGCCAATTTTTTATACTACAATACAATGAGGTTATGAGACCAATAATTATATATAAATATATATATATCTACTGTTTATCCGATTTTCTCCCCTACTTTATGGAGAAAATTACACACTAAATAACAGGCTATGACAAGGTCTTTGATACATTGAATAGTTAATTTTTTTAAAGCATGGGTGTTCGCACCTGTCTCCTTCAGCTAACTAATATTTTAATTAGCTTTGTAAATATATAATGCTGTAATTTTCTCAGTTTAAATGAAAATCTTTTGTAAAAATGATAAAATGTGCTATTAAAAATATGCTTTAAAACTTAACAAAGTTGGCTCAAATATGCTGTCAGATCACGGGAAATGCCATTTTAGAGACCCAAATTTCAAACATTTTCCGGGGGGGCATGCCCCCGGACCCCCCTACATATGTGGACCACATCTGACTGACCTTTCCAAAATCCTAAATCCGCCCCTGATTTACACATCTATTCACCTTCCTCTATATGCTCACTCACTCCCTCGCTCTACTTCTTGTAACGGGTACAGCACCTGATTACGTGGAATATCTTTCTCTGAACATTTGTTTGTGCATTCCACTGGTAAATAAGGACAGATTTCGAGGTGCTCCTGAAATATAATAGAAAAAACGTTGAGTCTGAAATGTAAACTGGATATTTTGATAAAACATGTCGTTAGCATTATTTTTGCAGCAGTGTTTTATCAAATTTAAAATACGAGGCGTACTGAGAATGTTTTGAATAGCTTAAAAAACGACCCATTCAGTAAGTTCACTGGCGTAGTAATTTTGAAAAACAACGTTATCTAAGCCGAGAAAAGCGAAGCTAAAATATATTTAACTCAAGGTCTCATTTAGATCAACATAAAAAAATATTTAAATTGAAGGCCATTATCAAGTGGTCTGTATCATCCTTTTCCTACAGTACGAGTTACTAAGTCTGGATGTACTTTGTGTAAAAAAAGCCATAAGAACTTACAGCTTTGTTCTTGAAAATATGTTCGTCATTGCAATATAGACAAACAACAGTTCTGTGTTCACACTCTGCGAGATGGACTTCCAAATCTTTCCGAATTACTTGCACATTGCAACCCATGTTGCTGCAGCTTAGAATGAGAAATGGGCACATTTCAACGTGTTCCTGGAAAGTAAAATGTTGTCACAGTACATATGTTTAGATTAATCTTGTGTAAAATGGTAATTTTAAAATCATGGCTAACTACTGCGTACGATTGTTCGTTTTGTCGTATCATCAATTTACCTTCAGAAGTGATGACAGCTGTCCATTCCATTCACACCTAGCGCTGGGACAATTTACAACCTGGTTATCGATTGCTCTTCTTGCGGCATTATCAGTGAAGACCTAATATTAGACAGAGTATTATTAATGCTTTTAAGCATTAAAAAGAAAGTCTTAAATAAACCATGGGAAATTCACTGTGTTCCTGTACAAAAAAGCTTATAGGTATATATAGTAAATTATTAGGTCTAAACGGGTTGCCTTCACTAAATTGTGCTTTCTATTGACGCAGAATAGGAAACGCTCTGGTCTGCAGCACCCGACAATGCCGAAAGGTTAAAAGAAAAATAGACAAGTTAATTATTTATATGCGGTTGTTAAGATGACATTTCTAACTAGGATTGACTTTTTAAGTACTCACCATCTCTTCTGAAATATCTTTTTGACAATTAGGACAGCGTGGATGTGGCTGCGACCTGTTAATTAGTTATTGACAGTTTTGATTAGGGTCTACAGACATTCTTTTCTGACTACATATAATGAAATTCGATGTCAAATGTTAGTGCATGGGGATTGACTAAATGGTCAAAGTATAAGAATGAGATACTTGCTAAGAGTGTCATAAAGAAGAAATTATTTTATAGAAATTATGGCTTTTTCTTAATTTTTAAACTAGAACTAAACTAATTAAGAAGTGGTTTATGGAAGAAAGCGTAAGAGTTGGTCGAGGCGTAGCTGATCTGGATTTCTGAGTGCTCTCCAACTTCCTAAGTGCATCTATAACTCAATGGAACACGCCAAACCACGAACCATTTTTTTATAACAGATAATCAGACACAAAACAACAGAAAACAATATTTATTTCGCTGATTAAAAACGACTTTCTCATTACGTTTGAAATTACCGTCCTCCATCGAGTTTTAGTATACACCCAACCATCGTCTATTACAAATCCTGCATTCTGATTGGCTACTCAACCGTTGTCTATTTGTGATGGACAACGTTTGAGAAAAATGAAAACAAACCTGAAAAAATATGGCAGTTACTCGTTTTGCAGACGTTTCGGAGGAATTTTTTGAGAGTTTGATAGAAAATTCTATCCCTGAGAAAACTAAAAACGCCACAAAATATGGCATGAAGATTTTTAATGGTAAGGAACAAAATACCATTAAACCGTATTTTATTAATTAAATCTGCTTTTACTTGCCGCTCACGAGTGGTTAAATAACAACATTTTCGTCAGTTTGCACTAGAAAAACTGTATTTTTTAGAGTAGGTACAGGGTGTATACTAAAACAATTAGACAACTCGTCCTCGCTGTCTATGCGCGAATAGTCAACTCAGGCTTCGCCTTCGTTGACTATTCGCTCATAGACAACCCGGACTCGTTGTCTAATTGTTAAATGGAGCACGCATGGTAGCCAATCAGAAACGCCGTTATATTACATCTATGTTAGAATTTATTTATACTGGATAGCTCCATCACCTATAGCTAACTGTTCTCCGTAGATGATATTGGGCATTTCACTCGATTACATAGGATGTTCTAAGGATTTAGGGTGAAGGAAAATTCGAGTGTAGAATATATACAGTAAGGGCGGGCTATCTCTTATTGGTCCACTGTTACTACAGGAGGAAACTGGAGTACCCAAGGAAACCTCCAGTGTTTAGTAAAATCAAACTGGAAGCACTCCTCACATTTTTAATTTTTATCTTTACATCCATTAAGGGTATATGATTTTCCTTTTTCGTACAATTTCGTTTGTTCTTTATTTCTTTAAAAAGAATAAAGTCGATGCTATGCATTTATGGTGAAACATTGTGATATTTAAGCAAGCAGTCTATAATTTGTGAAAATGAACTACCCCGGGTTGATTCCCTCTTGCTTATCCAAGACACTTCGACTACATACGTCCCCCCGGTTGTTTCGCTGTTTTGTCGTGTCTTCGCAGAGGTCCGCCCCGTTGTAACGCTCTTTGCACAAAGTTCAGATTTGTGTTTCTTTTCCAAAAAGAAACCTTCAATATGACACGAACAAGGGCGAGTAATAACTAGGCAGAATTTGATTAATAAGTTAGAATTATAAGAATATAACTTACAATTAAAATATTTCTGTGCTTTCACTTTATTAATATGGTGTTTTTAACGTATATGTTTATTTACTGCGCTAAATATCACAAGCTCGTACACATTCACAGCAAAATAACATGAGTTCTAAGAAGATATATTAAACATTTTTTGCATTTCAAGTTGAACTACGTGTTTGTTTTTGTCCTGATTTGTTCAAATACACAAAAACTCGTCATCCGAACGCGCAATTTCTCATGAAGTCACAAAAGAAACAGAAGTGGGTCAAATTTTTGGGCAAAGGATAGTTTGAAAAAGGACCAATGAAAGTTGTTAATAAATGGCCAATCACGAGCAACCAGTTCCCCTTTGAGCCAATCACAAACGCCTTTGAGACTGGCGCTACAGTTTATCTAATAAAAATAATATTTTTTACAAAACATTTAAGATATATCACCAAGCTGTGAAATGTGAATGTGCACCCAGGTTGGGAAATGAAGTAGTTGAAAAGGGATTACATGTAATTGAGTGTGAGTCAGATTTTTCAAATTCGACATTTCAGTTACATCTAGTATAGGTTAAAGCCTGGTTTCCATAAGATCACCTCGATCACCCCAATCATCCCAATCACCTGAATTCAACCAATCAGAATGGGTTATTCGAGATATATCTAGTCTGATTAGAGAGATTTGAGTGATCGAGGTGATTGAGAAGTTAGCATGTAAGCCAAGTGGAGAATTTGTACCTCTCTTGTACAATATGTTTAGTGCCACCAGAACTGGTACATGTACGAAGTTCATGAATTCTACCAAAAACTGTTTTGTACCTTTTGGTCAATTTTAAATACCTTGTACCATACACATTTAATCCTTTTCCATGGTAGATTAAGATTAGTAAAATGTGCTGGGTATGAATATTTGGCTACGACTTAGAATAAGTCCTGTTTTTTTAACCTCTAAATTGTAATTTCGTTATAGTTGGTGTGATGTCAAAATGACTTTGGTGACTAAATAAATGTAGATGAAATGGTTGATTATCAAGCCTACATGGTTATTGGTGAGTTTGGTTCATGTGATTATACATGAATTTAATGTAATTTTAAATTGGTACTAAAATTCAGAATACCTTGTGGGTACCGTATATCAATTTGTCTACCCCATTAAATGAAAACTTAAAGTGCAATATCAAAGACTTGCTTTCCTTTGTAAACTATGCAAGGTAAAATATGTTGATAGTGCAGAAATTGTTGAAATGTACTACAACAGTACAGTGTGCAATAAAAGAAAAAACTTGTCCTGCTCTTCACGTTGTGCATATATACTGTAATGCTACAAAACTTGCAGAAGAAGGCTGCTGGCTTCATTAACTCCAAAATGATAGATGGGCTGCTCTTCATTCAAGGATTTTTGCTAAACCACCAATATTTACTACAATTCAAGTTAACAGTGGCTCTTCAGTTAATATATATTCTGCTTCTGGTAAATATAGACCCAATGGTCAATTTAATAATGTTTATTGAGAATCAGGTTTCAATCACCATAAGATGCTTTTCATGAAAGTTACTTCTTGACAATATTGTTTTTGTTGGTATTTACTTTTGGTCATAATGTTCAACCTTTGGCTCATCTGTAATAATATTCTGTAACAAATGGTTATTATTAAAATTACAAACATTAGTGTTGTGTGTTTCATTTAATAACCTTACATTAGTCAAGTATGGTTTTAGTACAATAACAGATGTATAAATAGTATTTAAACAAAAAGCCAATCATCACATGTTTTATTTGTCTTATCATTAATGCTACATGACAATTGCATATTGTACAAAATATATGTCATGCTTTCATAATTGGGGTACAATAAATTTCAAAATGTTTGCCTCCAAGGATGTCAATTTGGCTAACTTATTATTTTGCAGGTTTTTTAATTAAAATTAATATTCCAAAATTTATTTTGAACTAGTAAATGTATGTAGTTAAACTAAATAAAAGGGATTGTCAGTGAATGTTTCATGCTTGTTACTTGTATGGTCATAAACGTAATTCTTATTTTTCTCTAAATATAGTTGTGCATGGTCAAGTGCACTAAATAAAATGTAACAGCTTGTGGTATTGTGGTATAAATTATAACAATATATTTATACAAAAAAAAAAGCTTTATAAAGCTTCAATCTTTCTATACACAAGCACAATTTGAATCAATCAAAATGGAAAAAAGAATTACTTGTCAAAAAATATAAATACACTTAAATCCAACCTTTACTTGCCACAATTGGTTTTTGTCTACTTATCAAGTTCTCTGGCTAATGCCAGATGATTTTACTTGTCAAGGGGAGAGCTTCCAGAAACCTGGCCAATCAAGAGTGTATACAGTATTAGAAGAATTATTTTCTGTACGCAAAGTAATTTTTACTGCAGATATTATTGTAGATATGATAAAATTAGCAATGAAAACAATAATATAATGACTTGGGTTGATCAAGAAAGTTGTGTTTGTTTTAATTTGATTACAAAAATCAAACTTATAAATTGATTGATTAGTACCAACAAACTGACTTCCACGAACTGATCATGATGGATTTTATTGAATGATTAGGATACTATTACACATAGTCATTGGCATTCTGAGTCAAGGGGAGTGTACCTTTTAGTCTATTGCCTCCTCAGTCACATTGACCAATTCAAAATACCGTCAAATGACATTTTATCTCCAAAAAGTGGAAGTTATGCCCCCTGCACTTGGTGTACAATCATGTACCGTACAATTAAAGGTTGATTTAAACTGAATGATCCACTACCCTGTAGATCAAAATATGATTTGTAATACTCTTACGCAATTCCATTTTCCAACTTCATTGCGCACTTCCTTGGACCGAAAGCAGCGAATCTAGACATACTGTTCTCTATTCAGCATAATCTTGCAATAGTGCTGTAAATGGTGACGGAATGAGCATGCAAGTTTACAAGTTAAAAGAAATCGCATTGTGCTGTGGCGGAACTGAGGAGTGAACACCATAACAAACAATGTTGTTGTGCCTGATTTTTACCTCGGTCGAAGGCTGAAAACCATAAAAGCAATGTTACATTGAGTCGTGTTGCGTGTAGTTGAGCTTGCGTCAAGTCACGTCCCGTTGAGTTAAGTTGGGTTGAATTAAATGAGCAATATAATGGTGGCCCGCTAACTTACCTTAAAACGCCATCTAGACAATAACGACAGAATTGATGACCACAATCACGAACTTGCACAGGCTCTTTTACTACTTCAAGACAAACGGCACATTCGTACGTACTTCGTACAATTTCTTGTTGTATAAACCATTTCAAAGGATAACCGGTATCTTCAGGAACAGCCATTGCATTAAACTGCTCTCCCCGGAACCTCCAATCTCCGAAATTTAGCCTCTGCGGAGGAGAGAGATTTAATAAACTGTCGCGTACTAAAATATGAGAAATGCGCGAGACGGAAGCCGGAAGTCCGGAAGGTCAGCGAGAGAACGAAAGTGGTAAACAATCAAATTACGAAGTTTTTACTAGGGTCTATGGGCTACCCTATGGTAGGACGAGTCTAGGTTTCGCTCCGTTTCTGTGTTTTAGTTGGGTTATAGCAGATATATTGCTATCGTGTTGTGCTTCTGTTAACTTTTTGGTGTAACCGCTGTATTTTCTCGCTATGTTGTATGAACTACGGAGAGAGACGAAGAACAACATTATTTTCGAAGAAAGTCAATTGTAATGCTGATATAAATGGTAACTGTTTTAAACATGACTTATAGTAAAGTGCGTTACAGTATATTGACAAAAGGTTTTCAACTCGTTGGGCGCAGCGACCGTCTAGGGAGACGCAAGAGAACATGAAATTTGACACTTAGTATATAGTAATAATAATATTTATTTTTTTTCGGACCGTATTTTACCAAATCCTGCTTTCTGATTTGCTAACGAGCGGTCCGTATGAGCCCGTACGGACCGCTCAAAATAATTTTTTTTAAATGTGTTTTATAGGCCGTAAAATATTCTAAAAACGTTTGAAAATAAACTTAAACGAAATAAAAAATATTGAAATCGAGTTTTTCATCCGTGAAAGAGACCTAAAATCTAATTTCCTTTTTCGAAAGAAACAGCAGAAACTTCCCTTTTTTATTCACTCTAAACACTGATGAAGACCAAAGAACCAAGCGAAGATAATTAAAAATAAAATAAATAAATTATTTACCGTTTTGGTCGGTCCGTATAAAGAAATATTTCCCTCGGTCTCAAAAACGACCCTCGGCCTGCGGCCTCGGGCAGTTTTTGAGACCTCGGGAAATATTTCTCTATACGGACCTCCCAGCCGGTAAATAATATATATATATTTCATAATATATATTTTCGTCGCCACAATGCATAAAGGCCTATTGTCCATAGGGTTACTTCTATGGAAAATGTTTAGCCACCACACGGACCACAACAGTGACAGAGGCAGTTAAACAAGATGTGTCTGCTGTACAGCAAAAAACGGAAAATGTATTGTGCTCTGCCCCGAGATTTTAAATACGTCTGTCAACGTCTACCCTGTATGCAACAATAAGGATTGCAAGAAGAAAATTAATGGAGACCCTGGCAGTCGACTCGTAAAGTGCCTTGCCTGCAACCGGTCAATGCTCATACAAAATTGTTACCTGGATATGAACGTCACTCTTCAGTTGCAAAAGGGGGATAAGACCATATCTGTTACCGCATTCCCAAAAGTTCTGGCCACTTTCCTCCATGAGGACATATACAGTTACAAGGACAACACCAAAGCTTTGACTGAAAAAATCCTGCTCTTGGGATCTGTTGACTTTCACCTGTCTGAAAGTGGGGAGACTTGTAACAAAAATGGTGTCTCACAAATGACAGTTCTCATATCATTTTATTATTAAGATTTCATATTTATAATGGGATGGACAATTTGTCAACAGCATAGTTTTTGTTATTTGTTAAAGTTACTGTTTTGTTCTTAATTACACTCCACATATTGAACGTTTATATTACCAGACTGTACATTAAACCTCCACATAAATAAATTTTAAAACATCGTGCTTCTACTTACCTGACCAGTTCGCTTGTAAATAATAATATACCAATAATCAACCGGGTGCAGTTTTAGTGTAAACTATTTCCAGTAAACAGAGTACAATAGAGTGTTTTCACTCATGGGATCGGTAATCCAATTGGGGTGGTGAAACAATGCGAGATATTTCAATAAGAATAGAACTAAATTCCAACGTACACCAATATGGCCGCAATTTCATGTTTTAATACACCAACATGCCCGCCGTGACGTCAGAAGCAAACACTCTATAGTCTGGTGACGTGTTAGAAAAGTACTCTGCCGTTTATAGACAGAGTAAAATATATAAGTGCATGGCGACAATTGGACAAAAGTGTACAAATTAGACAAGATTTTACCAACGTTTTGCCAAAATCTTGCAAAGATCTTGCGAAGATTTTCAAAGATCTCAGAAGACCTAAGAAAAAAACTTATAAGATTTAATTAACAAGATTCCCACAGTGCTAGCTTTGGTGCAGATACATGTCCGCATAGCGGACCTTTTGTTTTGGGGCAACCGCAACAGCTAGAAACACTTTACGAATTACAAAGTCTAAACAATACAATCTACATGTACAAGATAAACGAAGCATAGGCGACACAGTACACATAGTCTAATAACAACACGATGGTAGGAATTACATTTCATTTTAAAAATCTGCAAAGGACATACATATGCCAAAAGTAAAATTAGAAATAGCAAAAAGATCCTTTTAATAGGGACCTTAAGCAAGCACAACGCAAACGTCACAAGGGACGATCGACCCAAGTACAATAGTATTTTTCAACCAAAACAAAACGTTGAATAATTTGCAGTCCGAAGAGTAATCACAACAACGTCCTCGTTGCACATATACAACGTCAACTGAAGCGTTTTGACGTTTTCAAAACAACGTTGTGGCAAGGAACAGCAAAAGCTGTTAGTTTGTTTAGGCGTTAATCTATTATACGTCATGTTGTCAAAGCTATAGCTGCTTTTTAAAGATCTTACAAAATACATAAAACATACAATATACGATGTCCTCATCCATGGTTTCTTTTAAATGCAGTAATTTAATTGCCGTCGTGGTCCTAGCTTGCTTAAGGTCCCTACTATTCTGCTGCAGCAGCCTATAATAGACGGCTTCCAAACAAAATCAAAGAGAAATTCTCTTTACATTCATTTGAGGCTGCTTGTATGAACATTTATAATCTATTGCCATTGTAGTCTTATAATTTCTATATTTTTTTTTTGAATTATTGATGAATTATTAGTTAGTTTCAGAAATTGCAGCTTGATGTTAGTAATAATTGTCAGTTGTTTGCTGTACAAGCTGTGTTAGTCAGTAATACTCAGAAAAACTCTGAGCTCTAAGTTGTGGGTTCGAGTCCCGCTTGATGACTTATTGTTGGAAATTTATGCTGAAATTGCAGTATAAAATAGAGCTAATGTGATTACATATATTTTGGTAATCTTTTAGGATTAAAATTGATAAGAAAAGGCGCCTGCAGGAAAAGAAATTTAGAACCCAAATAAAACAAGAAAGATCTAGAAATGAATAAGTGAGAAATATGGTTTGGTAGTTTTCATTTTGATTTATCAGAATTCTAAACTTTAAATTTTTGATTATTGTACTTTATACTATAAGTGTGGTGGTGTATTTCTGGCATTTCAAATTAAAACAATCCCTTCTTAAGTTGCATGTATCTGGAGAAAGTACCATATTTGCATGTGCAGAAAGTACCATGCTTTGCATGTGCAGAAAGTACCATACTAGCATGTGCAAAAAGTACCATACTTGCACGTGCAGAAAGTACCATACTGGCATGTGCAAAAAGTACCATGCCTGCATGTACAGAAAGTACCATATTTGCATGTGCAGAAAGTACCTTATTTGCATGTGCAGAAAGTACCTTATTTGCATGTGCAGAAAGTACCATAATTGCATGTGCAGAAAGTAACATGATCATGCATGTGCAGGAAGTACCATACTTGCATGTGCAGAAAGTAACATGATCATGCATGTGCAGAAAGTACCATACTTGCATGTGTTAGACTGCGATTATAAATGTTAGAGTATAAATAGACCAAAATAATAGTTAATTTAACTCAGCGGAAATGTTGCGTAAGGCTCATCATGATTGACAGTCGACAAACCGAGCACATGGTTTAGCACTCGATTAATTACTAGGTCTAGTTTTTCAGAAGTCAGATCAGTGTCGAGATCGACACACGTGTAAATAATAAAAGTGTAAGAACGCCGTGTAAATATTTCGGTTAAACTCGGAAAATAAAGTATAAGTTGGAGTCTACTTTGTCTTTGGTTTACGTAGGTATTAATCTTTTTAAATAAGAACCTGAACGAACGAGAGTAACAAAGGTGCGTATAAAGTACCATATTTGCATGTGCAGAAAGTACCATTGCATTTGCAGAAATTACCATCATATATGTGCAGAATGTACCATATTTGCGCACAGAAAGTACCATCGTACATGTAAGTACCATACCTGTAGGTACACAGTTTAGAAATAAGAGTTCATCTTGACGTCAAAAAGTACTTGTTGCAACACCACAGATCACAACAAAAAAATGAACAACAAAAAACAAGATATAATTTTTATTGAAAGTTATGTTTTCTTACAATACTTATATCCTTGGAAGCGAGTAATAGGAATTAAAAAAGGGAATATAAATTATGGTTCTATATCAACTGTTATAAACACAGTGTCATCTTTAATATATTCACGAGTGTTTAGAGTTGCGTGCGAAACGAAATTTGCAAAACCGAGTCCTTGGTTTTCCTTATTTTTAGGCCTCTTAAATTGGTCTTGACCAGCTGGAGTCACCGTCATCACAATGTTCTTTCTCTCTTGCTCGTTATCTTGTTGATCAATTAAGGTAAAGGTATACTTTTTCTTGAATGGCCACGGCAGAATTGCATCATGTTCAGTTTTCATCAGATAGAGGAAGACTCCCATATGACCTTTGTATGCTTCTCTTGTGTCGTTCAAATCGACCCTCATCTTTATTTTGTATCCGAGTGGTGATGTAAGAAAAGGATCGCCGTAAATTGTACCCTCTGTGTTACTATCTTTTGCTTCAGATAACTTTCTGTTAAAGTCAGTTATAATCAGTGCAGATGTAATGTGACTTACCTGTATAATTTAAAAATTACAATCGTTTAAAATGAAGATCAGACTTAACATCTGGCATTTTGGTAAAGAAATTAAATTTTAACCAAGAAAAATTGGTGCAAATGATAAAAAAAATCAAACTTTTAAGCTATCGACAGCAAGAAAACTTCCTAAAGCTCTAATGCATAAGACAAGAAAGTCAAAAGGAAAAATGTTGGTTCATTTGTCTTGTCTCGAAACAACACCAATCACAAATTCTTGGTTTTTGATGGCAAGAAATGCTAGAAAAACAGTCAATAAATATTTTCCTTCGCACATGCAGCTACCTTATTGACACGTTTCTTTCCACTCTTTAGCAGTTTGTTTTGTAGCCATTTCCTTTCAGTATATTCAAAGCACATTCAAAACCATTCGAACTCTTTGCCAACGTCTGCAGCTGAATCGTTTTGATTGACAGGTGCTTACTATTTTAATCAGAATGGGTTGCAAGCGGTCGCTGGTAATTGCTATACCTGAAAAGTAACAATAGGCGCCTGCAGGCGCTCCCTTCCTCCCAGCTCCAAATTTACGTATACCTCAGCGCCGGCTACACGCAGGCTACATCATAAACTCCTGTCTTACCTTCTTTATGTCCTTTTGACGCACTGCAGCAATCTCCTGTCTTACTTTCTTTATGTCGTTTAGACGCACTGCAGCAATCTCCTGTTTTACTTTCTTTATGTCGTTTAGACGCACTTCAGCAATCTCCTGTTTTACTTTCTCTATTTCCTTTTGATGCACTGCAGCAATCTCCTGTCTTATTTCTTTTCTGTCCTTTTGATGCTATAAGAGAATAAAGACAAAATACTGAATGCATGACTACGGCACATGAATGCCTTAAGAACATTACTGCAATGAAGTGGCTGTCATGGGCAATTTCAATTTATTTTTTGAATCGTACATATTACACAAAAATTGAATTACACTAGTTAATAATCACAAAATATTTACAAAAGAGAATTGAGTAACACCTAATTTAGATTTTTGTTTGAACATCCTAATAGTATAAACTAATTGGGAGGATGACCTTGGAGTAAATATATAATATTATGATTCATGTATTGGTATACATATTACATTAATTAGTATGCATACACATATACGAATAATATATATGTAGGAAGTGTATATGTGTATGCATACTAATTAATATATATATATATATATATATATATATATATATATATATATATATATATATATATATATATATATATATAAAACAAAGTTTTAAAATGCTTTACTATGTAAATAACTCCAAAGTATTCCACTGACCGTTGAAAAACCAAAATGATAAGATGTGAAGATTATGTCATTAAATTTAAGCGTATCAAAATATTTAATAACATTGTTAGAACAACATTGATGGCTGAATATCGACATTGACTAAACGGTTATTCCCACACGAGAAAAATGCATGAAAATTGAGAAACCCAATTTCTTATACTGAGCAATTCTTCTTAGTACCTGGTCCTGTAGGGAAAAGACTTTGTCCTCCAATCTTGAAATTTTTAAAGTTGATAATTCTAAATGGTCTTTCATTCCTTGGTGAAGGTGTTCCTCCATTTCATGACGTTCACACTTCAAAAAATAGGAACAAAACAAGTTTATTTTTGTCAAATGTTTCAATTATGCTTCTCAAACTCATTAATAATTCATATAAGATGAAAACAAAGGAAATCAGAGACGGTGAACTGGATGCCCGGTCTTAATTAGCATAGAATGCCAACTTTCAAACTGATTTTTTCATACACTGATTTGTTTGAGAAGCTAGATCAAACACTCGAAAGAGTGTTTCATCCTCTATCCAGTCACCTCGAAATTGGTTAAAAAACTCGGCCTACGGCCTCGTTATTCAGCCACTTCTCGGTGACTGGATATCGGATGAAACACTCTTCCTCGTGTTTGATCTATTACTTGAAAATTAATTGCAGCAAGCTATTTCTTGGCTTTAGAGATTGTAGCAATTGAAATATTCAAGCCCACTGAATTTACTTCATCGAAATGCAGTAGATCCAAGTGCTTTATGTTTAACATTAAGAAGCTGTGTTAATGATGATTACGTAATTTCTTTGTTGATATCAAACTAGTGAAGACCAACTTTTCCTGACCAGATGAAAAACTTTCAAAAATTACCTCATATTCACAACCAACTTCGAAAAACTTGCATTTAACAACAGTTTTGATGCAAACTTTTTCTAAATGTTCTTCCATCTAAAAATATCAAGAGTTAGTTACCAAAAATTAAAAAATAGATCTACACACAAGACGTGTGCGTTTGGTTGTCCAAATCCACATATAGCAAAAAGTTCAAAAATTGAGTTTTTCTTAAAAGAGAAATTCAAGTTTACTTTTAGCAAATGTAACCTATGACGGTTATTATGTCATTAGAAAGGTCTCGAAAAAAACAACAATAGGACCGTTTACACGAGAGCTGATAAGATGCGCCTTACACAGGACGCGCCTTACATAAGACGGAAACATTCGTATAAAAGGTACATAGATTTGTGTTCGCGTCTTGCTCAAGCCGCGGTTTGTTCAAAAGCGCCGTATAAATGAGCCAGTTCGCGTCTTGTGTAAACCGCGTCTTATCCACGTCTTATAAACGGCCCTAACATGAAGAAAAAAGCCGATAGTACGATTTTCCAAGCCAGCCATTTCAAGTCTCTGAGATTTGAGTCTCTGAAATGGCATTTCTGCGATCTAACAGGAAATTTAAGAAAAATTTTAAACGTTTTAATTTTTATGACGCATTTTATCATTTTTACAAACGATTTTGTCCAAATTGGACGTTTTTTGAAACTTTATTGAAAAGACTACTGATAACAGCATTTACAAAGACAACTAGTACAGTAGCTACCCATGCAAACGGGATAAACCCCAAACGCAACGCGAGTACCCACGCGAAGCATCTCCCGCAAGCATGTAGTTTAATGTTACTAGCCACTTAAAAATGGGGGCCTTGGTTCTAACTTTCCACTATGTGGATTTTTGGTATGTTTTTTTCTGAACTACTAAAAAACCTTTTGCAATTTAAATCGTAGATGGACGGACTACTGTAGTGTACGCTCTCCGCATGTATACCCACTCACTCGCAGTCATCCTTGTAACAATGTATTGACAGATACAGCACCTGATTACGTGAAATATCTTTCTCTGAACATTTGTTTGTGCATTCCACAGGTAAATAAGAACAGCATTCGAGGTGCTCCTAAAATATGATAGCAAAAATGTTGATTGTGTTTAAGGCATGATTTGAATAGCTTAAAAAACGACCCAATTATAGTAAGTTCACTTTTAATGTTTCTTTAAATCAAGGCCCCATTTATATCAACATAAAAACAAAGATTTAGACCCCGTTTACACGGTACCGGACGAATTCGAGACCGGTCTCGAATTCGTACGGTTCCGCCTGTTTACACGGAAGGGAAATTCGGAACCGTTCTCGAATTAGTACGATTCGGTCGGTTCCGCCTGTTTACACGGCGAAATAGGACGAATTCAAGACCGGTCTCGAATTAGTACGGTTCCGCCTCTTTACACGGAAGGGAAATTCGGAACCGGTCTCGAATTAGTACGGTAGCGTGTAAATGGGAACTTAGACTACGTTTATACACGGTACTGGACGAATTTTTGACCGGTCTCGAATTCGTCCGGTTCTGCCTGTTTACACGGAGCCGTGCACTGTCCGGCGTTCTTTTTTTGTCCTTTTACACGGTACCGGACGAATTCGGAACCGTGTCGGTTAAAAACTAGACCTCAATTTTTAAGGTCTCGAATTCGTCCGGTTAACCGGTCTCGAATTCGTCCGGTTTCGTGGGTCCCGTGTAAACGGAAGGCTGAATCGTACAAATTTTTGACCGGTCAAAAATTCGTCCGGTACCGTGTAAACGGGGCCTTAAGCCCCGGTCAAACGAGGATGAGAGTTGATGAGAGTTGGCAAGCGAGAGTTTGTCTGAGAGTTTTCTCAACTCTCGTGCCCCGGTCAAACGAGGATGAGAGTTGATGAGAGTTGACCATGAGAGTTGACGAGAGTTGTAGGATTTACCGCGCGTAGCAGGGAGACTAGGAACGAATTTCGAGGTAAACAAAGTACTAAACTCTCAACTCTCATATGCCAGTAGATAACCCCCCCCCATACAGCGTACAAAGGGATGCCGCCTCATTAAATATTCGGTATGATGCACGGTATGATGCACGGTGTGACGCCCGGTGTGACGCCCCCGTGTGACGCCCGGTGTGACGTCCGGAATTCATTATTCTGTGTTGCGATTATAAAAAAGGAGCATAAACCTATAGTTCTCCTCACTTTAACTACAGTGTTTACACTTAGCTATCTCGGAGTTTGCGGTATACTGTTGGATAGAGACTTTTTTGGACATTCATTTTTGGCAGAGAGAAGGTGAGATATATTGAGTTTATAGTTGTTTTATCAGAACGTTAATGTTTAAAAATTGAAGTTAATACACACATTGATACACTGATTTTTCATTTCGTTCGCAGCAATGGATCTTGTTGATGTAATTAAAGGATGTACAACCATTGGGGAAATTGAGGCGCTTGAGTGGCTGTTTAATTTCGATGAAAGGCATAAGGAAGCGGCTTTCAACCAGCGCATTGTGATCTTGTCGAATGAATTGGTGCGAGATTTGGAGGTTGAGAGACGTGGGATATGTCCTGATATGTTCACTGGTTGGTCGACTGAAGAACGCGCCTTGTTCGACAATGATTGGAACGACGATTCCTTCCTTGGTGATCTACCATCAACGCCTGAAATTCTTCCTGAATGCTTCAACACCGAGTGGAATGATGACTCTTTCCTCGAACACCTACCACCTGAAGTTCGTCCAAACGATACCCAGATTGGAGAAGGTAGTCGTAAACGACCCGCGGAGGTAACCGATGGAGCATCACCAAGTAAGAAATCTAAAACTGTTCCGTTATTTACTGTTAAGTCTGTTAAGCAAGTAAGGGTGAAGAAATTTAAGACCACGGGCCTTGATTACCGAGTACAATTCCATGATTTACAAGTGCGGGGTTTACCTGATGTTCTAAGGCTTCTACATCAAGTGTTCGATAGTTTGCTAGATCGTGTCACCGACGGCGTTGCTATGCACGATCAAGTTCGGTTTATTATGCATTCGCCTCAGCTAGAATACCCAATTTCGTTACCGTTCATGCCTCGTGAAAGATTGACCGCTGAAAGAATCTTAGCCGAAGTCGAAAGAGTCATTCAGTCAAACGATACGTTTACCTTAGATGATTCGATTACTGTTAACATTATCCATGTTGAGATGCCGAACGGAGGAACGGGAAAAAAGCGAACTATCGCCAATCTAGAGAAATACTTAACTAACAAAAGGGCTATCGTCCGGATTCAAAACAAAGATAACTTATGTCTAGCTCGAGCTATTGTCGTTGCCAAAGCTAAAGTTGACGACGACGAGCGCTATCATTATATTAAAGACTGTCGAGGAGCTTTCCAAGGTAACCTTGCCCATGAATTACATGAGAAAGCCAATGTGCCATTAGGACAATGTGGTATCGAAGAAGTCAAGAAGTTTCAAGCGTATTTGACCGACTACCAAATTAACATTGTTTCAAAGGAACATTTGAATACCATAATTTATTGATTTCAAGCATGCCGGCGTTTGTCGCTCGCAAGAAGTACTGCCACGTGTGTAAGAAAGGTTACGATAAGATCGAAGACCATCTTTGCGGTGACACGTGTAAACTTTGTTACACACAAAACTGTCCGATCACAAGCTGGGTTCATTGCGAAGATTGTAACCGTTTCTTTAAAAGCCAAGAATGTTTTAATCGGCATAAAGCATTCGTGGGGGAAAAGCGATCGATTTGTGCATCTGCCGTGAAATGTAAACATTGTAATCATGTGGTGAAAAGAGCAAACGAACTCCCTCAGAACCATAACTGTGGCCTTGTTCGATGTACAGTATGTATGAAATACGTAGATGTTGAGGACCATCAATGTTATATTCAACCCGTAAAGCAAAGAAAAACTGATTCGGGAACTCAATCTGATACAAATTTATTCGATGATGAGGCGGCCGTAGGAGAAGAAGTTACTGAAAGTGACTACAACCAGTTATTATTCTTTGACTTTGAATGTACACAAGAGGGTGGCGATCACGTGCCAAATCTATGCGTTGTACACAATGAAAACGGTCAAGAGTGGGTGTTCCGTGGTCCAAATACACGCGATGAATTTTGCGAATGGTTGTTCCAGGAGCAACACACCGGCAGTATAGTAATGGCTCATAATTTTCAAGGCTATGATGGCTATTTCATTTTACAATATCTACATAAGAATGGCTTGGTACCGGAAGTCATCATGCGTGGGGCGAAGATTTTAACACTTAACGTGCCAGTGTTAAATATTAAGTTCGTCGACTCATTATGTTTTATTCCAATGAGACTTGCAAGTTTTCCAAAAACATTCGGTCTAACTGAACTTGCCAAAGGTTACTTTCCACATCATTTTAACATCGACGCCAACCAGAGTTACGTGGGCCCTATTCCCGCCGCAAAGTATTACGATCCAGACGGAATGAGTCCTGATGATAGAACCAAGTTTTATGAATGGTATAACCCCATGGAAGCTAGCGATTACGTTTTTAACTTTCAAGAAGAAATTCTAAAGTATTGCCGTTCGGACGTCGATATCCTCCGACGTTGTTGTCTTGAGTTCCGTGAACTGTTTCGCTCGGTTACAGATATTGATCCATTCGAGAAATGTCTGACGATCGCCTCAGCATGCAATTTGGTGTTCCGTAAGAACTTTCTACGTGAGAATACGATTGCCGTGATCCCACCACATGGTTACAAACCTCAAGAC
Organism: Corallium rubrum; assembly: GCA_964035015.1. Classification (NCBI taxonomy): domain Eukaryota; kingdom Metazoa; phylum Cnidaria; class Anthozoa; order Scleralcyonacea; family Coralliidae; genus Corallium; species Corallium rubrum. The sequence continues at coordinate 8,453,767 of OZ036011.1, forward strand.
AAACAATCAGTAATTGCCCTGAAATGGCTCGGGTACACGGCACAGTCCAACAACATTTCCATACGTCATGCGCGTAATTTTGGCGAACAACGCATCGGTAAATACCGTGTTGATGGTTATCACGTCGAGACCAAAACAGTCTACGAACTGCATGGCTGTTTCTGGCATGGCTGCATTAGATGCTATTCTAGAGACACCTTAAACCCTGTCAATCAGCAAACTATGCAAGACTTACACCAGCGCACCCTAGAGAAGACGCGCTACCTCAGAGCGCACGGTTATAATGTCGTTGAGATGTGGGAGTGTGACTTGAGACGTCAGATCGACGCCGATTCTGAAATGAAAGCATATTTCGATAATTTTGAAATCTCCGAGCCTCTCGAACCGAGACACGCCCTGTATGGGGGGCGCACGAATGCCTCCAAATTATTTCACGAGTGTCGAGAAAACGAGAAGATACACTATGTGGATTTCACCAGTCTTTATCCATGGACCAATAAGTATTGCACCTACCCCGTTGGTCATCCAGAGATCGTTACAGAGAACTTTGGAGATATTTCACAATACTACGGTATAGTGAAATGTACAATTCTACCACCACGTCGTCTCCTACACCCTGTACTTCCGTATAGAGCTCATGGAAAGCTCATGTTTTCGTTGTGCCGGACTTGCACAGACAATCTTCAACAAGAGCCATGCAATCACACCGACCAAGAACGCGCCTTTCAGGGTACCTGGGTAACACTGGAACTGCAGAAAGCGTTAGAGAAGGGTTATCGTTTATTAAACATCCATGAGGTGTGGCATTTTCCCCAAACCAGTGATGAACTTTTTACTGACTACATTGATACATTTTTAAAGATTAAACAGGAATCTAGTGGTTTTCCAGAGGGGTGTGACACTGAGGAGAAGAAGCAGCATTACATCGATGAATACTTCCGAAAAGAGGGCATTCGTATGGATCAGAGCAAGATTGAGAAGAATCCTGGTCTACGTGCATTGTCGAAGCTCATGTTGAATTCGTTTTGGGGTGAGTATATTTATGTTAAAACGGCTGAAAAGAGGGAACAAAATTATTTATATTTCGTATGTTTTTATTAATTCTTGCAGGCAAGTTTGCCCAGAAGCCCAACATGACCAAGGTAAAGCTGGTTTCCAACCCAGAAGAATACTTTGACATGTTAACCTCGGATGAAATTGAAGTTACCGATGCATCATTTGTTAGCGACGACGTCGTGGAACTCCGCTACGAGAACACAGAGAACTTCGTGGAGAGCAACTCGAGAACTAACGTGGTGATTGCAGCCTTCACTACCGCTCATGCCCGTCTCAAGTTGTACAGTGTTTTGGAGGAGTTGGAAGAACGAGTGTTGTATTATGATACGGATTCTGTGATATACACGACCAAGCCAGAGGAGTCAGACCCCGAGACAGGTGTCTACCTTGGAGAACTCACCGATGAACTTGATGGAGACTACATTACAACGTTCGTTTCTGGTGGACCAAAAAATTATGCGTACGAGCTGAGTAGTGGTAAAACATGTTGCAAAATAAGAGGAATTACTTTAAATTATCAGACTTTAGAGAAATTGAATTTTAATGTTATGTGTGATATGGTGTATGTTAATGCCGTGTGTGATATAATAAGTCCATGTAAAGTTTCTATAGATATTCCTTTTAAAATTACGAGAGACACGAACACTAAGCAAGTGATTACTAAGCAACAAAGTAAAGATTATAGGGTAGTTTACAACAAACGCGTTATTGTAGATAGTTTTAATACAATTCCCTATGGATTTTAAATTAGGCTTTAAATTTAGTGTGATTGTAAATGTACTAGTCAGGAAACATTTTGTGTGCTTGTAAATAGGAAATTTAATAATATATCTTTTATTAACACTATCTGTTGTCTTATCTTGAAGAAAAATCATTGCCAGGTGTGGGATTCGAACCCACGTCTTCTGGGACTTTAAACCCAGCGCCTTAACCATTCGGCCACCCTCGCGCTTACATTCAAAGGTTCTATATTTTCTCTTTATAAAAAATTGGATCATGGGGTAACATAGGCTCCTGGGGGATCAGAGAGGGCACATGTTGTATTATTCAAACGGGACTAATTATCAAATAAAAGTCCTTCCGGGACACATAAGTCCTTGAGAATCTAACGTAATTTAAGTTGTCGCTAAAAGTCTAAACGTTTAGTGTACATCATGCCTCGGAAGCGTAAGGACTGCCCCATCTGTGGAAAGAAAAGTTTACTCAAATTGTCCAACCATTGTCCTCAAAAGATAGACAATCGTATTTGATTCGAGCTAAAGCTTCTCCTATAGATTTAGAAACTTTGTTAAAAGAATTACACAGACTTATCCGAAATACTAAGTACACAGAACGGGTACAATGTACGAAGCGACCAAAATGGTATAAATAAGATTTTACAAACTCGGTCTGTTCAGTTTAATTATGTACTCCATACAGTTAACACATCCTTTCGGGCTCATGGTCTCTGGGGGGACCAAGACGGGGAAGACAACCTTTGTGAAACAATTGTTAGCCAACGCCCAAATCATGATAGATCCCGTTCCAGAAAATATCATGTATTTCTATTCCGAATATCAAGATACATTTGCTGAAATAGAATTAGTCGTGCCTGGTATTCAGTTTGTCCAAGGTTTGCCACAGTCGATGTTGGATAGTATTAATCCCAAAACACGAAATCTATTTATCATTGATGATATGATGGGAGAAAAAGATGCAGAAATTGCTAAACTTTTTACGAAGAAATCGCACCATGGGAATCTGAGTGTAATCTACATTGTACAGAATCTGTTTCACCAAAGTAAAGATCATCGGACCATTTCCCTTAACGCCAGTTATTTATGTCTGACGAAAAACGTTCGAGATGCAAGTCAAGTGACTCATCTTGCTAAGCAACTGTATCCTAGCAACACCAAATTTTTTCAACAGGCCTATCAGATGGCGACTAAAGAGCCGTATTCCTACTTGTTTGTCGATCTTACCCCGACCTGTCCCGATGAAATCCGAGTAAGATCCGGGATCTTTCCGACTGACACCCACTACGTGTACCAGCCCAGAGTATAAAAGGGGCTGTTCAGTGACAATGCGATCATTTGACAATGTCTGCTTGTATAAGAAGGAACTGCGATGTTTTAAAAGTATTGGCAAAGTGTAATCCTCAACTGCGAAACGCAATTATAAAAGCTGCCGACGACGATATATTAGAAGCCATTAGACAGTGTCTTTTGAACGTGTGGTGTGAAACAATTAAGATTACTCCGAAAACGGCAAGGAAACTAGCCCCTTATAACGATCATATCAAGTTTGTTGCTGATAAACGTCATCCAGTAGCAAAAAGAAAGAAAGTCATTCTACAAGAAGGTGAAGGTTTTCTACCGTTTCTCCTAGCTCCTGTACTTGAACAGCTGGCGAGTTTTTTAACCAAATGATGGAACACGTCAGGAGATTGGTGTTAGTTCCAGAACATATGACAGATCGAAAGAAACCCTTGGTCACTCCTTTAACAACGCAGGTGAATGAACTAGATTCAGAAATGCAAAATCTTCTTAAACGTCAAGATATAACACAAGACGAGAAAGTGAAAATGTACCCAGTTCCAGTGTTACCCAGGTACCCTGAAAGGCGCGTTCTTGGTCGGTGTGATTGCATGGCTCTTGTTGAAGATTGTCTGTGCAAGTCCGGCACAACGAAAACATGAGCTTTCCATGAGCTCTATACGGAAGTACAGGGTGTAGGAGACGACGTGGTGGTAGAATTGTACATTTCACTATACCGTAGTATTGTGAAATATCTCCAAAGTTCTCTGTAACGATCTCTGGATGACCAACGGGGTAGGTGCAATACTTATTGGTCCATGGATAAAGACTGGTGAAATCCACATAGTGTATCTTCTCGTTTTCTCGACACTCGTGAAATAATTTGGAGGCATTCGTGCGCCCCCCATACAGGGCGTGTCTCGGTTCGAGAGGCTCGGAGATTTCAAAATTATCGAAATATGCTTTCATTTCAGAATCGGCGTCGATCTGACGTCTCAAGTCACACTCCCACATCTCAACGACATTATAACCGTGCGCTCTGAGGTAGCGCGTCTTCTCTAGGGTGCGCTGGTGTAAGTCTTGCATAGTTTGCTGATTGACAGGGTTTAAGGTGTCTCTAGAATAGCATCTAATGCAGCCATGCCAGAAACAGCCATGCAGTTCGTAGACTGTTTTGGTCTCGACGTGATAACCATCAACACGGTATTTACCGATGCGTTGTTCGCCAAAATTACGCGCATGACGTATGGAAATGTTGTTGGACTGTGCCGTGTACCCGAGCCATTTCAGGGCAATTACTGATTGTTTGTCTTGAGGTTTGTAACCATGTGGTGGGATCACGGCAATCGTATTCTCACGTAGAAAGTTCTTACGGAACACCAAATTGCATGCTGAGGCGATCGTCAGACATTTCTCGAATGGATCAATATCTGTAACCGAGCGAAACAGTTCACGGAACTCAAGACAACAACGTCGGAGGATATCGACGTCCGAACGGCAATACTTTAGAATTTCTTCTTGAAAGTTAAAAACGTAATCGCTAGCTTCCATGGGGTTATACCATTCATAAAACTTGGTTCTATCATCAGGACTCATTCCGTCTGGATCGTAATACTTTGCGGCGGGAATAGGGCCCACGTAACTCTGGTTGGCGTCGATGTTAAAATGATGTGGAAAGTAACCTTTGGCAAGTTCAGTTAGACCGAATGTTTTTGGAAAACTTGCAAGTCTCATTGGAATAAAACATAATGAGTCGACGAACTTAATATTTAACACTGGCACGTTAAGTGTTAAAATCTTCGCCCCACGCATGATGACTTCCGGTACCAAGCCATTCTTATGTAGATATTGTAAAATGAAATAGCCATCATAGCCTTGAAAATTATGAGCCATTACTATACTGCCGGTGTGTTGCTCCTGGAACAACCATTCGCAAAATTCATCGCGTGTATTTGGACCACGGAACACCCACTCTTGACCGTTTTCATTGTGTACAACGCATAGATTTGGCACGTGATCGCCACCCTCTTGTGTACATTCAAAGTCAAAGAATAATAACTGGTTGTAGTCACTTTCAGTAACTTCTTCTCCTACGGCCGCCTCATCATCGAATAAATTTGTATCAGATTGAGTTCCCGAATCAGTTTTTCTTTGCTTTACGGGTTGAATATAACATTGATGGTCCTCAACATCTACGTATTTCATACATACTGTACATCGAACAAGGCCACAGTTATGGTTCTGAGGGAGTTCGTTTGCTCTTTTCACCACATGATTACAATGTTTACATTTCACGGCAGATGCACAAATCGATCGCTTTTCCCCCACGAATGCTTTATGCCGATTAAAACATTCTTGGCTTTTAAAGAAACGGTTACAATCTTCGCAATGAACCCAGCTTGTGATCGGACAGTTTTGTGTGTAACAAAGTTTACACGTGTCACCGCAAAGATGGTCTTCGATCTTATCGTAACCTTTCTTACACACGTGGCAGTACTTCTTGCGAGCGACAAACGCCGGCATGCTTGAAATCACATCGTAGTGATTATCGTGGGCGTAGAGATAGACATGTTTAGATGTTTCCGGACCAGAATAAATTATGGTATTCAAATGTTCCTTTGAAACAATGTTAATTTGGTAGTCGGTCAAATACGCTTGAAACTTCTTGACTTCTTCGATACCACATTGTCCTAATGGCACATTGGCTTTCTCATGTAATTCATGGGCAAGGTTACCTTGGAAAGCTCCTCGACAGTCTTTAATATAATGATAGCGCTCGTCGTCGTCAACTTTAGCTTTGGCAACGACAATAGCTCGAGCTAGACATAAGTTATCTTTGTTTTGAATCCGGACGATAGCCCTTTTGTTAGTTAAGTATTTCTCTAGATTGGCGATAGTTCGCTTTTTTCCCGTTCCTCCGTTCGGCATCTCAACATGGATAATGTTAACAGTAATCGAATCATCTAAGGTAAACGTATCGTTTGACTGAATGACTCTTTCGACTTCGGCTAAGATTCTTTCAGCGGTCAATCTTTCACGAGGCATGAACGGTAACGAAATTGGGTATTCTAGCTGAGGCGAATGCATAATAAACCGAACTTGATCGTGCATAGCAACGCCGTCGGTGACACGATCTAGCAAACTATCGAACACTTGATGTAGAAGCCTTAGAACATCAGGTAAACCCCGCACTTGTAAATCATGGAATTGTACTCGGTAATCAAGGCCCGTGGTCTTAAATTTCTTCACCCTTACTTGCTTAACAGACTTAACAGTAAATAACGGAACAGTTTTAGATTTCTTACTTGGTGATGCTCCATCGGTTACCTCCGCGGGTCGTTTACGACTACCTTCTCCAATCTGGGTATCGTTTGGACGAACTTCAGGTGGTAGGTGTTCGAGGAAAGAGTCATCATTCCACTCGGTGTTGAAGCATTCAGGAAGAATTTCAGGCGTTGATGGTAGATCACCAAGGAAGGAATCGTCGTTCCAATCATTGTCGAACAAGGCGCGTTCTTCAGTCGACCAACCAGTGAACATATCAGGACATATCCCACGTCTCTCAACCTCCAAATCTCGCACCAATTCATTCGACAAGATCACAATGCGCTGGTTGAAAGCCGCTTCCTTATGCCTTTCATCGAAATTAAACAGCCACTCAAGCGCCTCAATTTCCCCAATGGTTGTACATCCTTTAATTACATCAACAAGATCCATTGCTGCGAACGAAATGAAAAATCAGTGTATCAATGTGTGTATTAACTTCAATTTTTAAACATTAACGTTCTGATAAAACAACTATAAACTCAATATATCTCACCTTCTCTCTGCCAAAAATGAATGTCCAAAAAAGTCTCTATCCAACAGTATACCGCAAACTCCGAGATAGCTAAGTGTAAACACTGTAGTTAAAGTGAGGAGAACTATAGGTTTATGCTCCTTTTTTATAATCGCAACACAGAATAATGAATTCCGGACGTCACACCGGGCGTCACACGGGGGGCGTCACACCGGGCGTCACACAACCGGGCGTCACACCGGGCGTCACACGGGGGCGTCACACCACCGGGCGTCACACCGGGCGTCACACAACCGGGCGTCACACCACCGGGCGTCACACCACCGGGCGTCACACCACCGGGCGTCACACAACCGGGCGTCACACCGTGCATCATACCGTGCATCACACCGAATATTTAATGAGGCGGCATCCCTTTGTACGCTGTATGGGGGGGGGGGGGGTTATCTACTTATGCCAACTCTCATGACCGGTCAAACGAGCAAAAACTCTCATCAACTCTCATTAAAATTTGAACCAGCTCAAAGTTGATGAGAGTTGATAAGAGTGCATGAGAGTCGATGAGAGTTGGTGGTCAAACGCGACCAAGAGTTGCAACTCTCATCGACTCTCATCAACTCTCCTCCTCGTTTGACCGGACCTTTAGAGTGAAAGCCATTATCGAGTGGTCTGTATCCTATACGTACAGTACAAGTTACGAATTCTGGATCTACTTTGTGTAAGAAACCCATAAGAACTTACAGCTTTGTCCTTGAATACATGTTCGTCATTGCAGTATTGACAAACAACAGTTCTGTGTTCACATTCTGCGAGATGGACCTCCAAATCTCTCCGAATTACTTGCACGTTGCAACCCATGTTGCTGCAGCTTAGAATGAGAAATTCGCACCTTTCAGCATGTTCCTATAAGACAAAAAGTTGCATATATTTCCTAAAATTGTCGGCTGGCTTTGGATTATGGTCTAGGGTATGTGTTTGACTAATCTTGCATGCATAGAAATGAACACGATCTAAAACTATACGATCGTTCTTTCATATATCAATTTACCTTCAGAAGAAATGACAGCTGTCCATTCCATTCACACCCAGTGTTTGGACAATTTACAACCTGGTACTCGATTACTCTCTTTGCCCCGTTATCAGTGAAGACCTAATATTAGACAGAGTATTATTAATGTTTTTCAGCATTAAAAAGCCTTAAATAAACCATGGGAAAAGATCAGTGATAAGAAAGTTCACTGTGTTCCTGTATATACAAAGTTTATGAATATAGTGAATACTATATTATTGCGGGTTCCAAAGTTGTCTGACTCCAATTTTGGTTCATCGTACTTTATACTACTGTATATTACCAAACTTTATAGTGTATTATGTAATATATAAAACATGAGCAGCAGTGTTTTATCACATTTAAAACATGCGAATGTTTTAAATAACTTCAAAAACGACCTATTTGGTAAGTTGGCGTCATTGGCGTAGTAAGTTTGAAAAATAACGTTGTCTAAGCCGAGAAAATCAAAGCTAAAGTTTATGTAAATCAGGAGAACTCTTTCGAGGTTTCTTTATCAGATATAAAACCACGGACATGGTACTGATTTCCTTTGTGTTTCCCTCATGAATTATTAATGATTTTTGAATGTAAATTTAAGTACAGTGAATCAACATTGTTTCATTCCATTCTTGGTTCATTGTACTTGTGTAATTTTCTTTGTTCCTTTCTAATCTTGTTAAGCCTGGTTCTCATATGTCGCCGACGGTCGCCGATCGTCGCCAATAGACGACTTTCACGATCATGCGCAGTAGCAACAAATATTCAAATTTTCGTCGGAGATAAAAACAACTGTTTTAGCTGGAACGAGCATATTGAAAATAGTAGAAGTGCAAAGTTTGAAACGAATTGCTTAACAAAAGAAAAAGTTTCACAAGCGGAAAGTTGACCATTCCAACAGGGATTTATTAGTGATTTAATAGGGATTTGGGCTTGGCGGGCGGGAGTTGCACGCCAAGCCAAAATCCCTATTAAATCCCTACTGGAGAGCAAAATTTCCGAAGAGCGTAGTTTTCGCACTATTTGTCCGATTTATTTTAAACTTTGCACTTTTACTATTTTTAATATGATCTTTCCAGCTAAAACAGTTGTTTTTACTTCCGATGAAAATTTGAAGTAAAGTTGCTACTGCGCATGAGCCTGAAAGTCGTCTATTTGTGATTTAGATGCATGTTAAAGGGCATATGACTGGAAAATTAAGTTTGTCTTATTGAAAAGAACATTTAAAATGAGAGAATAACATCTTTTGCAGCTTTTGGTTTCCTTGCTTCGTTTTTGAGATATCCCAGTTTGTTTGATATGCAAATGACACAACTTTTTACGTCACATGTGCATAATGAGTATTATGAGTTACCGAGAGAAGGTTACATATCTTTGCTATTGTGAAACGAAATCACTTGGAATTCTACATGTTTAGTGTTGTGGGTAGAAACACGCACATGCTTCCTTTGAGTTAAGCCCTTGTTTTCATAATGGCAAAGATATGGAACCTTTTCTGATAACTCATTATGCACATGTGACGTAAAAAGTTCTGCATTTGCATGTCAAACAAGCTGGAATATCTCAAAAACGAAGCAAGGAAACCAAAAACTGCAAAAGATGTTATTTTATCATTTTAAATGTTCTTTTCAATAAGACAAACTTAATTTTCGAGTCATATGCCCTTTAAGTAATGGGGAACAATGCAGAAAAGCACTGCTTTTCTGCATTGTTCTTTATTACTTAACATGCTGCTGCACTTCCCGTTTTAACATGCATCTAAATCATGAATCGGCGATGGTCTGCGACCGTCGACGACATATGAGAACTAGGCTTTAACGTTATGTACTATAATTAAGTTATTTTATTCTCTCTGCTGACCACAAGCCATTTAAGCTTTACTTTCCATTGTATTACTAAACCAAATTGAATATAAAATGTTGTGTTGTGTTGTGTTGTGTTGTGTGGTGTGGTGTGGTGTGGTGTGGTGTGGTGTGGTGTGGTGTGGTGTGGTGTGGTGTGGTGTTGTGTTGTGTTGTGTTGTGTTGTGTTGTGTTGTGTTGTGTTGTGTTGTGTTGTGTTGTGTTGTGTTGTGTTGTGTTGTGTTGTGTCAAACGGTTTGCTTTCAGATTGTGAATCCTGTTGTCACAGAATAGGAACCCCTTCTGTCTATATATAGCAACCGACAATCCCAAAAGATTTTTAAAAAGTAGACAAAGAAGACAAGATAATTATGCGGTTGTTGTTAAGATGACATTTCTAACTAGAGGATTGGCTTTTTAAGTACTCACCATCTCTTCTGAAATATCTTTTTGACAAGAAGGACAGCGTGGATGTGGCTGCGACCTGTTAATTAGTTATTGACAGTTTTGATTAGGGTCTATAGACATTCTTTTGAATCTTTTCTGACTACATAATGAAATTGGATGTCAAATGTTGATGCATGTGGATTGACTAAATGGTCAAAGAATAAGACTGAGATACTTGCTAAGAGTGTCATAAAGAAGGAACTATTTTATAGAAATTACAGCTTTTTCTTAATACACATACAGAAAGTGCCATCATAGAGTACGTGCACAGAAAGTTACATGTAAGTACCATACCTGTAGGTACACAGTTTAGAAATAAGAGTTCATCTTGACGTCAAAAAGTACTTGTTGCAACACCACAGATCACAACAAAAAATTGAACAACAAAAAACAAGATATAATTTTTATTGAAAGTTATGTTTTCTTACAATACTTAATCCTTGGAAGCGAGTAATAGGAATTAAAAAAGCGAATATAAATTATGGTTCTATATCAACTGTTATAAACACAGTGTCATCTTTAATATATTCACGACTTTTTAGAGTTGCGTGCGAAACGAAAACGAAGGATGCAAAACCGTATCCTTCGTTTTCCTCATCGTTAGGTCTCTTAAAATTGTCTTCACCATCTGGAGTCATCGTCATCACAATGTTCTTTCTCTCTTGCTCGTTATTTCGTTGATCAATTAAAGTAAAGGTACACTTTTTCTTGAATGGCCACGGCAGCATTGCGTCATGGTCAGTTTTCATCAGACAGATGTAGACTCCCAAATGATCTTTGTGTGCTTCTCTTGTGTCGTTCAAATAGACCAACATCTTTATTTTGTATCCAAGTGGTGATGTAAGAAAAGGATCACCATAAATTTCACCCAATGTATTACTATCTTTTGCTTCAGATAACTTTCTGTTAAAGTCAGTTATAATCACTGCAGATGTAATGTGACTTACCTATATAATTTAAAAATTGCAATCGTTTAGAATGAAGATCAGACCTAAGGTCTGACATTTTGGTAAAGAGAGAAAATTTTCAGCGAGAAAAATTGGTGCAAATGATAAAAAAATCAAAATTTTAAGTTATCGACAGCAAGAAAACGTCCTAATTTTCTAATGCATACGACAAGTCAAGCACGTCAAAAGGAAAAATGTTGGTTCATTTGTCTTGTCTCGAAACAACACCAATCACAAATTCTTGGTTTTTGATGGCAAGAAATGCTAGAAAAACAGTCAATAAATCTTTTCCTTCGCACATCCAGCTACCTTATTGACATACAGTTAAAAGCTTCTAGGACAGCGTCGGCCACGGTTGAAATCCAAATATTACCAGGGTTAAGTCACGTTGGCCTGAAAAACAGAGAAAAATCTTCTCGACGTTTCGAGCGAAGGCCCTTCTTCAGGAGAAATTAGTAAACAACTCACATGTGGTCACGCGTATTTATAGCAGAGCTACAATGGGAATCACGTGAACACATGTAAGCCAATAAAAACAAAGTAAACAAATAAATTAATATGTAATTTTAGCCTGTGTGCAGGTGCTGACCCAATTTGTGGGTCAGCTACCTGCAAATAGGCAAAGAAACAGGTTATAAATTACTATTAAAATCATCAGAAAAAGGTTAAGGAAAAGGTGTGGAATATGGTGGTGGAGTGAGCTAAATGAAAGAGAATCGCTCATTGAGGCCGTGAGGGTGAATGGTACCAAGTTTGTAAATGAGACGCATTTCTTGTTTACGACGAGTATCGTTACAACCTGTAATGGGCTGAATGGCACAGATTTTCATGTTGGAAAAGGAGTGGTTGGCACTGTTGAAGTGCCTGGCAACAGGTTTGTTTTGCACATTGTTTTTGACATCACGAAGGTGTTCAACAAACCTGTCACCTAAACGTCTTCCAGTTTCTCCGATGTAAAGCATGGGACATTTACTGCAAGAGATACAGTAAATGAGGTTGGAGGAAGTGCAAGTGAAACTATGGGTTATGTTGAACCTACATTTTGGAGCCGAAATTGAAATTGAGGGGTCTAAATATTTACAGGTGTTGCACCTACCACGACAGCAAGAGCTGGTGCCAACATGTGATACCAAGGCTTGCTGCAGTGAGCTGTGAACAACGTTTTCCTGGATGTTTTTGCTATGCCGAAAAAATACTAGGGGTTTCTCAGAGAAAATGGAAGATGTTTCTGGGTCATTTTTAATGAGGTCGAAATTGCGGCTAATGATGTCCCTTACTTTGAAATTGAAGGGATGAAAAGTGAGAACTAGAGGTACTTTTTCATTAGAAATGGTAGCCAAAGGTTCGCTTAAGGTGTCTGAACGGGAAATGTTGGAGACCTTGTGTAAGGCAGTGTCTAACAGTTGGGAAGGATAACCGCGATTAACAAAAAAGTTTCTCATTTCCAAACATTTGGCATTGAAATCGTCGTCTTCACTGCAGAGGCGGCGAAGACGAAGAAATTGAGAGAAAGGAATGGAAGTTTTGGTGTGTTTAGGATGATGAGAGGAGAAGAGGAGGTAGCTATGAGAGTCAGTGGTCTTGTAAAAGACAGAAGTGCTCAGCTTATTACCATTAATGGAGACGAGAATATCTAAGAACGACACACTAGTCTCACTGATCTCCCATGTGAACTGGAGTGCTGGATGGAAGTCATTAACATAGTTAATGAAGCAAACCAGGTCAGCGCGCGAACATGATGCAGTGCCTAAGCAATCATCAATGAACCGACCATAGTAGTCAGGTAGGAAACCAGTGTATTGTTCAAAGATTTGTTTTTCCACATAACCAACAAATAAGTTGGCATAGTTAGGGCCCATTTTGGTACCCATGGCTACACCACTAACTTGTTGGTAATGCTCACCATCAAATGAAAAATTGTTGAGGGTGAGCACTAACTCGGCCAGGCGTAACAAAGTAGTGGTCGATGGCTCCCGAGTTGTGCGTTGATCAAAGAAATATTTAAGTGCTTGAAGACCATCGTGATGCGGGATGACAGTGTAGAGTGATTTGACATCCATGGTGAAAATGAAATGATGTGAACCCTGAAAACTAATGTGGTCACAAATTTTCAGAGCATGTTTGGTGTCCTTGATGTAAGAAGGTAAATTCTTAACCAAGGGCGCCATGATGTGGTCAAGGTAGGATGAAATGGCTTGGGTAGGGCGACCACAAGCAGACACTATGGGTCTCCCTGGGTTGTTGGGTTTGTGAATTTTGGGAAGGAAGTACATGACAGGTGTGCGTGGAGTGGTGGTTAGGAGATTGCTTGCTGTATCAGGCAATTCCCCAGTGGTGATGAGGTTGTTGATGGTGGATCGAATGGTGGTGTTGTGTTGGGATGTCAAATCACCATCAACTCTGCTGTAAAAAGCAGTGTCGTTTAGTTGCCTTTGTGCCTCTTCGCGGTACAAATCAGCTCTCCAGACAACAAAAGCACCACCTTTGTCAGCAGGTTTGATGACAATATCATTCCGGCTACGCAATGATTTTAAAGCACTTAATTCACTAGAGCTGAGATTAGATGGCCTTTTGGGCCTAAAAGGTGGGAGCTGATCTATATCATTATAGCAGTTTGTTTTGTAGCCATTTCCTTTTAGTATATTCAAAGCACATTCAAAACCCTTCGAAGTCTTTGCCAACGTCTGCAGCTGAATCGTTTTGATTGACAGGTGCTTATGATTTTAATCTGAATGGGTTGCAAGCGGTCGCTGCTAATTGCTATACCTGAAAAGTAACAATAGGCGCCTGCAGGCGCTCCCTTCCTCCCAGCTCCAAATTTACGTATACCTCGGCGCCAGCTACACGCAGGCTACATCATAAACTCCTGTCTTACCTTCTTTATGTCCTTTTGACGCACTGCAGCAATCTGCTGTCTTACTTTCTCTATTTCCTTTTGACGCACTGCAGCAATCTCCCGTTTTACTTTCTTTACGTCGTTTAGACGCACTGCAGCAATCTCCTGTTTTACTTTCTCTATTTCCTTTTGATGCACTGCAGCAATCTCCTGTTTTACTTTCTCTATGTCGTTTGCAGTAATCTCCCGTCTTACTCGCTCTATTTCCTTTTGATGCACAGCATCAATCTCCCGTTTTACTTTCTCTATGTCGTTTTGACGCACTGCAGCAATCTCCTGTCTTATTTCTTTTCTGTCCTTTTGATGCTATAAGAGAATAAAGACAAAATACTGAATGCATGACTACGGCACATGAATGCCTTAAGAGCATTACTGCAATGAAGTGGCTGTCATGGGCAATTGTAATTTATTTGTTGAATCGTACATATTACACAAAAATTGAATTACACTAGTTAATAATCACAAAATATTTATAAAAGAGAATTGAGTAACACCTAATTTAGATTTTTGTTTGTTTTATATCGAGTTGAGAACATCGTAATAGTATAAACTAATTGGGAGGATGACCTTGAAGTAAATATATAATATTATGATTCATGTATTGGTATACATATTACATTAATTAGTATGCATACAAATACGAATATATATCTAGGGAGTGTATATATATGTGTATGCATACTAATTAATATATATATATATATATATATATATATATATAACAAAGTTTTAAGTAATGTTTACAACACGAGCGGCCGTGTTGTATTGAATTATACAATCACGAGCCGAAGGCGAGTGATTGTATATTCAATACAACAAGGACGCGAGTGTTGTAAACAACTTGTGAAATGAATAAATAGTAAAAATCCCTTTGGGATAATCATATTGAGATGCTAATTAGTTACAAGCACTAGTGGTTTGTATAGGGTTTACAGGGGTATACATGTGACGTAATTTCTGAAATTGGATTGGCTGCAAAATCATGAATTATTAATGAATTTCACAAAATGCTTTACTGAAGGAAACCAGAAGTCTTATTTCAATATGTAAATAATTCCAAAGTATTCCACTGTCCGTTGAAAAACCAAAATGATAAGATGTGAAGATTACGTCATTAAATTTAAGCATATCAAAATATTTAATAACATTGTTAGAACAACATTGATGGCTGAATATCAACATTGACTAAACGGTTATTCCCACACGAGAAAAATGCATGAAAATTGAGAAACCCAATTTGTTATACTGAGCAATTCTTCTTAGTACCTGGTCCTGTAGGGAAAACACTTTGTCCTCCAATCTTGAAATTTTTAAAGTTGATAATTCTAAATGGTCTTTCATTCCTTGGTGAAGGTGTTCCTCCATTTCACGACGTTCACACTTCAAAAAATAGAAACAAAACAAGTTTATTTTTGTCAAATGTTTCAATTATATGCTTGAAAATTAATTGCAGCAAGTCCTTTTTTTTGTTTTAGAGACTGTAGTAATTGAAACATTCAAGCCCACTGCATCCGTATTTAGTTCATCGGAATGCAGTAGATCCAAGTGTTTTATGTTTAACGTTAAGAAGCTGTGATGTGCTTTAATGATGATTATGTAATTTCTTTGTTGATATTAAACAGTAGTGAAGACCAACTTTTCCTGACCACTCGATGAAAAACTTTCAAAAATTACCTCATATTCACAACCAACTTCCAAAAACTTGCATTTAACAACAGTTTTGATGCAAACTTTTTCTAAATGTTCTTCCATCTAAAAATATCAAGAGTTAGTTACCAAAAATTAAAAAAATAGGTCCACAAGTTGGTTTGGTCGTCCAAGTCCACGTAGCAAAAAGTTTAAAAAATTGAGTTTTTCTTAAAAGAGAAATTCAAGTTCACTTTTAGCAAATGTGACCTATGACGGTTATTATGTCATTAGAAATGTCTCAAAAGAACAACAGTAGGGCCGTTTATATCAGAGCTGATAAGACGCGGCTTACACAGGACGCGGCTTACACAGGACGCCAAACATTCGTATAAAAGGTACAAAAACTTATATTCGCGTCTTACACAAGCCGCGGTTTGTTCAAAAACGCCGTATAAATGGGCCAGTGCGCGTCTTGTGTAAGCCGCGTCTTATTCACGTCTTATAAACGGCCCTATAACATGAAGAAAAAAGCCGATTGTACGATTTTCCAAGCCGGCCATTTTAAGTCTTTGAAATTTGAGTCTCTGAAATGGCATTTCCGCGATCTGACAGGACATTTAAGCAAACTTTTAAACGTTTTAAAACATATTTCTAATAACGCATTTAACACATTTTATCACTTTTACAAAAGATTTTGTCCAAATTGGACGTTTTTTTGAAGCTTTATTGAGAAAACTACAGTGTTTACAAAGACAACTAGAACAGTAGCTACCCATGCAAACGGGATAAGGCGCGAACGCAACGCGAGTACCCACGCGAAGCATCTCTCGCAAGCATGTAGTTTAATGTTACTAGCCACTTAAAAATGGGGGCTAAGGTCCCTCCACCAAAACGTGACGCCCCTGGTTCTAACTTTCCACTATGTGGATTTTTGGTATGTTTTTTTCTGAATGTGTCGAACTACTGAAAAATCTTTTGCAATTTGTTTGATGTTAAATCGTAGATGGACGGACTATTGTAGTGTACGCTCTCCATATGTATATCCACTCACTCGCAGTCATCCTTGTAACAATGTATTGACAGATACAGCACCTGATTACGTAAAATATCTTTCTCTGAACATTTGTTTGTGCATTCCACAGGTAAATAAGAACAGCTTTCGAGGTGCTCCTAAAACATGATAGCAAAAATGTTGATTTTAAGGCATTTAAGGCATGATTTGAATTGCTTAAAAAACGACCCAATTAGTAAGTTCACTTAATGTTTCTTTAAATCGAGGCCTCATTTAGATCAACATAAAAACAAAGATTTAGAGTGAAAGCGATTATTGAGTGGTATGTATCCTACAGTACAAGTTCCGAATTCTGGATCTACTTTGTGTAAGAAACCCATATGAACTTACAGCTTTGTCCTTGAATACATGTTCGTCATTACAGTATTGACAATGAACAGTTCTGTGTTCACATTCTGCGAGATGGACTTCCAAATCTCTCCGAATTACTTGCACGTTGCAACCCATGTTGCTGCAACTTAGAATGAGAAATTCGCACCTTTCAGCATGTTCCTATATATATAAGACAAAAAGTTGCATATTTCCTAAAATTGTCGGCTGGCTTTAGATTTTGGTCTAGGGTATGTGTTTGACTAATCTTGCATGCATAGAAATGAACACGATCTAAAACTATACGATCGTTCTTTCATATATCAATTCACCTTCAGAAGAGATGACAGCTGTCCATTCCATTCACACCCAGTGTTTGGACAATTTACAACCTGGTAATCGATTACTCTCTTTGCCCCGTTATCAGTGAAGACCTAATATTAGACAGAGTATTAATGTTTTTCAGCATTAAAAAGCCTTAAATAAACCACGGGAAAAGATCAGTGATAAGAAAGTTCACTGTGTTCCTGTATATACAAAGTTTATGAATATAGTGAATACTATATTATTGGTTCCAAAGTTGTCTGACTCCAATTTTGGTTCCTTCAACTTTATACTACTGTATATTACCAAACTTTATAGTGTATTATGTAACATATAAAACATGAGCTGCAGTGTTTTATCACATTTAAAACATGCGAATGTTTTAAATAACTTCAAAAAGGACCTATTTGGTAAGTTGGCGTCATTGGCGTAGTAAGTTTGAAAAATAACGTTGTCTAAAGCCAAGAAAATCAAAGCTAGAGTTTATGTAAATCAGGAGCTGAGAATTCTTTCGAGGTTTCTTTATCAGATATAAAACCACGGACATGGTACTGATTTCCTTTGTGTTTCCCTCATGAATTATTAATGATTTTTGAATGTAAATTTAAGTACAGTGAATCAACATTGTTTCATTCATTCTTGGTTCATTGTACTTGTGTAATTTTCTTTGTTCCTTTCTAATCTTGTTAAGCCTGGTTCTCATATGTCGCCGACGGTCGCCGATCGTCGCCGATTTGTGATTTAGATGCATGTTAAGTAATGGGGAACAATGCAGAAAAGCAGTGCTTTTCTGCATTGTTCTTTATTACTTAACATGCTGCTGCACTTCCCGTTTTAACATGCATCTAAATCATGAATCGGCGATGGTCTGCTACTGTCGGCGACATGAGAACTAGGCTTTAACGTTATCTACTGTAATTAAGTTATTTTATTCTCTCTGCTGACCACAAGCCACTAAAGCCTTACTTTCCATTGTATTACTAAACCAAATTGAATATAAAATGTTGTGTTGTGTTGTGTTGTGTTGTGTTGTGTTGTGTTGTGTTGTGTTGTGTTGTGTTGTGTTGTGTTGTGTTGTGTTGTGTTGTGTTGTGTTGTGTTGTGTTGTGTTGTGTTGTGTCAAACGGTTTGCTTTCAGATTGTGAATCCTGTTGTCACAGAATAGGAACCCCTCCTGTCTATATATAGCAACCAACAATCCCAAAAGATTTTAAAAAATATAGACAAAGAAGACAAGATAATTATGCGGTTGTTGTTAAGATGACATTTCTAACTAGAGGATTGGCTTTTTAAGTACTCACCATCTCTTCTGAAATATCTTTTTGACAGGAAGGACATCGTGGATGTGGTTGCAACCTGTTAATTAGTTATTGACAGTTTTCATTAGTGTCTATAGACATTCTTTTCCGGACTACATAATGAAATTGAATGTCAAATGTTAGTGCATGTTGATTGACTAAATGGTCAAAGAATAAGACTGAGATACTTGCTAAGAAGGAACTATTTTATAGAAATTATGGCTTTTTCTTAATTTTTAAACTAAAACTAAACTAATCTTATTTATACTGGATAGGTCCATCAATTAGCCAACTGTTCTCCCTAGAGGTCCCGTAAGGACCATCTCCCTTATTGGTCCAGTGTTACTACAGGAGGAAACGGGAGTACCCAGAGGAAACCAGCAATGTTTGGTAGAGTCAAACTGCATGGAAGCACTCTTCTCTTCTCAAAATTTTAATTTTTATATTTACATCTATAATGGTATATGATTTTCCTTTTCCATACAATGTCTTTTGTTCTTTATTTCTTGAAAAAGAATAACGTCGATACTATGCGTTTATGGTGATACATTGTGATATTTAAGCAAGCAGTCTATGATTTGTGAAAATGAACTACCACGGGTTGATTCCCTCTCGCTTATCTAAGACACTTCGACTACATACGCCCCCCGGTTGTTTCGTTGTTTTGTCGTGTCTTCGCAGAGGTCCTAACGCTCTTTGCATAAAGTTCAGATTTGTGTTTTGCGCCAAATATCACCAATGAGAGTTGTTAAAAGATGGTCAATCTCCCCATCTCCCTCATGAGCCAATCACAAACGCGCCTTTGAGACTGGCGCTACAGCTTGTAATTCCTCGAGGTTTTTATTGCCCATCACTTCAGTTTGGGGAATGGAAGGAGACATTTGGTTTGCCCTCGGAGACCTTTTGTCAAAATTTACCTCGAGTACTGGCCAAAATATGGAAGGAAAAGCGTCGGGAAGCCTACCCCAAAGTAAGGTATATATTTGTATTTCTTGTTTATGAATTTTTGTTGATTTTTTCGCGGTGAAACCGCTCGAGTCGCCATTTGGCCAACAACCCTGGTGTTGAATATGCCATTTGTTTTATTCTTCGACGTTCGTTTTTGGTTTAGTTGTCGTTGGATAAAGTCTTGGGAAGTCTTGCTTGGCATTTCTTGTGAAATTTAGCCAAAATTTTCAATGCTTGACTCAAAATTTCGTTTTTTCCAGACGACTCTACACGGTAATTCTGTAACGTAACGTATTAAATGTCCTGTTTATAAAGGTTAGCCTGTTCATTTGTTTCGAGTTTTAGTGTTCATTTATACATTGAAGTATTGACAGCAATTCTCTGCAAGTATAAGAGAACGTTTAAAAAGCATTTTAGGTCATTTTGGAGACTATTTTGACTGACAAATGCTGCCGGTTTGATTCAGTTGAAGTTTAATATACACGCTTACGGGAGGATTCATTCGACGGCAATGCTGCCTTGCCCTTGTCTGTCAATTTGAGCTTGAATTTTAAACATTTTTGTACAGAACACGAACAAATACTTGTAATTCTGTTAACTTTAGTATTTACTATCGAATTATCTCAAATTTTCTCGCTTATTGGCGCACAAACCGCCAAAACTGAGCAAAGCAAGGATGAGACTACAATAAAGCCCATAAAACTGTATATTCAAGAAGCCGCTTTGGGATTCAACGAACAAAACAGTTATTTAACGACAAACTTTGCATGGAATTAATTTCGCAAAAGAAAAACCGAACCACCAAGTCCAAGCGTTGTGCTTGTGACTGATGAAATGAAAAGAACACGAAATTCTTGTAGTTTTATTTGTGAATACCGAGTTTTCTCAATACCAAACTTTTTTTGCTTATCGCCACACCGAACTGTCAAAGATAAAGCCAAAAGCTTCAATCTCGGAAGCCATTTAGGGACTCATTTTGACGGTTGATTTATAACAGAATACGAACAAATTCTAAGTAACGGTGTCTATTCAATTAAACTTTCTTCTTCATTTAACATTTTTAAGTCAAGCACTGATACCGTATTTCCTCTATTAAGCCCCCTCCCTCTATTAAGCCCCCTCCCTCTATTAAGCCCCCTCCCTGTAATAAGCCCCCTCTCTTTGTTCAGACCTTTATAGTTGGAAATCAATTTGCTCAAAATGTCATAAACCTCACTCTCTCAGCCTGTCAAATCCTGTTATAAACTTGCCTCATTGTATTTTAGATATTTTTTTTTGTTTTATAGACAGTACAATGAAAGTTGAGTAAATCAATAATAATATTTTCTCAAATTTTGTTGCTTGTGACAAGTCAGGCAAAAATCGAATTTTTGAATTTTTTTTAAACTTAGTCATTTTATTTTAATAAAATATTACAATTTTTAAAAAATAATTTCTTAAAAGATTATTTAAAAAAATATTTTTTACAAAACATTTAAGATAAATCACCAAGCTGTGAAAAGTGAACATGCACCCAGGTTGGGAAATGAAGTAGTCGAAAAGGGATTACATTAATTGAGTTTGAGTCAGATTTTTCAAATTCAACATTTGAGTTACATCTAGTATAGGTTAAATTTTTAAAGCCTGGTTTCCATAAGATCATCTCGATCATCCCAATCACCTGAATTCATCCAATCAGATTGGGTTATTTGAGATATATCTAGTCTGATTAGAGAGATTTGAGTGATTAGGGTAATTGAGAAGTTATAGCATGTAAGCCAAGTGGAGAACTCTTGTACAATATGTTTTAGTGCCACCAGAATTGATACATGTACGAAGTTCATGAATTCTACCAAAAACTGTTTTGCACCTTTTGGTCAATTTTAAGACTTAGAATTTTTTAACCTCTAAATTGTAAATTTCGTTATAGTTGGTGTGATGTCAAAACGACTTTGCTGACTAAATAAATGTAGATGAAATGGTTGATTATTAAGCCTACATGGTTATTGGTGAGTTTGGTCCATGTGATTATAAATGAATTTAATGTAATTTTAAATTGGTACTAAAATTCAGAATACCTTGTGGGTACCGTATGTCAATTTGTCTACCCCATTAAATGAAAACTTAAAGTGCAATATCAAAGACTTGCTTTACTTTGTAAACTACGCAAGGTAAAATATGTCAATGGTATAGAAATTGTTGAAATGTACTACAACAGTACAGTATGCAATAAAACAAAAAAACTTGTCCTGCTCTTCACATGCAGAACATAATGCTACAAACATACAGAAGAGGGCTGCTGACTTCATTAACTCCAAAATGATAAATGGGCTGCTCTTTGTTCAAGGATTCTTGCTAAACCACTAATATTTATTCATTATTATCCAAGTGAACACTGTGGCCTTTCAGTTAATATTCAGCTTCTGGTTAATATAGACCTAATGGTCAATATTTTACCACAAATTAATAATAATGTTTATTGAGAATGGTTTCAATCACCATAAGGTGCTTTTCATGAAAGTTACTTTCTTAACAATATAGTTTTTGTTGGTATTTACTTTTGGTCATAATGTTCAACCTTTGGCTCATCTGTAATAATATTCTGTAACAAATGGTTATTATTAAAATTACAAACAAGTGTTGCGTGTTTCATTTAATAACCTTACATTAGTCAAGTATGGTTTTAGTACATAACAGATGTGTAAATAGTAAACAAAGCTTTATTTGTCTTATTGCTACACAACAATTGCATATTGTACAAAATATATGTCATGCTTTCATAATTGGGGTACAAATTTCAAAATGTTTGTCTCCAAGGATGTCAATTTGGCTAACTTATTAATTTGTAGGTTTTTTAATTAAAATTAATATTCCAAAATTTATTTTGAACTAGTACATGTATGTAGTTAAACTAAATAAAAGGGATTGTCAATGAATGTTTGATGCTTGTTAACTTGTATGGTTATAAACTTAATTGTTATTTTTCTCTAAATATAGTTGTGCAGTAAATAAAATGTAATAGCTTGTGGTATTGTGGCATATAACAATTATATTTATACCAAAAAAATTACCTTTATCAAGCTTCAACCTTTCTATACACAAGCACAATTTGGATAAATCAAAATGGAAAAAGTATTACTTGTCAAAAAGTATAAATACACTTATAAATTTAACCTTTACTGGCCACAATTGACAGTACTGAAAATGATGGCAGCGGTATATTTAACCACAATGTTTTGCAACCTCAAATCAGCTCAAATAACAACTACTGTAAACATTGTTTATCATGCTAACAGTCAATTGGTTTTGTCTACTTATTAATTTCACTCTGGCTAAGGATTTTACTCATCAAGAGGAGAGCTTGCAAAAACCTGGCCAATCAAGGGTTAAATAAATAGCTGCCACAAAATATAATTTTCTACAATTGTGTATACAGTATTAGAAGAATTCTTTTCTGTATGCAAAGTAATTTTTATTGTAGATATTATTGTAGATATGATAAAATTAGCAATGAAAACAATAATATAATGACTTGGGTTGATCAAGAAAGTTGTGTTTGTTTTAATTTGATTACAAAAATCAAACTTATAAATTGATTGATTAGTACCAACAAACTGACTTCCACGAACTGATATGATTGATTTTATTGAATGATTACTTATTAGTGACCCTTGACTCAGAATAGTCATTATGCAATGACTTGGTGTGCATAGTGTGACTATGAGTCAAGGGGAGTGCACCTAATAGTCTATTGCCTCCTCACATTGAACAACTCAAAATTCCGTGGAAGTTATGCCCCCTGCACTTGGTGTACAATCAATAGATATACCGTACAATTAAAGGTTGATTTAAACTGAATGATCCACTACCCTGTAGATCAAAATATGATTTGTAATACTCTTACGCAATTCCATTTTCCAACTTTATTGCGCACTTCCTTGGACCGAAAACAGTGAATCTAGACATACTGTTCTCTATTCAATATAAAGTTGCAATATTGCTGTAAGTGGTGACGGAATGAGCATGAACAAACAATGTTGTGCCTGATTTTTACATCGGTCGAAGGCTGAAAACCATAAAAGCACTGTTACAACCATAAAAGCAATGTTACAATGAGTCGTGTTATGTGTAGTTGAGCTTGCGTCGAGTCACGACCCGTTGAGTTAAGTTGGGTTGAATTAAATGAGCAATATAATGGTGGCACGCAAACTTACCTGAAAACGCCATCCAGACAATAGCGGCAGAACTGATGACCACAATCACGAACTTGCACAGGATCTTTTACTACTTCAAGACAAACGGCACATTCGAACATACTTCGTACAAATTCTTGTTGTATAAACCATTTCAGAGGATAACCGGTATCTTCAGGAACAGCCATTGCATTAAACTGTCGCGACGTTTGAGTTTTACTTTCAGATCTTTCCGTACTAAAATATGAGAAATGTGAGACGGAAGCCGGAAGTCCGGAAGGTCAGCGAGAGAACGAAAGTGGTCCAGGTCACTCTGTTCGGGAATATTAAATCGATAAACAAATTAGGAAGTTTTTACTCGGGCTACCCTATGGTTCCGTTTCTGTGTTTTATTTGGGTTTGGGTTTTTGTATCTGCGCAGCAGATATATTGCTATCGTGTTGTGTGTGTGTTTGTGTGTCTGTTAACTTTTTGTGTAACTCTAACCAATGCGCGACAATTACATCGGGACAACCGAAGCTCAGGATTTTTGGGCGTCAACGTACGAGCTGTCAGTTTGAACGATGTAAACAAGTATTTCTAATCCGATCGCGACATCGTGTTTACGCCATATTGTATGAAGCTGGTCGAACTCGAAGTCTCGAAAAGAAACACATTATTTTTGAAGACAGGGGATATATTTGCTGATAAAACTGGTACGTATTTTTAACGTGACTTGTAGTAAACTTGTGAGTGTGATCTACCACAGTTTTTGTGCGTTTTTAATACTTTTTATACAGAGTCATTTGAAGTCAACTCGTTGGGCTCAGGCCAACACGTGTTGCTGCTTTTACATGAAGGACCGTCTTCAAGGGAGAGACAATCCTCTTCGGAGGACAAATAATCCTCTTTGGAGGACAAACAATCCTCTTCGGAGGACAAACAATCCTCTTCGGAGGACAAACAATCCTCTTCGGAGGACAAACAATCCTCTTCGGAGGACAAACAACCCTCTTCGGAGGAAAAATGAGCCTCTTCGGAGGAAAAATGAGCCTCTTCGGAGGAAAAATGAGCCTCTTCGGAGGATGAATGAGCCTCTTCGGAGGAAAAATGAGCCTCTTCGGAGGATGAATGAGCCTCTCTGGAGGAAAAATGAGCCTCTTCGGAGGAAAAATGAGCCTCTTTGGAGGATGAATGAGCCTCTTCGGAGGAAAAATGAGCCTCTTCGCAGGAAAAATGAGCCTCTTTGGAGGGAAAATGCCCCTCTTTACAAATGGAGGGAAAATGCCCCTCTTTACAAATGGAGGGAAAATGAGCCTCTTAAATGGAGGAAAAATGATAAAAGTGAATGCTTCGTCAAGCAACAAGTGAAAGCTGTGGTAGGTCATCAGCAAAATAACAATACATTAACAATAAATAACAGTAACGTAAATAAAAATGTTTGCAATAGTGATAATTTAAATAATTGTTTAAGAAGTTACAGAAGTTCTGTAAGAAAATCAGTTACACCGTCTATAAATTCCAGACGCTGTAGGGCCAGTAGAGACCGCGAACCCTCTAGAGTAGCTGTGAAACAAATTATGTCAGCCATGAGAAAAAGAAAAGATAGACAAAAAATAAAGCGTATTCTTAAAATATCTGCTCCTCAGTCATCGATTTTAAACGAGTTGGCTAACAATTACAAAGAATATTATTGGAAATTTGTACATGGTCATGACTTTTTCACTCAGTGTTTTGAACATTTTTCTTTAAAAGTTCGAAACAGAACCTACACAGCAAAGCATTCGACTGCCTTGCCCTATGTTTTAAACTATGAATTTATAAATGGCAATTGTAATTTTGCCAATGAGGAATATTGTGTTGCTGAAAAAAAGCTTTTAATGTCTGGTGATATTGAACTAAATCCAGGCCCTGTTCAAAATGAAAACATGCAAGGTAAAATAACACTACCTTCACATGTGGTGTTGGAAGAAAGATTATTACGATATTTTCAGTTGAGACCACATGATGTTGGTGGTGCAGGTGATTGTTTTTTTAGAGCTGTTTCACATCAGCTATATGGTGATCCAAGTCATCACTTAGATATCAGAGCTGCTGGTATCACCTATATGAGAGAGAATCCTCAGAGATTTATTGAAAGTAATACTGAGTATTCTTGGTTACAATATCTTAATAACATGTCTATGCAAGGAACATGGTGTGATGGTCTGATTATACAAGCTGTTGCTGACCAACTTAATTTAAGAGTTGTTATCACTGAGTCACATGAACATTTTCGTGAAGTCAATTTTATACGAGCTGTATCTTCAACACATCGACCAACTGATGTTTTTTTGGGACATATAGATGAATACCATTATGTATCAACAGTGCCATTTTCTAAAAATTCAAATTTATCTGAAAATCAACAAACTGATTTGGAAAAATTAGAGGGAAACTTGCTTGATGAGAATATTCATAATGTTAAAAGCTCTTCTAGAGAGAAAAGGAGTGCTTACATGAAGGAATATATGAAAAGAAAACGGTCAACTGAGGACCTTCAGTGTAGGCAGAAAAGAAATGAGCATGGGAAGGAATATAAAAAAAGAAAACGAGCAACCGAGGACCCTCAGTCAAAGCAGAAAAGAAATGAGTGTAAGAAAGAATACATGAAAACAAAGCGGTCAACTGAGGACTCTCAGTCTAAGCAGAAAAGAAATGAGTGTCAGAAGGAATATGTCAAAACAAAACGATCAACTGAGGGCCCTCGGTCAAAGCAGAAAAGAAATGAGTGTAAGAAGGAATACATGAAAACAAAACGGTCAACTGAGGACTCTCAGTCTAAGCAGAAAAAAATGAGCGCAACAGGGATTATATGAGAAGAAAACGATCTGAACCTCTCAATCAATCTATACAAAGTTTAATTTTAAAATTCCATAATATTGTCTCCCAAGGACCATTATACATATGCAGTTGTTGTGACCAATTGTGGTATAAACACAGTGTGTCGCCTGCTGCGACACTAAAGAAAACTAATCCTGCTATTGAAAAAAATCTTCTTCACAAAACAAGTGTTGATAACATTGAATGGTTGTGTAGATCATGTCATAATTACTTAGTAAAGAATAAAGTACCACCTTGTGCTGCCATAAATGGGATGCAATTCACAGCAAAACCAACATTTTTTGACCTGAATGAATTGGAATGTCGATTGCTTGCTCCTAGATTAGCATTTCAAAAACTTATGCAAGCTCCTAGAGGGAGACAACTCAAAATTAATGGCAATATTGTCAATGTACCAGCAGATATTTCTAATACTATTAGCATGTTACCAAGGTTACCAGATGAAACTGGAACAATTAAAGTAAATCTAAAGAGAAAACTACAATATAAAAGTTCAGCTTTATCATTAAATGTTCGGCCACACAAAGTATTACAAGCTGCGAACTGGCTTGTTAATAACAGTAGTCTTTACAGAGAAGAAGGTATAAGTTTTAATCAAAATTGGCTTGACAATTATTCAAATGGATTATTAGCACAATGTGAAGATGATATTCACGAAAATGAACATCAATCAGAAAAAATAAATTTTGATCAAGTACCAGGTAATGATGAAGATAACTGGAGTGAGGATGAGGTAGAAATACATGCTGGTGTTACAGACACCATGTTAACAGCAACTGATTTCATGACAGACAATGAACGTCAAAAAATTCTGAATGTTGCACCAGGTGAGGGCAGTACACCTCTAAGTATTTTCAGAGATAAATATTCTGAAGAATTGGCATATCCAGGTATTTTCCTCGGTGAAAAACGACCTGACAATACTAGCAGAATTACAGATGTTCATTATAGTGAAATTTGCAAATCTGAGTTAAGACGATCAGACAGAAGAGCTGCTGTGTGTGTTGAGAATATTTTCTTTAAAACAAAGAAACTACAAATGAAAATCTTACTCGGGCAATCTCAAGTTGCCTTGAGGAAATGTCAAGGAAATAATGGATCAATTAAAGCAGGTCAGCTCAAACAAAAAGGGGCATTAGAAAAACTAATTCATCACGATGAAGGGTTTAAGTTTCTGAGAGCATTAAGAGGCTCGCCTCCATATTTTGAAAAGGCTAAAAAAGATATCTTTGCCATGATTAGACAATTAGGCTCCGCCTCATTATTTTGCAGTTTTTCTTCTGCAGAAACACAATGGGTTCATCTTCTTCGAATACTTAGTAAACTTGTCAATTACAAAGAATACACTGACACTGAGTTAGAAAATCTTAACTGGGAGGAAAAATGCAAATTAATTCAAAGTGATCCTGTTACATGTGCAAGACATTTTGACTATCAAGTAAATAAGTTTTTACGAAACTTTCTCATGAGTAGTCAAGCACCTCTAGGGAAGATTGCTGATTGGTTTTATAGAGTCGAGTATCAACAAAGAGGCTCACCTCATATTCATATGTTAATATGGTTGGACAATGCTCCAACTTTTGGTGTTGATAATGATATTGAAGTTATAGAATTTATTGATAAAATAATTAGCTGTAAAAGGCCTACTGATAACCCTGAATTACATAAACTTGTAAATAGACAAGTCCATCGCCATTCTCACACTTGCAGAAAAAAATCTAAAGCACAATGTCGTTTCAATTATCCACAGCCACCCATGCGGTCAACAAAAATTCTTTATCCCTTAGATGTTGATGTGGAAAACAGTGAAAAGCACAAAAATATGTGGAAATCAATAAAAAAGCATTTGAATGATTTGAAAGAAGGTGAAGACATCACATTTGATGAACTGTTAATAAAATTGGATGTAACTGAGCAAAATTATTTGCTTGCTATACGATCAGGGTTAAATGCACCAACCATATTTTTGAAGAGGCAGCCAAATGAATTAAGAATAAATAATTATAACCCTGCTTGCCTTAGCGCATGGCGAGCAAATATGGATATTCAATTTGTCCTTGATGTCTATGCATGTGCAATGTACATTGTATCATACATTTCTAAAGCACAAAAAGGCATGAGTGAACTTTTGAGAACTGCATGTGCTGAAGCTAGACGAGGAAACTCTACTATTAAACAACAAGTAAGAGACATTGGTAATAAGTTTTTGAACAATGTTGAAATTAGTGCACAGGAAGCAGTTTATATTGTGCTCCAACTTGCAATGAGAAAATCGTCTCGTCAAGTGGTATTCATCAATACCTCACCTCCAGAAAACAGGGTTTGTCTTTTAAAACCAATGAATGACATTAACGGAATGGAAGATGATTCAGAAGAAATTTATGCAACAGGTCTGCTAAAGCGATATACCAAACGACCACCTAGCCTTGAGCATGTATCCCTTGCTGACTGGGCTGCATGGTATGATTCATGTGGTAAGCCATATGTCAAAAAATCTCCTAGACTTGATATTGATAATCTGCCACTTGAGACAAACTTTAATTGTATTAATGATGATGAAGAAGAGGAGGAAGAAAAAGAGCCTTCAAAAAATAAGAAGAGATCAAAAGCTAGAATTATACGAAGTGTTTGCTTTAATAAGGAAGTAGATTCTGAGAAACATTATCGTGAACTAATCATGCTGTTTACAGCATGGAGAAATGAACAAACTGACTTGATTGGTAATTGTTCTTCCTATCAAGAATATTTCTTTCATGTAAAACATTTAATAGATGAGCAAATGAAACAGTATGCTATATGCAGTGAAGACTTAAATGAAATTCAAAATCAGTTAAGTAACATGGATGATAATGATGATAATTATGACTTAATTGCCCCAGGAACACAGAACATTGAGTGCCAAGATGAATCTGAGGGTGCTCAAGACCTGCATCCTGATTTTAATGAAAATTATGATCTTTCCAGTGATATTGGAATCCCTTCTACTGCCTCAAATATTGAACAGCTTATATTAAATGAATCGGAGGACTGTGATTACAGGCAAATGGTACAGAAATTGAACAAAGAACAAAAAGAGTTCTTCTTTCATATTTTACATCTGATTAAAACAACAGATAAGCCATTTCACTGTTTTCTCAGTGGAGGAGCTGGTGTTGGGAAGTCACATCTGACCAAAGCATTGTATCAAGCAGCACTAAAATATTACAATACAAGAGCTGGTGATGACTTTCATCAAGTAAAGGTGCTGTTGCTTGCCCCAACTGGTAAAGCGGCTTTTAATATTAAAGGGAATACAATCCACAGTGCTCTTGCAATACCAGCATGCCAATCATTAAAGAATTACAAACCTCTTGACTCAAGCAGACTAAACACCTTACGAAGTCAACTTGGTGGTGTAAAATTAATATTCCTTGATGAGATATCAATGGTGGGTAGTACAATGTTTAATGTTCAGATAAACAACAGACTCAAAGATATTAAGGGAAGCAAAGAAAACTTTGGAGGTGTAAGCATAATTGCAATTGGAGACTTGTTTCAGTTAGAACCAGTGATGGATAGATACATATTTAAAGAGCTTGACAATTCAGAATATGCTATTCTTGCTCCTAATCTATGGCAAGACTACTTTAAAATGTTTGAGCTTAAGGAAATTATGAGACAGAGAGAGAGCAAAGTGTTTGCTGAAATTTTAAATAGATTAAGAGAAGGCAATCACACAAAAGATGACATTTCAAAAATTAAAGAAAGAATGATTGAAGAAAATGGTGCACATGATCCAATGGATGTACCACATTTGTTTATCCAAAATATTAAGGTAAATGAGTTCAATGCAAGGGTCCATCATGCAGCAACTGGTGAGAAGTACTCTATAAGAGCAGTTGATAGTGTGATAGGAGCTAACTCTGCCCAACTCAGAGATAAAATTATCAGTCAAATACCAAGTGATCCCAGGAAGACTAAACAAATTATTTCAAACCTCCAATTATCGGTAGGTGAAAGAACAGAAATAGCAGTAAATGTACGAACTGAAGATGGTATGACAAATGGTGCTGGTAATGTTATTAAAAAGATACAATTAAACCAAAGAGATAAACCATCAGGGATAATATGGGTACAGTTTGACCATGCTGATGTGGGTGAGAAGACTAGACATGAGAATAGACAACTTTATGTTCAAGGTATTTCACACACATGGACTCCAATAAAACCAATTACTACTCAGTTTGCTGTTGGTAGAAACCAAACTGCACAAGTTGTCAGAAAACAGTTTCCATTGCGGCCTGCTGCTGCAAAAACAATTCATCGATCACAAGGTGATACTGAGCAAAAAATAGTTGTTAACTTTAACACTAGAAGAGCAATACCTCATATACATTATGTTGGTCTTAGCAGAGTAACAACCATAGAGGGGTTGTATATCACTGATTTGTGTGAACAAAAAATAGCTGTCAATCCTTATGTGAAGACTGAAATGGAGAGTCTAAGAACAGAGCGCTATCTTAAACTGAGTGTGTCTCCTGTTTATAGTTTTGATCCGGTATCATTTAAACTTTGCTTCCTTAATGCAAGATCATTGCACAGACATATTGATGATGTTCGCCATGATTTAAATTATACTTCTACTGATATCAATATTTTTTCAGAAACAAGATTTACTAGTTCAGATAATGATAATATGTATACAATTGATGGGTATACCTTATTTAGAAATGATGCTCAACCTTCTCTGACTTCAAGACCTTATGGAGGTACAGCAGTGTTCAGTAGGGTTGATTTTATCCCTGGCTATCCACGTGCTCATAATATTAATGGTATTGAAATAACTATTATGAAAGTAATGATTCTTCCACATGTAACGATAATAGGTGTATATCGCTCACCTAAAATTCCAGTACAGCAATTGTGTCATGCTTTAAATGAGGTACTCACCTTTTCAACTTCTCAGTTCAATATTGTTATTGGTGATTTTAACATTAACTGGCTTGATGAATGTAGTAGAAGACCTCTATATAATCTATTTGTTAATGAAAATAATTACAGACAACTAATATCCAAATATACTACTGACAACCAAACCGCTATAGATCATATTTATACAAATTTACCAGAATCACAAACTAAAAGTCACGTGTTAGAAACCTATTTTTCTGATCACAAATCAATTTGTGCATTAATTAATTGTTTTAACGAATAATTGCATATACATGTACTGTACCCTAGTACTATTGTACGATCATTGGTAGCTTATGCATAGTGGGTATATTTTACAGTGCATAAACGCTTCACATGTAGCTCCAAATAAGGAGATAATTTTGCTCTGAATAGCAGACAGGTAGTTTGAATACAATAGAGACAACACTTTGACAATTAATTATTTTTATATTATTGTTATTTATTTCAGTTTCCAAAGTTACAATATTATCAGGTGAGCATATTTTTTTTTTCATTTTAAAGACGTTAGTTACCCCCTTCTTCTCTGCCATATATATATATATATATATATATATATATATATATATATATATATATATAATATACTCAGTTAGAGTACTGATATACAAGCTCAGGGTCATTGCCTTTGATTTCCGGCTGAAAGGCCTGCATGATAGTTGTATTCTTGCAACTGGTCCTATATAGATCGACATATGTATAATATATTTATCACACTTACATTTTTCTCTCACTAGTACAGTACCTAATCCAACCAAGACAGTAAACAAGTCCAGAAAAAAATACTTTGGCTGCAAAGTTCAAACAACACAAGAAGAAGCTGTCAAAGTAACTGATATGTTTGTCTCCTGGAAAAATCAACCTGCAACAGGCCTTTCAAAATTGTGGGCACTAAAAGAGATCAAGCACATTTGACTTTAACAATCAGGAATATGCTATTACCAAATCAGCTAAAATACCACCTGCATCTGTTGATTTCCCAATTAATGAATCACCTTGAAGTCACCTCTACACTGTTAGAGATTGCCCGCAGCGAGCATATATGAGATAATGGACTTCAAAACCACATAATAACCATGCAAGTCTGAAAGCAAAGGAGCTTGTAGTACACTATCAACAAATAAAACATAAAGCAGACTGTGTTATTGTAGTTAACACAGAGTCAACGACGCTTGCGTTATGAGAGAACACCATTGATGAGATACACACTGCCACGAGTTAAAACATCCCGAACGTGATTATAAAGTGTGCTTTTTTGTGATGCCAAGTTCATTGATACCAATGGATTGACATTAATGTTTGAAAATCATGACATCCAACTTGGCATTACCAGAAATACAAGACAACCTCATAACTGCCATTACATGTATTGGAATTGACATGGCAAAAAAAACTTCATCAATGATGCATATAGTCCGTAATAACTCCTTAGAAAAAGCTAAAACTGATAAAGACACTATCACTTGTCCAAGTTATAAAACTACAACATTGGCTAGCATAAGAAAAACAACTGGTATATGCCAACTTCTCATTGGAAAGATAGAGAAGATAACGAGTTATACAAACTTCAATGTTGGTTTCGCAGTTTCCTAAAATGCATCAACTCTCCCTGTCGTCTGCTTCTAACACCGAAATAAACGAGCTAAAGAAGTTAAAGAGCTAAATAGACGACGTTAATATTGTGTTGTGATTCATGAAGAATACAATTCAATTTGTTTTATTTGATTAGATTCGTCAGAAAGTGGCATAGACTAGAGGCAAGCTCCAATAACGGGGTCCTCAAAATATTCAGTTTCTACATGTTTAAAGCAATTACTCTTGTTTAATGTTGACGGACAAAATTTTTTATATCCTTGTCATTGTAATCTATATCATTTTATTGTCATTTACTTTTACAGTTCGTGTTGATAACTTGTAAATAATAATCTTTTGGAATACAGTCATTTCATCTACATGCTTTCTTGTCTCATCAATAACAGTCTGGTCATACCTGGGGCCATATATAACAGAGATAGACTTAATAGCTATAAACACTAATAATCTTAATCTTGCGTTTAAAATCTATAGTCGACCTTTCTATTTTAGTAGGCTAATTTTGAGCGCAGATACATGTACGCTATGCGTACCTTTTGTTTTATTTTTCGGTGTCACGAAATTGCAAAATTGCGCAATATGTAATACGATACTCTCGCAACATTTTTTTTTATTTACAAGGCAACCGCAACAGCTAATGGCCAATTACTGTGGCCCCGAAACAGCTAGAAACACTTTACGAATTACAAAGTCTAAACAATACAATGTACAACATAAACAAAGCATAGGCGACACAGTACACATAGTCTAATAACAAGACGATGGTAGGATGTTCGTAAGATTCCTCGCTGAATTACATTTAAGACACACAGTTTTCCAAGTGCGTGGATCTTCTACGTTATAGGTATTTTGCAATGCTAAAAGATAGTAGTTAAATAGGGATTTTATAAAATTTCTATAAAATTTAAAATAGGGATAAATTCTGTAAAATTTCTGTTTTTTGATGTTATAGATTTAGGTAGTACATCCCACGGAAGCCTGGGCTGAACTATTGGTTGTCAGTCACCCCTTTTAGCCAAAACCGAACGGCAAACGGCAAATATGTTTTTCCCAAAAGCTAGGAGGTATTAAAACCAGATCTCTGATTAAGGTTAGGGTTTTTGTTGTGGATAGGATATCAAAAAGATTGCTAAAATCTTGAGACTCACTGGAGCTCGACGAGAAATTTGGAAAAAACAAATTTGATCAACGACATATTCTGTAAAAATCGCGAAAGGACTGGACGGGTCCTTTTGAGTCATCGAGATTGAGTCATCCCTTTTAACCTCGACCTTGCCGTTCGTCTTACCAACAGAGAATTGCAGGTTTTCGGTAAATACTTCGTACAAATTTTGGTTGTATAAACCATTTCAGAGGATAACCAGTATCTTCAGGAACAGCCATGTTGTAACACACAGCTCTTGTCGCCGTCACCGTATTTGAACTTCAGATGTTCTCCGTAAATATGAGAAATTATGTGAGACGAAGGCGGGAGGGGAGAGAAAATGAAAGTACAAAATTATTCCACTCGTATACTTGAAATGTAAGCAAATTAATATGCCCCCTATGATCATAATTCGTGAATTTCTTTCTTTGAAATGCAAATCTGGTCACGGCTACATGAACAACTCTTCCAATCTGTTGTTGAAAAGCTGAGTGAAGTAACATTACACAGTATTGCACATCCGTGCATTACATATATTTTACGATATTTAGAAAAGCTATATGGAAAAAGAAAAAGTAACGTTCCACAAAATGTTTTGAACGAAATACTGACGTTATACAAGGAAGACTTGTCACTGATTTTTCAGCATGAATAATGACTTATATACTGCGAAAATGTCTAATATAAGTATGAGGTGACCAATCAAATTTCCAGGTGCAAACTACTCACGGATTGTGTAATTAATTGATAAATGCTTCGAAGCAAAAGGTCGTTGATGTTGATGTTGCAGGTGGTGGTGTTGTGGGTGGTGGTGTCGTCGAGCAATGTATAGAACACACTTTGATATTTGTTATCGGAAACTTTCGTAGAATTATTTTTAAACTATAACTTATATGGGCAAACAAAAAAAAACAAAAGTTAAAGTGACCCAATGAGGTGAAAATCCGACCGTGGTCTGACCATGTTCCTTCCTGTTGTTTTTAACGTTGCTTTTTAGAGTTTTATTCCCGTCTATAAATACCTTACTTGTTTTTGTTTTTTGTTGTTGTTTCAGTGTTTTTTGTCTTTCTTTTCTTTTTCGTTTGTTTGATATTGTCTCTACTTTTGAGGGATCACAGTAATTGGCGTCAGACGGTTGTGTCACCCCTTCTTGTACTATTCACAATACTTGGAGATGAAGCGCGAAGCCAGAGATGGCTAAGTAACGCATAGTAAATGCACATGGTATGTTCACGTGAGAGATCTGATCCCTATAGGGAGCAAGTACAATAATAAATAAGGGCTCACCACTTTCTCTTGACTCATTCTCGTATCAATGCCGAGGAAGAAGGTGGAATAGCCAACCCCACCCACCCTGAAAATTCGTGTCCTTTCAGTTCTACTTCCTTCTAAGGCGCTTGAGCAGTAGACGAGTTTCGGGGTGTTGCGCGCACATCATTTTTCAAAAACTGACAAGCTCCACTCAAAGTAACCATATACTTTTTAAAATCAACAAAGTATAGATACAGTTAATTTCTGAATGTTTAACACTGTTATTCTGCTGTTATTGGCTCGCTAGCAAGCCTGTTTGCCATTGCTTACTTTGTGAGGAGCCCGCCAATTCCATTGCATATTGATGCGCGCGCAATATTTTGAAATTCGCCTATTGTCCCCATACCTTAAACAACAATGAGTGCGAGTGAGAATTTTGTGAAATAGAATACTTTTCTTTTTGGCGAAGTTTAATAAATAAATAAATTCCTAGGTTAGGCTTTGGGTCAGGCTTACATAAAATATCTGGGTTATGTTGGACATGAATTTATAACCAGGTGCTTAACTGGATCTGAAATAGCCATCGTCCAATTTTTGAAACATTAAATGCAAGCTGTAGATCGCGTTAGCCTGAAAACGAGTATGTGACGTCATTTCAGCGATTATATCGTCTCTACACCGGAAATTATTTGTCACAGCACCGATGATGGAAAAATATCACCAACAAAACATGAATTTTTTATTTAAAATTTTTTTTTTTAACGGTACTTATCCTTGGAAGCGAGCAATTGGAATCTTAAAAAATATGAATGTAATTTATGGTTCTGTATCAACAGTTATAAACACAGTGTCATCTTTAATATATTTACGAGTTTTTAGAGTTGCGTGAGAAACGAACTTTGCAAAACCGAGTCCAATGTTTTCCTCATCCTTAGGTCTCTTAAAACTGTCTTCACCAGCTGGAATCATCGTCTCCACAATGTTTTCTCTCTCTTGCTCGTTATCTTGTTGATCAATTAAAGTGAAGGTGTACTTTTTCTTGAATGGCCACGACAGCATTGCATCATGGTCAGTTTCCATCAGACAGGTGTAGACTCGCACATGATCTTTGAATTCTTCTCTTGTTTGGTTCAAAAAGACCAATATCTTTATTTTGTATCCAAGTGACGATGTAAGAAAAGGATCGCCGTAAATTGTACCCATTGTATTACTATCTTTTGCTTCAGACAACTTTCTGTTAAATTCAGTTATAATCACTGCAGATGTTTGACTTACCTATATAATTTACAAATCAGTAAAATAAATTAAACTGTTATTAAGAAAATTTGGCGCAGATGATAAAAAAATTAAAATTTTAAGTTGTCGACCGCAATTAAACCTGCAAGTTTTTACTGCACACAAGACAAATGTCGGAAAAAGAAAGTTGCGTACCGAACATATCAATTACAGAATTGGTGACGTGAACATGCGCCTTGATTCATTATTACTCCCACATTTCATATTCTATGCCACGTTTTATAAATTGCACTTTTCTTGATACGGCAGTGAGTAGGTTTTTGATTAGCTATAAGTACTAATCACATTGTCAATTACGAGATTAGGGTTAGTGTTTGGGTTGGGTTAAACCAATCAGAAACTTTAGTATAGGACTACAGGTAGGGTGCCGACCCACTTGATATGATTGAGGCCTAAGTGCATGTCTTTATAAAATGCTGTATCAATCAAGTTTATATACAATAGCAAGAGAGTATAAACGTGAGAGGGAATGTATAGTAATGGTCTAGTCACATCCTAATTACTCGGGCTACCCTATGGTGGGCCAAGTCTAGGTTTTGTTTTTTTGGGTGTCACGATTTTGCATTTTGCACTTTTTACTTCCGCTACTATTCACGCTTCCGGCGAGTTGTTAATCGTGTGTCTAGTGAGTGAGGCCGTGAGAGATGTTGTAAGTTCTTTGCTCCTTTCGCTTTTAGAGTAAGTTGGACAAAAAGTTGAACAGCTTTGCCTTTTGATCAAGGTGTTCTTGCACGGTGTTGATAGATTTCGGAACTGACTTTATAGTTTAGCTAATAGCGATCAGATGTGGCTGACAACTGTCTTGATCGTAAATTATTATTATCATTAACTGGGGGAAAAGAGTTTGTTACATACTTGTTTGCACAGATGATTATTGGTTTGTTTAAAAAGTAAAAACATCCATAGAGCCTGTAGACGTTTTTGCCACCACGGACGCGAATTGCTTAACGTAAACACGCGACGTCACGAACGCCGATTAGATCCAGTCTACTCGCGGATATCTGACGTCCGTGTAAACGCCGCTTGCTTAATTAAGTTCTCTAAAGCCGGTTTTCCACTAGGCGACTTTTTTCGCACGAAGCGACTTTTTCTTTTGTCTCGAACTCTGAGTTGGAACTAATCTGAAATCTATTGAATTCGAACAAAAGAAAGTCGCTTCGCGCGAAAAAAATTGCCTAGTGGAAAGCCGGCTTAATATGTTCACCACTGTGAAGTATGCACCACATTCAGCCTTCGATCTGATCCTCCTCGGCCCACTCCCACTCTGCGGAGGAGACCTCCGCACTTTCTCAGTAGCCCAAGTGAACGCCTGACCCAGGCACAGGCGTCTTGTTCCTCTTATTTTTAAATTTCGGGATATGTGATAGCTAGCGTGATTTTTGCATGGCGGTAATTTACACGTTCCTTTCGGAAAAACAAAACGGCGGAAAAAAGTCATAGGAGTGAAGTACGTTTTATCGAAGAATTGCATTACGAAAAGGTTTTACTTAAGAAAAGACAACAGTCAAGACTCCTCTTTAACGGAAAACACACAAGTGAAGGTCTAACTGAATTTACTGCTCTGTAACCCAGAGCAAGGGGTTTGAAATCAGAGTTTTCCTTCTCTTGGGTGGGCTGCCTTCCATAGCTATTGAGCCCCACCTACCTGGAGCTGTCTGGTTTTCAGACACCTGATACTTGCCTTTTACACCTCAATCCAAGCAGACAATGTCTGGTTAGGAGTCAGGAGAAGCTGTTGTTAATGACCATAATGGGCCATTTCATCGACATAGAGGAGCTCAACTCTCTACATCATCCTGGTCATTCTACCCATCCCCCTACTAACCTATGTTACTATGAGCTGTCTGGTTTTCAGGCACCAGCACCCAAACCCAAGTTCAATTCCTGTCCAGTGCAATTATCCGATTAAAATTTCATCTTAGCCACATGTGAGAAGAATGTTTACTTGATGGATAACGATAATACATGGAAATTTGTAGGAACGTCAAGTAGATATTTATTGCTAGCTTTCAATCTGTTTCCCCAGAACTTATTACTTATATGTTTAAAAGTTATATGTTGTTATATACTTATAATATGGTTATATACTGTTACTGTATAGACAATTAACTGATTCGTAATATGAACTGAGGAAGAATGTATTATGAAAACTGTACTGTGAAAAGGCAATCTGACTCTGCATCGTGATTATGACATATTAGTGGGTATCTAGAATTGAAACACTACTAAGTAGTGTTTATAGTACTACATGAAGCATGATAATAGCGTTGGTTATAACCAGTGTGCTCAACGCAGATTATGCTAATATGGAACGAATATCAACAAAGGTTAGGGAAGTAACATGACAACAGATTAACATCAATATATTATTGAACGCATATTGATAAACTACTGTGCCTATAAGCTTACCTTAGAGCGACATATGGCTTGCTCTTGTCCGCCTTCATGTGCTGTGGTAAATAGGCCGTCTTAGCACCGATATCTCGGTATATAAATGCCTTCCCAATCTTGGGGAAATGCTCTCCCGCCGTCAGTACTCGACAAGCACTGATTCTCGCAGACAAATCAACATACATTTTCCGCAAAGGGACATCATCGTTGCTTTTTAAAGCACACAACGCACGATCTAACAAGTGTAGAAGCCATGAATCGATCGAACAGAATAGCAGACCGCATTTTGCAGGCTTCCGGTACAGCATACTTTCGGCAAAGCAATCAACCAATCAGATTCAACGATTCGTCTCGTTTTGGCCAATCACAATGGCTAAATCGGCCTAAATCCTGCAAAAATCTAAACCAGTCAGCGCTCGAGTTTTGGCTGTTTTGGACCAATGAGAATGGCTAAATCGGCCTAAATCCTGCAAAAATCTAAACCAGTCAGCGCTCGCGATTTGGTTGTTTTGGACCAATGAGAATGGCTAAATCGGCCTAAATCCTGCAAGAATCGGCCTAAATCCTGCAAAATCTAAACCACTCAGCGCTCGCGTTTTGATTGTGTTGGCCCAATGAGAATGGCTAAATCGGCCTAAATCCTGCAACACGTAACGTTACGTAATGTTACTTCACTTCTAAGCATAAATATAATATCAAATACAATTTTCGCTTAACAATTTTCACGTTAGTCATCTGACTTATTTGACTAACGCTAAATCCGCCCCTGGCCATCATCTGTATCATTACCATCATCAACCTGAACACCATCATCATCACCATCAACACCATCTTCTGTATCATCAGTCATCACCATTATCTTTATCGTGACATGATAAGTTGTACGTATACATGTAGTGCATGTGGTACGTTTGTGAGCTTGGTGTAATGTAACAGACGTCCGTCAAGCTCAATTACTCAGAAAAGATTTCTGAGCCCCAGACAGGGTTCGAATCTGCAACCTTCTAATGACCAGTTCTAACCCACCCGCAAACTCCCGCCCGCAAACCTGTCGGCAAACAGAACGCCTGCCATGCAGGCTAGTTCTAACCATTGAGCCACTGAGACTCGGATGAAGAGCTATAACGTTGCAAGTTCATAGTCATACGTGCTCCTGAGTGGTAGCATTTTGCATATGAGATGTTGTTAAAGTGACATGATAAGCTGTACGTAGTCTGAGCCTAAGGTAGCTCAATGGTTAGAGCGTCTAACCGGTCATTAGAAGGTTGCAGGTTGGAACCCTGTCTGGGGTCTCAGAAATCGTTTCTGAGTAATTGAGCTTGACGAACGTCCACCGAACGTCTATTATCTGTATCATCACCATCATCATCATCATCATCATCATCATCATCATCATCATCATCATCATCATCATCATCATCATCATCATCATCATCATCATCATTTTTTGAATCATTAACTCCTTTATGTCCTCGCACTGTAGGACTTTAATATACGAAATTTCAATAATCTCCTTTTATGAAATTCGAATCCTCGATAGAAAGTTTTGTAATAGTTACTTCAGAATCAACAATTTTCCAATTTGGATACCTGGGCCTTGCAGGACGATGTTTTGTAATACTTACTTTAACTGCAGCAATCTCCTGTCTTAATTTCTCCATGTCCTCTTGGTGCACTGCGGTAATCTCCTGTCTTACTTTCTCTATGTCCTTTTCATGCTATAAGAGAAAAAATAACTGAATGCGAGAGTACAGGATATGAATACTGTAGATTAGAATATGAAATTGCTACTATAATGTGGACGTCACTACTGAACAACATTGTTAGACTAACATTGATGACTGAATATCAGCATTGACTAAAGTGTTATACCCCACAGGAGAAAAGTGCATGAGAATGAGAAAAATCAATTTAATTATTTGAAAGTTTTCATGGCCATAAAGTAACATAGATATGTTTTGTGGAAACACCACGTATAATTTTTTATTTGCTAAGCTTTCGACCTGTTGACTCAGGCCTTCATCACAGCAAGAGG
Source organism: Corallium rubrum (assembly GCA_964035015.1). Taxonomy (NCBI): domain Eukaryota; kingdom Metazoa; phylum Cnidaria; class Anthozoa; order Scleralcyonacea; family Coralliidae; genus Corallium; species Corallium rubrum. The sequence continues at coordinate 8,495,090 of OZ036011.1, forward strand.
CCGAAAACTTAGCAAATAAAAAAATTATACGTGGTGTTTCCATAAAACTTATCTCTAAAAATCAATTTGTTATTGCGCAATTTTTCTTAGTACCTGGTCCTGTAGGGAAAATACTTTGTCCTCTAATCTTGAAATTTTTGAAGTTGACAATTCTAAATGGTCTTTCATTCCTTGGTTAAGATGTTCCTCCATTTTACGACGTTCGCACTTAAAAAAAAACAAGTTAATTTTTGTCAAATGCTTCAATTATGCTTGATAATTAATTGCAGCAGGTCGTTTTTTGTTTTAGAGACTGTAGTAATTGAAACATTCAAGCCCACTGCATCCGTATTTAGTTCATCAGAATGCAGTGGATACACTAAAAATCTGTGATGTTCTTTCATGGTGATTATGTAATTTCTTTGTTAATGTTGATATTAAACGGTAGTGAAGACCAACTTCTCCCGACCAGAAAGGTAGAACTTTCCAAACATTACCTCATATTCACAACCAACTTCCAAAAACTTGCATTTAACAACAGTTTTGATGCAAACTTTTTCTAAATGTTCTTCCATCTAAAAATGTCAAGAGTTAGGTACTAACATTAAAAAAAATAGATCTACACTGCAAGACGTGTGCGTTTGGTCTTCTAAATCCGCGTATAGCAAATGTAACCTATCTCATTAAAAAGTTCTCAAAAAACAACGTAATTAATAAAAAAGCCGATAGTACGATTTTCCAAGCCGCCAATTTCAAGTTTTATATACGGTTAAACTTGCCAAAAATCAAAAAACCTAAAGCTTTTCTGCTGGACTTTGAAAATCATATTATCCCCTTAAATGTCGTTGAAATAGTTCTTGAGAATTTTCTAACGACCATAGGTTATATTTGCTAATATAAAGTGAAGTTGAAATTTAACTCTTTTAAAAGATAGTGATTTTGTAGGTAAATTCAGAGAAAAACTTGAGTGTTCTAACTTTCCACTATATGGATTTTTAATATCTTTTTCTTTTGCAATTTGTTGATGTTAAATCGTTGATTAACGACCGGACGACTGTTCACTAACCCACCCACTCACTCGCATGCAGTCATTCTTGTAACAATGTAACGAATACAGCACCTGATTACGTGGAATATCTTTCTCTGAACATTTGTTTGTACATTCCACAGGTAAATAAGGACAGGTTTCGAGGTGCTCCTAAAATATAATAACAAAAATCTTGATTGTGTTTGAAATGTAGAACTGGATATTTTGATAAAATATCTTGTCATTAGCCTTGTTTTTGCAGCAGTGTTTCATCAGATTTACAACACTAGGCGTACTGAGAATGTTTTGAATAGCTTAAAAGACGATCCATTTAGTAAGTTCACTGGCGTAGTAATTTTGTAAAACAACGTTATCTAAGCCGAGAAAATCAAAGCTAAAGTTTATGTGAATCAAGGCCTCATTATTTAGATCAACATAAAAAAATATTTAAATTGAAGGCCATTATCAAGTGGTCTACAGACTACTCCTTTTTTCTACGGTACAAGTTACTAATTCTGGATCTACTTTATGTAAAAAAAAACACATAAAAACTCTCACAGCTTTGTCCTTGAATACATGTTCGCCCTTGCAGTATCGACAAACAACAGTTCTGTGTTCACATTCTCCAAGATGGCCCTCCAAATCTTTCCGAATTACTTGCACGTCGCAACCCATGTTGTTGCAGCTTAGAATGAGAAATGGACATATTTGAACGTGTTCCTATAGAAAGTAAAAAGTTGTCACAGTACACATGTTTAGATTAATCTTGTGTAAAATGGTAATTTTAAAATCATGGCTGACTACTGTACGATTGTTCCTTCTGTCGTATTATCAATTTACCTTCAGAAGAGATGACAGCTGTCCATTCCATTCACACCCAGTGTTTGGGCAATTGACAACCTGGTTATCGATTGCTCTTCTTGCGGCATTATCAGTGAATACCTAATATTAGACAGACAATTATTAATGCCTTAAATAAACCATACGGAAAAATCCTGGGACAAGAGAGTTCACCGTCCTCCTGTATCAACAAAACTTAAGTATAGTAAATATACTATTATTAGTTTCAAACGGTTTTCAGATTGTACTTTCTCTTGTCCGCGGCATAGAAAATGCTCTCGTCTATAGCAACAATTGCAAAAGGTTAAAAAAACAGACAGAGAAGACAAGATAATTATGCGGTTGTTGTTAAGGTGACATTTCTATCTAGAGGATTGGCTTTTTAAGTACTCACCATCTCTTCTGACATATCTTTTTGACAAGAAGGGCATCGTGGTTGTGGCTGCGACCTGTTAATTTTAGAGAATGGTTCTTATACTTTGGCGTTACTTCATCGAGATATGGCTGTTTTGATTTATGTGTATATGGACATCCACATATATACACATTATGCATACAATAAACACATTTACATATACACCTGTTTAGTCATTCCACATCTTCACATACTTATCAAGGCAATGACATAGTTGACTTTTGCTAAATTTGTATATCATCCCTTTTTTAGCGATAGTTTCCTTCTCTGTTGCGTGGCTCACATTGGCTGCATGTATATATGGTGATCAAATGTATTATAGTATCATGTTTTAGTATGATATACCTGTGCATATAGTATACATTTTGCTATTTTCCCCGTATATATGACCATGCATATATATATTTATAAAATAAGGTGCCCTCTACGCACGCCCTGATTGGCTGGGCTCCGTGCATTTATAAGAGAACATAGTTCATGAATGACGTAGAATGGCGTAGAATGGCGTCAGCTGGCCGGAAAAGCCCGCCAAATTCCTAAACTACCTCACTTTTAGTTTGATTTTTCCTCTTCTTATTTTATAAAACAAATAAAACATATCGCTCCTGTGCATATGTACTCTTATAAAGGTACATTTGACGTGATTTGAACACGAAAGAAGCGTAAAGGCACGTGGCGATAGCCTCGTGCCTCTACTCAACTTCTTTCGTGTTCAAATGACGTCAAACGTGCCTTTATAAGAGTACATATGCACGGGCTTTATGTTTTATTTGTTAAATATATGGTCATATATATGGGGAATATATATATATATATATATATATATATATATATATATATATATATATATATATATATATAATATATATAATATATATAATATATAATATATATATATATATATATATATATATATATATATATATATATATATATATATATATATATATATATATATATATATATATATATAAGTGTGGGTTTTGGTCTACGAAACGCAAAGAGTGCTCGATAACATATAGTTAGAGCAAATATAGATTTTCGCTTACCTCAAAAGTCTGCTACAGGCTGTTTCATCTAAAAAAGAATCTTCAGGCAGATGACAATTTTCGAAAACAGGGGGTGCTTATATCCTTATTGTCGGAACGTGGGAGTGTGGGGGCGAAACAATACATGCATTCATGGCTTTTGTTGCGCTGTTTGCGCGGAATTTGTTTCGATGACGACATTGACTGATAATTTCTGCTCTTTTGTTGAGTAAACAATTCTTGTTTTTATCTTTCAAAATATAAAATTTTTCTTCTAAACATAAATTACATCGTTTTGAACCTCCCGTGTACGAAATAGAATGTTTTAAAATTTGCCAATTAATACTAAAATCCTTATTGTTTTCTTTCAATGCCCAAATATATTTCGAAAGTTCGGTGTCGTTTGCATGCTTTTTATGCTGAAAAGATTTCGTGTGGTTGGCCAATCGCTCTTTGAATGTGGTTGAAGTCATGCCAATGTAATTCTTGATCGTGTTTGTGTTGTTTACTGTGACTGTTGCTTTGTATACTATGTCCCTAGTCATGCATTGTTTTCTAAGTGGACAATTCGTGTTTTTCTTACAATTGCAACTGCTAGTGTCCTTATCCTGTGGCATGTTATTCCTAGATATGTGTGCATTGTGTTTAGTGATTATTGACTTAACATTGTTCATGCAGCTGTAACTTACTTTGACTGTGTTTCTGTTAAAAATCTTATGGAGCTTGTGGTGTGGTGGGAAGTGCTTGTCAATTAGGTTTAGGAAATTACGTCCTATGTTTGTGCTTACACTCTTGCTAAAAGGTGGGTTGAACCAAGTGATGTTGCGTTGCCTATTCCTGCGTGGTTGCTGTGCTGTGTGTTGAGTGTAGCTAAGATCATGATCAAAGTTGCTGTGCCTAAGTGCGTTCTGATATATGGGTGCAGATTCCTGAAAAACTTGTTCGTCTGATGAGAGAAGTGCAATGCGCTTGTTGATTGATGCAGGTAACTGTCTTTGTGATGCTTGGTGGGTGGTTAGAGTGCTTATTTATGTAAAGCGGATCGTCATTGGGCTTCCTATAGGGCCTATAATTTCCATTGTTAAGGTCGAAAGTTACATCTAAAAAGTTTACTATGCGTAAATTTGATTCGGCGGTAATTTTTAGGTCAAACTGCTCGAAAATTTTGTGGAGTTCTTTCCTTGTTTTGTCTGCTAAACGTGCTGATCTACTTTTTATAATAGCTAAACCGTCATCTCTATATAGGCCAATGCTTTCTTTGCCAAATTTCTTACTTAGGTGATTTAAAATGAAAAGGCCTACTAACTCACAAACTTCCGCGCCGTCGAAACAACCCATGGTAACGTCAAACAAACTATTGCTATCTTTTTTTATCCATGAAATTCCGGTATTGAAAAGGAGAGATTTTCTAGCGTGTTTTATTATTGAAATATTGTTTTCAGTTATAGTAGCCAAATTCGAAGCCCAAGATAATGCTTGGTCCAATAGTTTTTCAGAAATAGACGGATAGAAATCGACAATGTCAAATGAAATAAAACTATGTCTGTCCTTGTCTTTTATATTGCCAAACCACTCAATTACTTGTTTTGTATCTCTACATTGGTTTAAATTCAGTTTTTGTCTCAAATTAGAATTAATTTTGTCCAAAATCACCTTACTTAGTTTTCCGGATTCGCTTTTAGCGGGGTTAATTAATCGGCATTTTGGATTGTTTTCGAAATTTTCTTTGTGGTCTTTTAAAGATATAAATGCTTCGCGTTTTTTCATTTTTTCAATTTTGTCGCCGATTCCTAAACTGTTCGAAATTTCTTTTAGTTCCGAATCAATTTCGTCTATAGTGTCCTCGGATCCATGCTTATATGTTTTTGTGATGTTGTCATGTAGGAGCTTGTTGTATGTGTGTTTTATCACAGCAACTTTGATCATGATCTTAGCTACACTCAACACACAGCACAGCAACCACGCAGGAATAGGCAACGCAACATCACTTGGTTCAACCCACCTTTTAGCAAGAGTGTAAGCACAAACATAGGACGTAATTTCCTAAACCTAATTGACAAGCACTTCCCACCACACCACAAGCTCCATAAGATTTTTAACAGAAACACAGTCAAAGTAAGTTACAGCTGCATGAACAATGTTAAGTCAATAATCACTAAACACAATGCACACATATCTAGGAATAACATGCCACAGGATAAGGACACTAGCAGTTGCAATTGTAAGAAAAACACCAATTGTCCACTTAGAAAACAATGCATGACTAGGGACATAGTATACAAAGCAACAGTCACAGTAATTATAAACAACACAAACACGATCAAGAACTACATTGGCATGACTTCAACCACATTCAAAGAGCGATTGGCCAACCACACGAAATCTTTTCAGCATAAAAAGCATGCAAACGACACCGAACTTTCGAAATATATTTGGGCATTGAAAGAAAACAATAAGGATTTTAGTATTAATTGGCAAATTTTAAAACATTCTATTTCGTACACGGAAGGTTCAAAACGATGTAATTTATGTTTAGAAGAAAAATTTTATATTTTGAAAGATAAAAACAAGAATTGTTTACTCAACAAAAGAGCAGAAATTATCAGTCAATGTCGTCATCGAAACAAATTCCGCGCAAACAGCGCAACAAAAGCCATGAATGCATGTATTGTTTCGCCCCCACACTCCCACGTTCCGACAATAAGGATATAAGCACCCCTGTTTTCGAAAATTGTCACCTGCCTGAAGATTCTTTTTTAGATGAAACAGCCTGTAGCAGACTTTTGAGGTAAGCGAAAATCTATATTTGCTCTAACTATATGTTATCGAGCACTCTTTGCGTTTCGTAGACCAAAACCCACACTTATATATATATATATATATATATATATATATATATATATATATATATATATATATATATATATATATATATATATATATATATATATATATATATTATATATATATAGATTTTCGCTTACCTCAAAAGTCTGCTACAGGCTGTTTCATCTAAAAAAAGAATCTTCAGGCAGATGACAATTTTCGAAAACAGGGGGTGCTTATATCCTTATTGTCGGAACGTGGGAGTGTGGGGGCGAAACAATACATGCATTCATGGCTTTTGTTGCGCTGTTTGCGCGGAATTTGTTTCGATGACGACATTGACTGATAATTTCTGCTCTTTTGTTGAGTAAACAATTCTTGTTTTTATCTTTCAAAATATAAAATTTTTCTTCTAAACATAAATTACATCGTTTTGAACCTCCCGTGTACGAAATAGAATGTTTTAAAATTTGCCAATTAATACTAAAATCCTTATTGTTTTCTTTCAATGCCCAAATATATTTCGAAAGTTCGGTGTCGTTTGCATGCTTTTTATGCTGAAAAGATTTCGTGTGGTTGGCCAATCGCTCTTTGAATGTGGTTGAAGTCATGCCAATGTAGTTCTTGATCGTGTTTGTGTTGTTTACTGTGACTGTTGCTTTGTATACTATGTCCCTAGTCATGCATTGTTTTCTAAGTGGACAATTCGTGTTTTTCTTACAATTGCAACTGCTAGTGTCCTTATCCTGTGGCATGTTATTCCTAGATATGTGTGCATTGTGTTTAGTGATTATTGACTTAACATTGTTCATGCAGCTGTAACTTACTTTGACTGTGTTTCTGTTAAAAATCTTATGGAGCTTGTGGTGTGGTGGGAAGTGCTTGTCAATTAGGTTTAGGAAATTACGTCCTATGTTTGTGCTTACACTCTTGCTAAAAGGTGGGTTGAACCAAGTGATGTTGCGTTGCCTATTCCTGCGTGGTTGCTGTGCTGTGTGTTGAGTGTAGCTAAGATCATGATCAAAGTTGCTGTGATAAAACACACATACAACAAGCTCCTACATGACAACATCACAAAAACATATAAGCATGGATCCGAGGACACTATAGACGAAATTGATTCGGAACTGAAAGAAATTTCGAACAGTTTAGGAATCGGCGACAAAATTGAAAAAATGAAAAAACGCGAAGCATTTATATCTTTAAAAGACCACAAAGAAAATTTCGAAAACAATCCAAAATACCGATTAATTAACCCCGCTAAAAGCGAATCCGGAAAACTAAGTAAGGTGATTTTGGACAAAATTAATTCTAATTTGAGACAAAAACTGAATTTAAACCAATGGAGAAATACAAAACAAGTAATTGAGTGGTTTGGCAATATAAAAGATAAGGACAGACATAGTTTTATTTCGTTTGACATTGTCGATTTCTATCCGTCTATTTCAGAAAAACTATTGGACCAAGCATTATCTTGGGCTTCGAATTTGGCTACTATAACTGAAAACAATATTTCAATAATAAAACACGCTAGAAAATCTCTCCTTTTCAATACCGGAATTTCATGGATAAAAAAGATAGCAATAGTTTGTTTGACGTTACCATGGGTTGTTTCGACGGCGCGGAAGTTTGTGAGTTAGTAGGCCTTTTCATTTTAAATCACCTAAGTAAGAAATTTGGCAAAGAAAGCATTGGCCTATATAGAGATGACGGTTTAGCTATTATAAAAAGTAGATCAGCACGTTTAGCAGACAAAACAAGGAAAGAACTCCACAAAATTTTCGAGCAGTTTGACCTAAAAATTACCGCCGAATCAAATTTACGCATAGTAAACTTTTTAGATGTAACTTTCGACCTTAACAATGGAAATTATAGGCCCTATAGGAAGCCCAATGACGATCCGCTTTACATAAATAAGCACTCTAACCACCCACCAAGCATCACAAGACAGTTACCTGCATCAATCAACAAGCGCATTGCACTTCTCTCATCAGACGAACAAGTTTTTCAGGAATCTGCACCCATATATCAGAACGCACTTAGGCACAGCAACTTTGATCATGATCTTAGCTACACTCAACACACAGCACAGCAACCACGCAGGAATAGGCAACGCAACATCACTTGGTTCAACCCACCTTTTAGCAAGAGTGTAAGCACAAACATAGGACGTAATTTCCTAAACCTAATTGACAAGCACTTCCCACCACACCACAAGCTCCATAAGATTTTTAACAGAAACACAGTCAAAGTAAGTTACAGCTGCATGAACAATGTTAAGTCAATAATCACTAAACACAATGCACACATATCTAGGAATAACATGCCACAGGATAAGGACACTAGCAGTTGCAATTGTAAGAAAAACACGAATTGTCCACTTAGAAAACAATGCATGACTAGGGACATAGTATACAAAGCAACAGTCACAGTAAACAACACAAACACGATCAAGAACTACATTGGCATGACTTCAACCACATTCAAAGAGCGATTGGCCAACCACACGAAATCTTTTCAGCATAAAAAGCATGCAAACGACACCGAACTTTCGAAATATATTTGGGCATTGAAAGAAAACAATAAGGATTTTAGTATTAATTGGCAAATTTTAAAACATTCTATTTCGTACACGGGAGGTTCAAAACGATGTAATTTATGTTTAGAAGAAAAATTTTATATTTTGAAAGATAAAAACAAGAATTGTTTACTCAACAAAAGAGCAGAAATTATCAGTCAATGTCGTCATCGAAACAAATTCCGCGCAAACAGCGCAACAAAAGCCATGAATGCATGTATTGTTTCGCCCCCACACTCCCACGTTCCGACAATAAGGATATAAGCACCCCCTGTTTTCGAAAATTGTCATCTGCCTGAAGATTCTTTTTTAGATGAAACAGCCTGTTGCAGACTTTTGAGATAAGCGAAAATATATATTATATATATATATATATATATATATATATATATATATATATATATATATATATATATATATATATATATATATATAATATATATATATATATATATATATATATATATATATATATATTATATATATATATATATATATATATATATATATATATATATATATATATATGTTTACAACACGAGCGGCCGTGTTGTATTGAATATACAATCACGAGCCGAAGGCGAGTGATTGTATACTTAATACAACAAGGACGCGAGTGTTGTAAACAACTTGTGAAATGAATAAATAGTGTATCCCTTTGGGATATTGAGATGCTAATTAGTTACAAGCACTAGTGGTTGTATCAGAAGAGTATACATCCACTAGTGGTTGTAACTAATTAGCATCATTGGTTTTAGTTTGTATGGGGTTTACAGGGGTATACATGTGACGTAATTTCTGAAATTGGATTGGCTGCAAAACTCATGAATTAGTAATGTATTTCACAAATATATATATAATATATATATATATATATATATATATATATATATATATATATATATATATATATATCCGGATATAGCAGACCAATGGACCAATTGCAGAACTGCAAAGCATCATGGTAGTTTAGTTACACGGCAGAATTTTTCAACATGGCGATTGTATTTTTCGAACGAGGGAAGGTGCTAAACACACGAGAATTGGAAGAAAAGTTTTATCATTTTCGCTTCGATTAAAGTTTATATCAAATCTGTACGTCTTGTTTTACATTTCTACCGAATCTTGGGTTTCTACGAGCGAGTGTAGTTGAAATATTCAACACGGCGTACAGAGTCGCTGAAGCGGGGAATGGCTTCGATTCGAGGTAGTCAGACACAAATTTTGGAATATTTCACAATATAAAGGTAAGTACTGCATTAAATTATTTTCAAGATAAGGAACACGTTGTGACTCATTGTTTGCCTGAAAAAATCGGCGATCGATTTAATTCTCGAGACTTGAGAGACAAAAATGTTTGCACACTTGACCGTACACATGTTTGATCAAACGTTCTTTTCACAAACCAAAACATTGAGGTTGTTTGGCACGAAAAATAAAAACAGTTGCTGTTTGAAATACCAAGCTTTCACATTTCAAAGGTTTTCGCTGTTACAAAAAAGATTTAAAAAGTACTTTTAAGTACTATTCACTGCTGTTCAAGTGTCTTTTTAAGTACAACATATTTACGCGAGTCTAATTTAAAGCAACCTCACTTGTTTCGAGTATATTTTGGAACGTTTCGAGCCGTTTGGTTTACGGTTTATTAAAATATGGAGGAAGGAATACAGTGGACAAGAAACCTCAGTGGTATTCCCCCATTTACCCATGCATTATTAAAGCAACAACTCAAGTAAACTTAGAAAACCACCAAATGCTCACAAGCATAAAAAGTACGGGTATCAACTTTTCAAAGACAAAATGGTTACCCAGGTTGTAGTCAAGGCTAATGTTTTGAAAGGCATGGAAAGGTTTTCCTGTTTAAAAGTGTTGTGCATGCCTCCACGAAAAAGGCACACTTGCAGTCTATGTTCACCTACACCAGGACACTGGTAAAATATCTCGTGCAAGTTGCACTTGTACGAGGTATCATCGGTTTCAAATTATGAAGCTTAACCATCTAATAAAACCATCCCACAAGCGGGATGTTAAACTTGAACACATAAAGGTAAAAATTCTATAGGGGTGTAGTGGTCGGGGTATGAGAGGTGGGACATTTTTCCGGAGGGTTGTGGTTAGGTTTAGGGTTTCCGGGGGTGTGATTAGGTTTAGGGTTTCCGGGGGGTGGTATGGGGGTGAGGTTTCGTTTAAAAAGGTTGTCTAATCAGATGGTGGTTTTAGTAGTGGTTAAGCTTCATAATTTGAAGGAAATGATAGCTCCTTGTACAGCAGGACAAGGTGGTTGCTGTAAACATGTAGCTGCCCTGCTATTTCAAATTTTGGACTATATTCAACTCGAGTTAACAGAAGTCCCAGATGATTTAACATGCACACAACTGTTACAACAGTGGCATGTTCCTAATACTAGTGAGAAAGTTGATACTGCATTGCTTTTTGATCAAGTTAAAATAAGCAAGGCAACTGCCAAGACAGAAAAACATTACACAGCAGACTACAACAACCCAGCACCTGCCTTTGCTAAACATGTAAATGTTGATGACTTGAGAAAGCTTGAGGGTGGTTTGAAAACTGTTGGAACTTGTGATTATTTACAGGGCCTTTTGGCATCCAATAATTGTGAACCGTTTCAATACCAAGAATTTCTTGAGGAATTTCCTTCAAAAAAGGCATTCAATGATGCAAACCTATTTGCAAATCAAATGTACAATACTGAAATAAGGGAATCTCTACTGGAACAAATTACTGTTCCTAACTTTGCGGAAGTGTGCAATTAACATTTACCTTCTCCAGAGTATACACCATAATTATACTGAAAACATTCTTTTTACAACCAAAGAACAAATGGTTGACATTGAACGTAATACAAGAGGTCAGTCACAGAGCAAACTTTGGTTTCATGAATGAAGAGGTCATTTAACTACCTCACTTTTTGGTACAGTAATGAAACAAAGAGAAAATGTTTTCCCCACAGCACTACTTAGCAAAATCCTATTACCAGCAAGTGCAGTAATGTTACAAAGCCCCCAGAAGCATGTCAGTGGGGCAACAGTAATAAGCAGACTGCCATTGAAAAATATTTGGAACAAAAGAATTTTAATGAACTAATAATGACTGCATGTGTTCAGTGTGGGTTAATTATTAACACTGTTAATTATTAACATGGCTTGGTGAAGTGCACCTTCTCGAAAAAAGAAATGCCAATTAAAGAAGCCTGAGTGTAAGGAACACACTTTGTGGCTTTTTAATGGTTGTCTTTGTATTCCCAATAAATTCAGCCATATTTCCTTTAAGCTCGAATCCAGAGGAAATTTATGGAAGGATAATTTCGGATTTTTTACACTGTTGCTTCGACAAAGTGGCACACAACAGGTAGTTCCCCCGCACTTTTTACCTTTAGGCACTTTTTCCGTTTCACTTGCCATATTTATGAAAACAGACCGTAAACCAAACGGCTCGAAACTTATACAAAATATACTCGAAACAAGCGAGCTAGGTTGCTTTAAGTGATTAGACTCGCGTAAATAGGTTGTAGTTAAAAATCTCCAGTAAGACACTTGAACAGGAGTGAATAGTACTTAAAAGTACTTTTTAAATCTTTTTTGTAACAGCGAAAACCTTTGAAATGTGAAAGCTCGGTATTTCAAACAGCAACTGTTTTTATTTTTCGTGCCAAACAACCTCAATGTTTTGGTTTGTGAAAAGAACGTTTGATCAAACATGTGTTGTCTCGGGATGGTCAAGTGTGCAAACATTTTTGTCTCTCAAGTCTCGAGAATTAAATCGATCGCCGATTTTTTCAGGCAAACAATGAGTCACAACGTGTTCCTTATCTTGAAAATAATTTAATGCAGTACTTACCTTTATATTGTGAAATATTCCAAAATTTGTGTCTGACTACCTCGAATCGAAGCCATTCCCCGCTTCAGCGACTCTGTACGCCGTGTTGAATATTTCAACTACACTCGCTCGTAGAAACCCAAGATTCGGTAGAAATGTAAAACAAGACGTACAGATTTGATATAAACTTTAATCGAAGCGAAAATGATAAAACTTTTCTTCCAATTCTCGTGTGTTTAGCACCTTCCCTCGTTCGAAAAATACAATCGCCATGTTGAAAAATTCTGCCGTGTAACTAAACTACCATGATGCTTTGCAGTTCTGCAATTGGTCCATTACGTTATGGTACCTATTGAGGCTATTATAATTTTTTGTTTCGTTCCCCGCAGGAACGAAACTGTTACTGTATTAGCTTTCCATTGACATCACAAAAGAAACTGTCATCACAGATGAAAATCGTCCAATCGTAGTGCAGTGTTGTTGACATAACTTCGATCTTATCCAATGAAATCAAAATTCCGCATAAAAGATTTAGTTGGAGGCGTGGTTAAACGCCAAAACGAAGTGAAAATATTGCTGATCTAGAGTAATTTGAAGACGTAAACAATCCCATGCGAAGCGAATCATCAATCTTGTACTGTAGAAAGTAGGAACTTTCCCCTCGTTGAACTCGAGAATGCATTCGTTATGTATGGCAACTGCGCGTTCCAAAAGGTCAGTCGCACTGTTTCACGCGTGTCTAATAATTTTAAAATATAGCTATTTTATGAACAATGTCAATAGTTTGAGGCTAGAAGTTCGTTAAAAATGGATTATTCTGATTCGAGAATTAAACTATGACCTATGACGACGAAAATGATGATAGTCCGTTGTTGACCTAATTTATATTGATCCTTTTGGCCTTGGAAATTTATGGATTTGCTATTGGCGATTATTCAATAAATACCGCGGTGTCATAAATAAATCAGCTGCATGAAATTCAAATGCGACGTGCTAGCGTCTCGCAATTTTCCCGAGAAAGCAATTATTTTGGTAACGTTTTATTTTCCTCCTATAGACGGTCAGAAGAGTATTGCTACTGAATAGAAGATTTACGTTGCCAAAATAATTGCGTTCTCACGAAAATCGCGAGACCGCTAGCACGTCACATTTAAATTCAGTCGAATTTATGCGACTGCGAATAACCTGAAATAATCAATAGAGCCTACCCTCTGGACTGCGGAGAGAGTAATCTGTCACGGTCAGACGGTACAACGTCTGAAACGTGTGTTCGTTTTATTAGACGAAGCTTAAATTATTTTTTTGTAGTTTTATTATAATCTTCTCGCTTCAGCATATTTCTAGTTTGTTTATATGCAAAACAAAAATCGTCTGAATTAAATTTATCGTATGAAACGCAGGCGCGTGGTAAAAATTGTCGCGCCAGTCTACATGGGGGAAATAATTAGTTGAGCTAAAATTCGTCATTGCTGTTGAAACAGCCCCTCATAAACGACTGACCGGAACGAAATAGCTATTTCTTTTAAGAAATAGTTTCTTGTTGACAATATATTTGCTTTTTGGTGAGCAAAAAAATGTCAAACGCTCTTGAAGCGACACCTTACGTTATTGTTATATGCGGTGAAATGAATAGACCAGACAGGAATACCATAGCGAACAATGCATGTGTCTAATTGTCACTTCGGTCGAACGCTGAAAACCATAAAAGCAATGTTACAAAGAGGTGCTCTCTGCAGACTCACCTCAAAACACCATCTAGACAATATCGACAGAATTGATGACCACAATCACGAACTTGCACAGGATCTTTCACTACTTCAAGACAAATAACACATTCGAACATACTTTTTCGTAAAAATTCCTGTTGTTTGAACCATTTCAGAGGATAACCAGTATGTTCAGGAACAGCCATGTTGCAACACACAGATGTTGTTGCCTGGATGTCACCGTGTTTCAACTTCAGATGTTCTCGGTAAATATGAGAGATTGTGTGAGACGAAGGCGGAAGAGAAAATGAAAGTACAAAATTAATCCACTCTTATACTTGGAATGCAAGCAAATCAATATACCCCCCTATGATCATAATTCGTGATTTTCTTTCTTTCAAATGCAAGTCTGGTCATGGCTACATGAACAACTCTTCCAATCTGTTGTTGAAAAGCTAGAGTAAAGTAACATTACACAATGTTGCACAGCTGTGCATTATACATATATTTTTCGATATTTAGAAAAGCTATATGGAAAAAGAAAAGTAGCGTTCCATGCACAAAATGGTTTGAACAGCATGAATAATGACTTATTCATGAAACAAAATAAAAATATATAAAGCACTTAATTAACATACTGCGAAAATGTGTGAAATATAAGCGAGGTGAGCAATCAAATTTCCAGGTGCAGACCATTCACGGATTGTGTAATTAATTGATAAAATCGAGGATAAAATGCTCCGAAGGAAAAGGTTGTTGTTGATGTTGCAGGTGGTGGTGTTGATGTTGATGGGTGCTGTTGTTGTTGTTGTCGAGCATGTATAGAACACACTTTGATGTTTGTTATCGGAAACTTTCGTAGAATTATTTTTAAACTAACTTATATGGGAAACAAAAAAACAACAAAAGTTAAAGTGACCCAATGAGGTGAAAACCGTGGCCTGGCCATGTTCCTTCCTGTTGTTTTTAACATACAGCTTTTTAAAGTTTTATTCCCGTCTATAAATACTTACTTGTTTTTGTTTTTTGTTGTTGTTTAAGTGTTTTTTGTTTAAGTGTTTTTTGTCTTTCTTTTCTTTTTCGTTTGTTTGATATTGTCTCTATTTTTGAGGGATCACAGTAATTTGCGTCAAGCTGTTGTGTCACCCCTTCCTGTACTATTCACAATACTCGGAAATGAAGCGCGAAGCCAGAGATGGCTAAGTAACGCATAATAAATACACATGCAGGGTATGTTCACATGGGAGATCTGATCCTTATAGGGAGTAAGTACAGTAATAAATAAGAGTTCACCACTTTCTCTTGACTCACTCTCGTATCAACGCTGAGGAGAAAGGTGGAATAGCCAACCCCACCCACCCTGGAAATTCGTGTGCAAAACTTTGAGTTCCACTTCCTTCTAAGGCGCTTGAGCAATAGACAGTGAACTCTATATAAGGACTGGAACGATACCTACAAACCAAATTTTGACGCCGTCATGGAGGCTGGCATGCAGGGCATCTCCAGTCCTCTTTATATTCAAGAAAATCTTTATTTTTTAAGTATATTTTGTTATGAACCAATTACAAAGAAATGCAAACATGCTACAGTAATAGATATTTCTTCTAAAGTCTTTTAGCAGCAAAAACGTAGCTTGAATATTTGACAAAAAACACAATTTGAGTCCGAAACCGCGCGGATCTCTTGATTTTTTGTATGGCAGCTCCAAGTGTCGAGGTATCAAAAGTTAAGGAAAAAATCTATGAACTATCTTGAATCAAATAAAGATTGCATTAATCAAATCCTTTAAAGCCTACTGAAATCTAGTGGCTATAATCTGTCGAGCATATGGATGCCGACATGATGAATAAAAACCATAAATTTTAAATTTTCTGAACAGTCAAAAAATCAAACAAAACACAGAAAATACGAACCGACAGTGTTTTAAAGTGCCACTAACCCTGAAAACTTTTTCTCGCAAATCTAAGAGCCTTTATTGAGTGGATTAGGCCAGTTAATAAATTATTGGTATTGGACGTTTCGTTGATCTTCTGTAGACGACCAAGGTTGCATCTGCATGTCCCATGGTGGAGTAGGAAAGGGAATGGGTATATTCCTAGTGTTACGTCAGACAAGTCAAACAAGGAACTCCTTTGAGCTCTGTCTGGTGAATACATATAATTTTGGGGGTTGAAAATTCATTTTCCCAACTAACTCAATGTAAAAATTCTATGTATTCAGCAGACAGAGCTCAAATGAGTTCCTTGTTTGACTTGTCTGACGTCACACCAGGAATATACCCATTCCCTTTCCTTCTCCGCAATGGGACATGCATATGCCAATTTTTGCAACTTTGGTGGTCTACAGAAGACCAAAGAAATGTCCAATACCAATAATTTATTCACTGGACTAATCCACTCAATAAGGGCTTTTAGATTTGCGAAAAACATTTTTTGGGGTTAGTGGCACTTTAAAGGCATCAAAGGTAAAAAATATATGTGGTCTTATATTGATTCAAAAGGTATGAGGAGATTATTCATAAGAGCAAAGGCACAGCTTGACAGGGTTGCAAGAATTCATAAAATATTCATAAAATAAAGACGAATAAATACTAAAATAAAACCTGAATTTTCGTCAGGAGTTTCCATCAATCCAAGTAAAATTTTGCTTTTGTTTGGCAATATATTTCCTCCTCCAATCTATTTTTGCCAGCAAACATACCTCAGACAGAAAGGACAATGATTACAATACATACTGGCTTCGTTATATCAATTCTAAAGAAGTTCAACTACAAAAAATTAAAAAATTCTCGCTGGGCCATTGTTCTGTTTCCTACCGCTCCTCAGCAGCCGGAAGTTTGGCTTTATCCAATCGTAGGGCCGACCTTATGGAGGTATCGTTCCAGTCTTTATATAGAGTTCACTGGCAATAGACGAGTTTCAGGGTGTTGCGCGCGCATCACTTTTTAAAGACTGGCGAGCTCCACTCAAAGTAAACATACTGTTTAAAATCAACAAAGTATAGATACAGTTTCTGAATGTTTAACACTGTTATTCTGCTGTTGTTGACTCGCTAGCAAGTCTGTTTGCCATTGCTTACTTTGTGGGGAGCCCGCCAATTCCATTGCAAAATGATGCGCGCGCAATACCCTGATATTCGCCTATTGTCCCCATATCTTAAACAACAATGAGTGCGAGTGAGAGTGTTGTGAAATAGAATACTTTTCTTTTTGGCGAAGTTTAATAAATAAATAAATTCCTAGGTTAGGCTTTGGGTCAGGCTTACATAAAGTATCTTGGTTATGTTGGACATGAATTTATAACCAGGTGCTTAACTGGATCTGAAATAGCCATCGTCCAATTTTTGAAACATTACGTGCAAGCTGTAGACCGCGTTAGCCTGAAAACGAGTATGTGACGTCATTTCAGCAATTATATGGAAACTGGAAAGTGACCAAACATTGCTCTCGTTGTCTTTACACCGGAAATTATTTGTCACAGCACCGATGATGGAAATATATCACCAACAAAACATGAATTTTTTATTTAAAATTTGTTTTTTTTAATTTCAATTTATACTATGTCAATAAATTGTTGTTAATGAGATATGTTAAGAAAACTAATCCACTTATAATCGAACGACTCATGGGGGTTGTCACAGTGGTCGCTATACAAATGTTGCGGGTCGAGCAAACGCGCGCAAAACAAACAAACAAACAAACAAACAAACAAACAAACAAACAAACAAACAAACAAACAAACAAACAAACAAACAAACAAACAAACAAACAAACAAACAAACAAACAAACAAACAAACAAACAAACAAACAAACAAACAAACAAACAAACAAACACAAACAAACCAAAAATCCATTTGGAATCAATGATAAATAATTATATATATATATATATATATGAGTAATACTCTGGAGGAAAGTCGCATATCAGGTAAACAAATTTATGTTCGTTGCGTTTGCTTTGCTTGCGAGGTGACTGCCACTACCATGAACCGTTCTATTACACAAGAGCTCAAGGTGTAGGTCGAACAATGAACAACATAACCTATATTAAAAAAGATAAGCAACCAAAGGTCGAAATTGACCAACAGTTAAGCATGTGAAAAACTCATGCTAAAGGCTCTAACCCAATGAAAACTAACAAATCTAGATATCTTTCACGTGCATGAATACAATGACCTACTCTTTCTGTACCAAATAACCAGTACCGGAGCATAGATCTCTCACTCTCTCTTGTGCCGTCAATCTGTAAAGATCGACGACAAACTGTAAGCGAGTTCAACCAAGTCAGTTGACTTGGTATACTGAAACAAAAAAAACCCACCCACCTCCCATGTACATCACGAAAATGTCATAGGACGATATGTTATTGTAGTTATAATTGTCTTAATGAATATAATAACTCAATAAAACTGGGCAGGGAAGTGCTGTCTGTCGGACAACCCTTCACCACGTGAAGCCTCCGATTGGGTCATTCAGGACTAGCACCTCCTAATAGCGGGTCGCCTGACCGGCTAGTACTTTTCCTGACTGACCTGCCCAGAGAGTTCTCGCTATCTGGGACCTAGGCAGGGATCTAGTCCCTAGAGTCTAGGATTTAAAATGCTTCCCTGCCCCAATTGTTGCCACAAAATCTTTTTCTTTTCTTTTCCGATTTTATTCCGCCAATCTTGGTCAGCAATAGATAAAGATCATTAACGGTACTTATCCTTGGAAGCGAGTAATTAGAATCTTAAAAAATATGAATGTAATTTATGGTTCTATATCAACAGTTATAAACACAGTGTCATCTTTAATATATTTACGAGTTTTTAGAGTTGCGTGAGAAACGAACTTTGGAAAACCGAGTCCAATGTTTTCCTTATCCTTAGGTCTCTTAAATTCGTCTTGACCATCTGGAGTCACCGTCGCCACAATGTTCTTTCTCTCTTGCTCGTTATCTTGCTGATCAATTAAAGTAAAGGTATACTTTTTCTTGAATGGCCACGACAGAATTGCATCATGATCAGTTTTCATCAGACAGATGAAGACTCCCAAATGATCTTTGTATGCTTCTCTTGTCTCGTTCAAATTGACGCTAATATTTATTTTGTATCCAAGTGGCGATGTAAGAAAAGGATCACCATAAATTTCACCCACTGTATTACTATCTTTTGCTTTAGATAACTTTCTGTTAAAGTCAGTTATAATCACTGCTGTTTGACTTACCTATATAATTTACAAATCAGTAAAATTGAATAAGATGAAGATCGAACTTAACATCTAACATTTTGGTGAAGAAATTAAATTTTTATGGAAAATTTTTGTGCAAATGTTAATAAATTAAAATTTTGAGCTATAGACAGCAATAAACTCTGCAATTTTCCAATGCATAAGACGAGAATGTTGAAAGGAAAAAAATTGCCTACCGAACATATCAATTACAACTAGATCCCAAGGATAGTGCAAAGTTTCTAGTAATAACAATTTTTGCCACGTGTACGGACAGAGCTGCCAGCCCATTTTCTTGAGCAAAGCCCAAGTTAATTTAATACAAGTGAAAACTCAGACAAACAACCCAAAATAGAATCTCGAGGGATTCTTAAAGAGTCATTTTCTCTTCAAGAACGCCAAAAAAATTATAAACTCCGACAAACATGAATACTGACGTCTTTTGTGCCCTTCACTATTGTTTTCCGGTCTGTTTAATAACATCAAGATATTTTTAAACTCCTCGAAATTTTTGCATAAAAAGCTTGGCGCATCACAAGAATTCCGATACTAATACGTATCGTGTGACGTCCAGTCAATCCAGATCAAAACTGACTAAAATTTGTCAAGTGGATGTCAAGATAAGTAAGTTTTTGTTGCCTTCACAAATTATTACGCCTGATGATTATGTTGCTAGCTTCACGTTATGTTAGCATTGCGAATCGTCTGCTCAATCACGCGCTAAGTTCACGCAGGTACAGATACATGTACAACTATTAAACATTCATGTTTACTATATGGCCAGGGTTCTTCGTACAGTTGCTTATTGAACGCCAAATCAAAATGCGAAGACAGTCTACGATCTCCAGTATACAGAATTTGTTACTGAGCTGAAAATATAACAGACACGAACCAACAACAATCTACAAACCGACTTCACAACATCGTCAACATGCCACACCATATTAAAGTTAAATATAAAGCTTTTAATATTTATTCGCACCTTTGACCTTCCGCTAGGCAGACAGTAAATCCTTTCGCCCAGACCATATTTAATTAGCCATGCACTAAAGCCTAGAAATTCGTTGTTTCGAGAAGAAAAATCGATCACTCCTTTACGTTTTCTCCGCCATTTTCTCCGTATTCGCCAGTCGCAAACAAAACCACGCGTGCGCAGTGGTATTCTTATCTATTCCGGGGGGAAACTTCTTTCATTCTTGGTATATTCAGATAAACACGTCTTTCAAGAAATATCCATAGATGAGGCACAAACCTGTCTGTTATCGCTGTTTATAGGGCTTACGAGCTTTAAGCGACATAAATATTTGTCGTCTATGAAAGACTGATACTATAGTGTTTCACATTTTCACTGGTTTTAGCCTTTCAACTACGACAAGTATGTATGTCGTTAAACCTGGTAAGTTTACCCCCCGGAAAGTTTACACTATCTATCTATGTATCTATGTATCTATGTATCTATGTATCTATGTATCTATCTATCGTGTGAATTTTCCCCACTCATCACAATACTGCAAAGTTTCTGTGAAACTTTGCACTAAAAATGGTGATGTGAGCATGCCCTTTGATTCAATTTTACTCCCGCATTTCATATTCTATCCCACGTTTTATACATTGCACTTTTCTCTATACGGTTATGAGCAGTTATTGTGATTGTTTGTGAGTAACCAATCACATGTTGTCAATTACGAATTCTGATGTACAGACGCGAGCCGAGTTAGATTACAAATACAAACTGTTTTAGCTGTGAATTTATGTAAATAATTTTATGTAAATTAGGACGATTCTGTTATCGATTTACAGATATAGATCGTTTTCATCTGACGTCACGGCGGCCATATTGGGGTACCGAAACAATGAAATGGCGGCCATATTGGTGTACCATCTTTATCCTATGGGAATTTAGCTCTATTCTTATTCAAAAATTTCGTATTGTTTCACCACCCCAATGGGGGCACCGATCACGTGAGTGAAAACGATCCATTGATTAAATATTGATTTCCTTTGAATTTTCCTCATGAATGTTTAATGTTTTAAGATATATTTTAAAGTCACCGACTAAAGATTAATTTCTTTTGATTTTTTCATGAATTATTACGAAGTATGAAGAAATATAGAAGCCCATGGACGTATTTAAGTAGCGTTTATTTACATAATCATAACTTACATGTAACTTGGCAGAAAAACGCTACATTTGTCATCATCTTTGCTCCAAAGTATTGACAAGAGAAGTATATAATTCCGAAAACAACAAACCAATTGTGATTTAGAACTGTTAAAGCTGATATGCTCAGATCAGCGGGCTAAAATATATTCTAGCCCACTGAATTTTTCATTTTAGCCCGCAAAATACACCACAATGCCCGATAAAATTATTATAATGATTTTTTTCAAAATTTAATTCCTGGGCCTTGCAGCTACGATGTTTTGTAATACTTACTTTAACTGCAGCAATCTCCTGTCTTAATTTGTCTATGTCCTTTTGATGCACTGCAGCATTCTCCTCATTCTCCTGTCTTAATTTGTCTATGTCCTTTTGTTGCTATAAGGGGAAAAAAGAAAAATCACTGAATGCAAGAGTACAGAACATAAATTGATTAGAATATTATTGTAATGTAATAATGGTGCTATCATGCCAGTGAGTAGCCTGAACAACATTGTACAGTATTAAGAACAGCAATGGTGGCTGAACAGTACTATAATTATTATAAGTAATATTGGGCATTTCACTCGATGACATAGCGTGTACTAAGGATTTTGGGTGAAGGAAAATTCGAGTGTAGAATATATACATGTATATATTACTACACTCGAATTCTACACTCGAATTTTCCTTCACCCAAAATCCTTAGTACACGCTATGTAATCGAGTGAAATGCCCAATATTACTTATAATATACCCAATTCTCTCCTGGCATTACCACTTATTATATATACAGAACTCGCGATCAAGCTCTCGGCAACGCCTCCCGTGGCTCAGTGGTCAGAGCATTGCACTAGAATCGCAAGGTCGTGGGTTCAATTCCTGCCGGAAGGCCTGTGTAGTTGCATTTTTTGCAACTGGTCCCGGTTTGGTCTCTAAATGTATATATTCTACACTCGAATTTTCCTTCACCCAAAATCCTTAGTACACGCTATGTAATCGAGTGAAATGCCCAACATTACTTATAATATACCCAATTCTCTCCTGGCATTACCACTTATTATATATACAGAACTCGCGATCAAGCTCTCGGCAACGCCCTCCGTGGCTCAGTGGTCAGAGCATTGCACTAGAATCGCAAGGTCGTGGGTTCAATTCCTGCCGGAAGGCCTGTGTAGTTGCATTTTTCGCAACTGGTCCCGGTTTGGTCTCTAAATGTATATATTCTACACTCGAATTTTCCTTCACCCAAAATCCTTAGTACACGCTATATAATTATTATAGCCATCCTGCTATTATGGCTGAACAACATTGTTAGAGAACTGAAAATGAGTAAGTACCTGATCCTTCAATCTTGACATTCCTAAAGTTGACAATACCAAATGGACTTTCATTTCTTGGTTAAGATGTTCCTCCATTTCACGATGTTCACACTTCAAAGAACAAAATACCTTAATTGACGGTACCGAACAATATGGCGGCGGTGGTTAAATATACAAGTCACCATCTTTTTCGGTAAGGTCAATTGTTGTCAAAGATTTGAAACAACGGGACATTAATAATGATTTAAAGCACTCGGAATGCAGTAGTATTGACAAGAGTGTTGACAAGAAAAGTATATATAATTTCGAAAACAACAAACCAATAGTGATTTAGAACTGTTAAAACTGATAGGCTCAGATGAGCGTGCGGGCTAATAAAATATATCTTAGCCCGCTGAATTCTCCATTTTAGCACGCAAAATCAGGGATTATTTTAAGGAATTTTTATCACTGCACAAAGAGCTGAAAAAGGCATAAAATCTAACTTCAGTAGTACGTTAAACAGCGATGGAGCACTGAGTAGCTCGGTAGCTCGTCAGTCTTTTTCAATTTTTAATGATTTAATCCATTTCGCACAGCATACATTCGCATTTTCAGAATAACAATGGTCAAACAGTAGCACACTGGCACAGACCACTGCACATACGCATCGACCTGAGAGAAACCTCAGGCATGTTATGTTGGGTAGTCTGGCTAAATAATAAGAACACTAGCCTAGGCTATACTCATGCATGTAACTTGAAAGTTGAAATTAAGGGCATAAGGCTGTTAGTTTATGGTACGTTAACGTTATCAGTCGAATAAGATAGTTGACCAGGGTCCTTTAACTTATCGTCTTATTTGTGTATTTGCTAATTTAAATATTGATATTAAATAGTATATTTTGGAATGTAGTATCTATACTGTGCCTTTGAACATAATTTCTGATGCAATACTTTCACGAATAACACCCATTCTTAAATATTAAAGAAAAATTTATCACTGCACAAAATTGAAAATTGCGCTTATCACTGCACAAATTGGTTATCACTGCACGTTAAAATAATCCCTGCGCAAAATACACCACAATGCCCGATAAAAATATGACATTTTTTTCGAAATTGAATTCCTGGGCCTTGCAGAACGATGTTTTGTAATACTTACTTTAAATGCATCAATCTCCTGTCTTAATTTCTTTATGTCGTTTTGATACTATATAAGGGTAAAAAAGAAAAATCACTGAATGCAAGAGTACAGAACATAAATGGATTAGAATATTATTGTAATTTAATAATGGTGCTATCATGCCTGAACAACATTGTACAGTATTAAGATCCGCAATGATGGCTGAACATTACTATAATGTCTATAATGTATTATAGCCATCCTGCTATTATCATGGCTGAAGAAAATTGTTAGAGAACTGAAAATCAGTTAGTACCTGATCCTTCAATCTTGATATTTCTAGAGTTGACAATTCCAAATGATATTTCATTGCTTGGTTAAGATGTTCCTTCATTTCACGACGTTCACACTTCAAAGAACAAAATATGTTAATTGACGGTACCGAAAAAGATGGTGGCGGTACATTTAACCACAATGCTTTGTGACCTCAAATCAGCTCATATAACAACTAAACATTGTTTATCAGGCTAAGGTGGATTAAGTAATCAAGAACTTCATTCCTACCAAAGTTGATCGCTTTAAAACCATATCTTGCAATAATTCTTAAAGAAACAATATTTACAACCTCGTACCCAGGCTTTTCGCTCCCGCCCTCGCGAACTCGCCGAGCGAAAACCACTGACCTATATATATAACTGGACTGTGAGTGCTGGCCAAAAATGTGTCCCCATTTTCACTTTCAAAATGGCGGCATTTATGGGTCCTTCTGCTAATGGTAGCGACCACTGACATATACTTATCGTGGGAAAAAAGAATATTTATGTAAATATACATATGCGAGGGCTTCCCCAGAGGTGAATAAAATCATCTGGCGTTAGCCAGAATAAAATACTATTAAAACAACCAATTCGGACAGGAAAGAGTTAGAGACATAGTTAAAAATTGTTCCTGTGAAGGCTTCCCTAAGAGGTGAATAAAATCGTCTGGCGTTAGCCAGAACAAAATACTAAAGAGTAAAGACCAATAAATTCGGACAGGAAAGAGTTAATGCATGCAGGTTGGTCATTGTTAATTTCTTGTGGAACGACTCAGGAGGCCTGCTGGATTATTTGTCTGACCAAATAGGAATATCGCCTCCCATGTAAACAGCCCCTAAGAAGAACTCGGTACGCCTCGCTTCTTTACGATTTTCTCGTGATCTTCAGCGGCTCTTTATTTTCGACAAAGTTTGCCTAGTCCGTCTACTCCGAGCGTTTTCTCAAGAAATAATCCACTGTAGAAGTCATAAATTATATTGGCAGAAAGATAATTCACCTTGCTACAACATACGTACAGTTTATCCGACCAAATAGCTTAGTTTCCATAAAAAAGCGAAATACCGAACATGTCCAAATCATAATAGCGGCCGCTATTTTGAATTTTTTTTCCGTATGTATTATAATGTCTTCTCCGAATGTTTTCTCAGAAATAAACCACTGTAGAAGCTATCAATATACTGGAAGAAAGATAATTCATCTGGCTACAACATACGTACAGTTTATCCGACCAAATAGCTTAGTTTTCTTAAAAAAAGCGAAATACCGAACATGTCCAACACGAAGTAGAGATCTTAGGTATCGGTCAGCGACCTTCACCATTAGCAAAAGGACCCATAAATGCCGCCATTTTGAAAGTGAAAATGGGGACACTTTTCCTAACTCAAAGGTAATAGGAGCACGCAGTCCAGTTATATATATATAGGTCAGTGGCGAAAACCCTGGCATGGGCTGGTCACGTGCCTCCCAGAATCTGTGAGGTTTTAAAATACCGTTATTAGGGAGGGGATGGTAAGTACATATTGTCTTGTGGTGTTATCATCAAACGTATTGTTTCGGTTTATTAAATTGCCGCGACACGAGATCACATATCATTTCGTATCATTTAACAGTGCAACTGGATCTGGCTTGATGTCGAAACAGTTTAATACACCGAAAAAGTTCTACAGTGAGGGAATTCCAAGTTTGTGCTGCCGCTTGTGTCTCAAGATTTGCGACGTAACTCACTGCAAAAATATCTTTCATCGCGGCAATTCTGGTATTCTGTCTGTGGCTGAATTCTGCATGATTGCCTCTGCAGGTATAAATTTCTCTCACTGAGCAGGGAAGGAAGCAGTTGGTAAATCAGCGATTTCCCATATCCTGTAGGCAATACAGCGACTGTATCTCTTCGATTAAAAAGAGAATCTAAGCAGGTGACTTGCTTTGGCTTTAAATTAACATTTGTATAAATACTGTTTTTTATAGCAGAATCCAGACACGATAAAAACATGGCATCAGATAGAAAACACGAACGTATAAACGACCCACCCCCCTTAGTATACCCAGATTCTGGGAGGCACGTGACCAGCCCATGCCAGGGATTTCGCTCGACGAGTCTGCGAGGGTAGGAGCGAAAAGCCTGGGTACGAGGTTGCAATATTTACTGCAAGCAAAAAGGATTGATTAAATGTACAAGTCGCTATCTTTTTCGGTACGGTCAATTGTTATCCAAGATTTGACAACTTTTTTTTTTTGTTTAACAAGAAATTGTGATTTACTGCTTTCATCTGATGATTATTTATTTTCTTTGTTGATATAATCAAACAGTATGAGTAGTGAAGACCAACTTTTTCTGACATTACCTCATATTTACAACCAAAATCCAAATAATTGCATTTAACGCCAGTTTTGAGGCAAACGTTTTCCAAATGTTCTTCCATCTAAAAACAGCAATAAATTATCAAGGTGGTCGATCTGAGAAAAAAACCATGAAATTAATTTATTCCAGAAAGTTTTGCATTGTAAATTTGTGCTCACATACCTATCCCTGCCTGAATTAAGGGTTTACTATATTTATACTTAATAGCCTGAGCATGCCTTTACTCCTTTAGTGTTTTAGCTGATGCTAGACGATTTTACTCGTCAACGGGTGACCTCCGATCCTGTCACTCCACTTCCCACCATTTACACATCTATTCACCTTCCTCTATATGCCCACTCACTCACTCACTCACTCACTCACTCACTCACTCACTCACTCACTCACTCACTCACTCACTCACTCACTCACTCACTCACTCACTCACTCACTCACTCACTCACTCACTCACTCACTCACTCACTCACTCGCTCGCTCGCTCGCTCGCTCTACCTCTTATAACGGGTACAGCACCTCATTACGTGGAATATCTTTCTCTGAACATTTGTTTATGCATTCCACAGGTAAATAAGGGCAGGTTTCGAGGTGCTCCTGAAATATAATAGAAAAAAACGCTAAGTCTGAAATGTAGAACTGGATATTTTGATAAAACATCATGTCATTAGCATTGTTTTTGCAGCGGTGTTTTATCAAATTTAAAATCATGAGGCGTACTGAGAATGTTTTGAGTAGCTTAAGAAACGACCCATTTAGTAAGTTCACTGGCGTAGTAATTTTGAAAAACAACGTAGTCTAAGCCGAGAAAATCAAAGCTAAAATTAATGTAAATCAAGGTCTCATTTAGGTCAACATAAAAAAAAATTTTAATTGAAGGCCATTATCAAGTGGTCTTTATCCTCCTTTTTCCTACAGTACGAGTTACTAATTCTGGATCTACTTTGTGTAAAAAAACTAAGAATCTGAACTTACGGCTTTGTCCTTGAATACATGTTCGTCATTGCAGTATGGACAAACAACAGTTCTGTGTTCACATTCTGCATGATGGACCTCCAAATCTTTCCGCATTACTTGCACATCGCAACCGTTGTTGCTGCAGCTTAGGATGAGAAATGGGCATATTTTAACGTGTTCCTAGAAAGTAAAAAGTTGTCACAGTACATATGTGTAGATTAATCTTGTATATAGAATGTAATTTAAAATCATGGCTAACTACTGTACGGTTCGTTCTGTCGTCTCATCAATTTACCTTCAGAAGAGAAGACAGCTGTCCATTCCATTCACACCCAGTGTTTGGACAATTCACAACCTGGTTATCGATTGCTCTTCTTGCGGCATTATCAGTGAAGACCTAATATTAGACAGAGTATTATTAATGCTTTTAAGCCTTAAAAAGCTCTGAATATACCGTGGGGGGAAAAATTCACTGTTCTCCGGTACCAACAAAGCTTAGGTATAGTGAATAGAAAATAATACATGCATGGGTGTGTCCGTGTGTGGAAGAATGAGAGTTATTTCGAGTGCTGACCAGGATATCTCGCCAGTGAGCAAAGCGAACGATTGAGATATCCTGTTCAACATGGGAAATAATTTCATATTTCCAAACATCCATGTATTATAGTCCTATTGCTTCTCCACAAAAATACTACTGTATTAAATGCATTTCATATGATAATCGATAAATAAAACATAAAGCTCCGCGTCCATATGTACTCTTATCAAGGCACATATGAACACGAAAGAAGTTGAGCAGAGAGAACATCTTTCGTGTTCAAATGACGTCAAACGTATACCTTTATAAGAGTACATATGCACAGGAGCTGTATGTTATATTTGTTTTATAAAGTAATAATAAGAAAAATCAAACTAAAAGTGAGGTAGTTTTGGAATTTGGCGGGCTTTTCCGGGCAGCTGACGCCATTCTAGCATGATCTCTGTTTTCTTATATGCACGGGGCCCAGCCAATCAGAGCGTGCGTAGAGGGCACTTTATATATTTTATAAAGAACATCAGTTGATCCACTCGATTGTATTTCGCGCGCTACGTTTTTACGTCTACAGGTTGCGTTTACGCAATTATGTGGTGGCGTGTGCTGTTAGCGCGCTGCCTCTCGTCAAAAAGTTAAGCCCGGTTAGACAGGGTTAGTACTTGGATGGGTACTAACCTTATCCAATTTTTTTGAAAAATTAACAAACATGATTTTTCCGGGGGGGGGGGGGGAAATTATTTGTTCTACAGAATTTTTTTAAAATTGGCCTATTGATTACTCATACTTCAAGAAAAATTTTGATGAAAAAAAATGGGGGGTCACGAAAGTTTTTTTCGAATTAAATTAGTTTGAAGGGTAATTGGCAGCCATTTTGAAACGTCATTGTTACTAGCAAGAACTGTTGCTATTTATTTGGCAACAGTTTTTGATAGTCAGTACGTTTAGCTATGCATAACATTTAGTTCTATTCTTTTCCCGAATTGTTTATGCACATGTTTTTTCTCAAACTTGTATTTTCCATTTTTCAAGAAACTGTATTGAGCCACCTTAAGTACTCACCATCTCTTCTGAAATATCATTTTGACAGGAAGGACATCCTGGATGTGGTTGCGACCTATTAATTAGTTATTGACAGTTTTGATTAGGGTATATAGACATTCATTTTCTGACTACATAATGAAATTGGATGTCAAATGTTAGTAAGTGTACATGTGTATTGACTAAATGGTTAAAGTATAAGACTGAGATACTTGCTAAGGGTGCCATAAATGGGGAACTATTTCATAGAAATTATGACTTTTTCTTAATTTTTAAACTAAAACTAAAGTAATCTTATTTATACTGGATAGCTCCATCAGCTATAGCTAACTGCTTTCCCTAGAGGTCCAGTAAGGGCTATCCCTTATTGGTCCAGTGTTACTACAGGAGGAAACCGGAGTATGCCCATGTTTCGTATAGAGTCAAACTGCATGGAAGCACTCTTCTCAAAATCTTAATTTTTATATTTATGGTATATGATTTTCCTTTTCTGAGATTTATGTCTTTTGTTCGTTATTTCTTTAAAACGAATAAAGTCGATTTTGTGCGTTTATGGTGATACATTGTGATATTTATCCAAGACACTTCGACTACATACGTCCTCCCCGGTTGTTTCGCTGTTTTGCCGTGTCTTCGCAGAGGTCCGCCCTATTTTAACGCCCTATGCACAAAGTTCAGATTTGTGTTTCTTTTCCAAAAAGAAACCTTCAATATGACACGAACAAGGCCGAGTGATAAGGCAGAATTTGATTAATAAGTTAGAATTATAAGAATATAACTTATACAATTAAAATATTTCTGTGCTTTCACTTTATTAATATGGTGTTTTTAACGTATATGTTTATTTACTGCGCCAAAACTTATCACAAGTTCGTACACATTCACAAAATGACACGAGTTCTAAGAAGATATTAAACTTTTTTTGCATTTCAAGTTGAACTATGTTTGTTTTTGTCCTGATTTGTTCAAATGTGCAAAAACTCATCATCCGAACGCGCAATTTCTCCTGAAAGTCACAAATGAAACACAAGTGACAAGTGGATCAAATTTTTGGGCGAAGGATTGTTGAAAAAAGGACCAATGACAGTTGTTAACAAATGGCCAATCACGAGCGACCAGTACTCCTTAGATATGAGCCAATCACAAACGCCTTTGAGACTGGCGCTACAGCTTGTAATTCCTCGAGGTTTCATATGCCCATCACTTCAGTTTGGGACATCGAAGAAGACATTTTGTTTGTATTCCAATCCAAAATTCCGTCACCTCGAGTACCGGCAAAATATTGAAGGACAACGCATTGGGAAGCCTACCCCAAAGCGAACTAAGGTATATATTTGTATTTCTTGTCTTGTTATGAATTTTTGTTGATTTTATGCGGTGTAACCGCTCGACTCGTTTCGGTGAAGTCGCCATCAGGCTGTGCACAGGCTACCATTTGGCCAACAACCCTGGTGTAGAATATTCCGTTTGTTTTATTCTTCGACGTTCGTTTTGGGTTTAGTTGTCGTTGGATAAAAGTCTTGGGAAGTCTTGCTTGGCATTTCTTGTGAAATTTAGCCAAAATCTTCAATGCTTGACTCAAAATTTCGTTTTTTCCAGACGACTACACGGTAATTCTGTAACGTAACGTATTAAACGTCCTGTTTATAAAGGTTAGGCTGTTCATTTGCTTCGAGTTTTAGTGTTCATTTTTACATTGCAGTATTGACAGCAATTCTCTGCAAGTATAAGAGAACGTTTTAAAAGCATTTTAGGTCACTTTGGAGAGTATTTTGCCTGACAAATGCCGCCGGTTTGACTCAGTTGAAGTTGAATACACATTTCCAGGGAGATTCATTCGACGGCAATATGCTGCCTTGTCTGTCAATTTGAGCTTGAATTTTAAACACTTTTGTACAGAACACGAACAAATACTTGTAATTCTGTTAACTTTAGTGTTTACTATCGAATTTTCTCGCTTATCGGCGCACAAACCGCCAAACTGAGCAAAGCAAGGATGAGACTACAATAAAGCCCATAAAAGTTAAAACTATTTAATTTCAAGAAGCCGCTTTGGGATTCAAGGAACAAAACAGTTATTTAACGACAAACTTTGCATGGAATTAATTTCGCAAAAGAAAAACCGAACCACCAAGTCCAAGCGCTGTGCTTGTGACTGATGAAGTGAAAAGAACACGAAATTCTTGTAGTTTTATTTGTTTACTACAAAATTTTCTCAATATCAAACTTTTTTCGTCATTCATAAGCCTACATATTCATACAGCACGGTTGACTTGAGCGATTGAACCCACTGAAGCGCTGCTGTTGACTGACTGCTTAATTATACGGAAAAATGAGTATTAGTTAATTAGTATAATTTTTAGAGGTGAATTCAAAGATTCCTGCATTTTGATTGATCCACTGAGCAGTGACCGACTATTGGTTTTGGAGAGAAGACTGGTACTGACTTTATTCGTTTCAGTCTCCTCTAGAGTTAAGCCCTAATCAAACGAGAACGCAAGTCATCGCAAGTTAGCTTACGATGAGTTGCGATGCCACCAGTTAAACGTCGGCACAAGTCGTCGCAAGTCCTACACTTCCGCTAGTTCCACGCCTTTTCGCTAGTTCTCATGGTAGTTTCTATGGCGATGGAGCACGAGAGACTAAAAAAAAAAGTATATTTTTTATAATTTTTCGAATTTTGTAGCTCGTTTTGGACTTCGGTACTTTTTTTTGTTTTGGTTTTGCTCGTAACGATGTCTTCAAAAACTATTCGTAGTCTTCGTACAATGAAGTAGCGAACATAACATCTGTACCACAGATGTCGAAACACCAGAATAAAAATTGTTTCAGCATTTATTGGAATGTTTGTACAAGTTCAGTTCCAAATTAGGATGTTTGTTTTGAAATTATTCAGTAATGAAGACTGGCTAATGCTTGTCGACATCGTCTGCGAATAAACCGAGAATTACCAGTGTTAGAATGAAAACAGTTATTAAATGTTTTTGTTTCAACTCTACTGGTTTTTTCACCGACTTCTGAAATTATACTAAAACAATTAGTCACCTCAATCTCGGTAATTATCGGTATATTTGCCTTGCCGCTTCGCAGCTTACTAAATACTATAAATATTTACCAATGTTGTCACCTTGACTTCGTTGACTATATTAAACTGTTAAATATATATATATATATATATATATATATATAGTCATGGATAATTCTCTATCCAATAACTTTCAATTAATTACTCGGGCTACTGTGGTAGCCGAGTCTAGGTTTCGGTGGCTTTCCTGTCTTTTTTTTATTTTTCGTCGGGTCGACAAACAGCAATTATTGCATCATCCCGATAGGCTTTGCGAAACCACGCCGTTGTATTTTTCATGGCTGATGATTTTCCACACCCGATTCGCACACTTGTCCACGGCTACCAGCCGTCAAAAATCTCGCCGATTGCTCGGCTACCAGCCGGGATGTACGGTAGTATACGGTAATCTAAAAATTATCCCTCTGGGTCCCTCAAGTTGTGCCCAGGCTTCAACGCAACCTACAAAATGCGCAATATATATTTTAGCGCAGCTGAGGAGCGGCAGTTTTACGCAGCAGAAAAGCCTAGAAATGGCAAGAATTACACGAAAACATTGCTTTGGTAAGCTCAGGACCTTAGAAAATTATTAAATAACAAGAAAAAAGCCGATAGAAAAGCAAAACGGACTAAATAAAAACATATGAACGAGCGTAGAACAAAACGAAAAAATGCGTAAACCGAGGAGGCATCGAACCCAGCCACTTTACTTTACGGACTGTGCTATCCACTAGACCATCACGCCATCACAACATTATAAGGCAAACTTGAGGTTTTAAAGCGGCGGATTAGCTAAAGTAACTTAAAAGCTGATGGTGTAATCTTTATTTTTACTAATTCTAGCAATAAGTAGTAACTAATTAGTGAATAAATAAATAAAATAAATAAAATAAATAAAATAAAATAAATAAAATAAATAAAATAAATAAAATAAATAAAATAAATAAAATAAATAAAATAAATAAAATAAATAAAATAAATGAAATAAATGAAATAAATAAAATAAATAAAATAAATAAAATAAATAAAATAAATAAAATAAATAAAATAAATAAAATAAATAAAATAAATAAAATAAATAAAATAAATAAATAAATAAATAAATAAATAAAATAATTAAAATAAATAAATAAATACCTACTGCAGTACATTACGGCTACCAACCGATCATACTGTAGTATACTACTGTAGTATACTGCAGTACATTACGGCTACCAGCCGATCATACTGTAGTATACTACTTTAGTATACTGCAGTACATTACGGCTACCAGCCGATCACACTGTAGTATACTGCAGTACATTACGGCTACCAGCCGATCACACTGTAGTATACTGTAGTACATTATGGCTACCAGCCGTAATGTACTGCAGTATACTACAGTGCGATCGACTGGTAGCCGTAATGTACTGCAGTATACTACAGTAGTATACTACAGTATGATCGGCTGGTAACCGTAATGTACTGCAGTAGGTATGTATTTATTTATTTATTTTAATTATTTTATTTATTTTATTTTACTTATTTATTCACTAATTAGTTACTACTTATTGCTAGAATCAGTAAAAATAAAGATTACACCTCAGCTTTTAATTTACTTTAGCTAATCCGCCGCTTTAAAACCTCAAGTTTGCCTTATAATGTTGTGATGGCGTGATGGTCTAGTGGATAGCACAGTCCGTAAAGTGTTGAAGTGGCTGGGTTCGATGCCTCCTCGGTTTACGCATTTTTTCGTTTTGTTCTACGCTCGTTCATATGTTTTTATTTAGTCCGTTTTGCTTTTCTATCGGCTTTTTTCTTGTTATTTAGTAACTTTGTAAGGTCTTGAATTTATCAAGACAATGTTTTCGTGTAATTCTAGCCATTTCTAGGCTTTTCTGCTGCGTAAAACTGCCGCTTCTCTGCGCTAAAATATACATTGCGCATTTTGTAGGTTGCGTTGAAGCCTGGGCACAACCTGAGGGACCCAGAGGGATAATTTTTAGATTACCGTATACTACCGTACATCCCGGCTGGTAGCCGAGCAATCGACAAGTGTGCGAATCGGGTGGATTTTCATTTGGCCGTGTAGGAGCGTGCAGGAGTCATGCATTTTTTCTCTCCCGACGGCCTTTGGTTGTGTTGTTCGGAGTGAATTTGTGTTTTAATGATAAACACGCTTACAATAGACTATAGTAGACCGGGGTTGGTCGGCGATCTCGATAACCGTACGCTGAAAATGTGCAGTACTCGATCAAACTTTATACGAAAATTCTCGATCAATGTGTTCTCGATCAATTTACATGATCTTACATGTGTTAATATTAATTAAATTGTCCTGAAAATGTTGCTCAAGTGCTGTAAATCAAAGAACAAAGAAAGTCGATAAAGCCAACTTGGAAGTGAAAGGTAAACATGCTGTGTTTTACATCTTCATCGAGGTTGACATTTAATAACTGAACTGACTTGTCTGTGAATGCTGTATGTGGTTTCCTTTATTTTTGCTTGCATTGTTTATTATTGTAATTAAACACTTTATACATTACTTTCATCAAGTGTGTATTATTGTTTGGGTACACCATTACGGCCACCATTTCAATGTTTTGGTACACCAGTATGGCCACCATTTCAATGTTTTGGTACACGAGTATGGCCACTATTGCATTGTTATGGCACACCAGTATGGCCACCGTTTCAATGTTTTGCTACACTAGTATGGTCACCATTTCAATGTTTTGCTACACTAGTATGGCCACCATTTCATTGTTTTGCTACGCCAGTATGGCCACCATTTCATTGTTTTGGTACACCAGTATGGCCACCATTTCCTTGTATTGGTACACCAGTATGGGCACCATTTCATTGTTTTGGTACACCAGTATGGCCACCATTTCATTGTTTTAGTACACCAGTATGGCCACCATTTCATTGTTTTGGTACGCCAGTATGGCCACCATTTCAATGTTTTGGTACACCAGTATGGGCACCATTTCATTGTTTTGGTACACCAGTATGGCCACCATTTCATTGTTTTAGTACACCAGTATGGCCACCATCTCAATGTTTTGCTACACTAGTATGGCCACCATCTCATTGTTTTGGTACACCAGTATGGCCACCATTTCAATGTTTTGGTACACCACTATGGCCACCATTTCATTCTTTTGGTACACCAGTATGGCCACCATTTCAATGTTTTGGTACACCAGTATGGCCACAATTTCATAGTTTTGGTACACCAGTATGGCCACCATTTCATTGTTTTGGTACACCAGTACAGCCACCATTTCATTGTTTTGGTACACCAGTATGGCCACCATTTCATTGTTTTGGTACACCAATATGGCCACCATTTCATTGTTTTGGTACACCAGTATGGCCACCATTTCATTGTTTTGGTACACCAGTATGGCCACCATTTCATTGTTTTGGTACACCAGTATGGCCACCATTTCATTGTTTTGGTACACCAGTATGGCCACCATTTCAATGTTTTGGCACACCAGTATGGCCACCATTTCATTGTTTTGTGCATCCGTATGGCTACCATTTCAATGTTTTGGCACACCAGTGTGGCCACCATCTCAATGTTTTGCTACACTAGTATGGCCACCATTTCATTGTTTTGGTATGCCAGTATGGCCACCATTTCAATGCTAGGCTATTTTGTACTTTTTAACAATTTATGCTTAATATGTATGCCAAGCTGCATTGCTATAAGTAGCCCGAGTGAACGCCTAAGCAGGCGTCTTGTTACTTTAATAAGACAAGTAGTTACATTTATTCAACACTTCTGAATTACTAGTTTATTATAAATAGAATGAACAAGTTAGAATTGTGTCAATGACTATGAAATCGCATCACTGTAAAATATAAACTAGAACCCAAGGATAGTGCAAAGTTTCGTAGAGCAATAACAGTGTTACTGTATTTCGACATAAAAAAACACTTGTTTTACATTTCAAATGATTTATTTTGGTTTAAATTGGACGATACATTATGTAGTCTTGAGGATACAGCATGAAAAAATCTCTCATAGATACACATTTCAATTCAACTGCTGTATTAGTTCTAGTTTACATTATTGATAAACAGTTAATCCAGCATTACTTAGTAGAGCTAAAATTTTCCTCGTATTTTCCTCGTTCTGTTGGAACATGTGGAATGTTATTAAGTTCTCCTGAGTAGTCAGTAAGGAATCAAATGTGTCATAGTTCAATTTTTTAGCCATTTTAAATGATTGGTGTTGACTAATCCTTCATCTGTATATAGTCAGTAGTTTTTAAATGGAATGAATCGTAGGAATCTTAAAGTTTATACAGACAAAATCCACAATCTTTGAGATTGATTGGTCATCTTTGTCATTGCTGTACAGTACATGAATGGTACACTGTTTTTTATCCTTTGAAGGTTTATGGTCTGCAATGGGTATCTATGCAGACTGCTTGCACAGAGCATTTATTGTAATATGAGAGACATTCATCCATGGGCAGAGCCAATCACCGTTTGACAAGTACAGTATTTTGGTTTCAACATGACTTTAGTTGCGACGAACATCCAGTTTAATGAAGTGAAATGCCAAATATTTCTTGTAAATAAAGGGTCTTTTATAACTGCTTTGAGACGTATTAGTTCGTCGCATGGTAACATGAGACATTCATCCATAGGCAGAGCCATCACCATTTGACAAGTACAGTATTTTGGCTTTGACAACATGACTTTAGTTGATGTACAACTGAATAAAACTTGCTTAGGATGTACACTGTACACATGATTTTCACTCTTTAAGTTACAGTAGGTTGATTACCAATCATGTACCATTTTTCAACTTTTTACCTGCAATGTAAATTGATAAAATTAGCCAGTTAATCAGTAAATTATTTTTAATCAGATTATGTGACACTAAGTGAATGGGAATGGTAAACTTTAAAGGGGGTAAATAATTAAAAGAAGACTTACCTATAACACACCTTGTTCCTGCCAGTGGAAAGAGGGGGCAGCTATAGTTCAGCCTCTGGTCCCCTATCCAATAGGAGTTTCTTTACCCCCTGCCACTTGGCTGAGGAAGTGGTTGAGGTGACTTGTTTGTATTTGGAGGAAAAAATTGACAAATAAATTTTAGGAATTTTTAAATACTGTTTAGTCTTTGGTATTTAATCACTCTCTTATGGCTATAGATGATGTATTATGTACATTTGTTTTGTTAATTTATCATATTTTAAGTAAATGAATCATGCCACAGATGCAAAGATAGGTTTATGATCACTAAAGTAAGATTCAAGAGCACCACTACAGCAAATTCTATGAGGAATATTTGTGTAAATATGATCAATTTGAGTTTTATAGTCAGTTGTTACTTCATTAACAAGCTGTGCATAATGTTCTTGTTCACTAAGATATTTAGATAGAGCTTTTTTCTCAGAAGAATTTTCCATTAAATTTATATTAAAATCACCAAACATAATAACAGGGGTATCACAATGTTTTAAAATATTGTCATGAAGAAATTTTAATGCATCAATTAATTTAGAAATCTTCACTTTAGATTTTGAGCGATAAATTCCAACAATGTGTAAATTGTAAACTGGCTGATCAATTTTAATAACTGTTATTTCAACATCATTATGGTTACACCTCAAGGGTTCAGACACACACTGTAGATTATTTTTTAAATAAACAGCAGTTCCATATGGTGTTCTTGTAGTAATTTGTGGCAGAAAATGATTTCTGAAAAGCTGAGAACCAGGAAGATTATATAATTCATTGTTGTCATTGCTGCACAAAGCGGTTTCTACAATAATATTTACACTAGCTGCTTGTACATTGTAATCACATGCAACATCAGCAATATGCAGGTGTAAGGATCTTACATTGTGGAATAATATTTTAAAAGTGGTTATCTCATTGGTATCTAATTTGTAGAGAAAAGGAATGTGACTATTTAGTGACGCACTTGTTCTTAATCTTAACATTTCCTCTTGTACTTTCTTACTAACAGCTATCTTATTTTCATTCAAATTAAGGATATGTAATCCAGATATGCTTCTCAGTCTACTTAGAGCAACATAATGCATGTGTTCCCGTTTACTAGATGGCAGATCAACAACTGCTTCATTGATAGTATCCCCTTGACAACGATGAATAGTTTTAGCTGCAGCTGGTCTTAAAGGAAACTGTCTACGAAGAACTTGTATTTGATGTTTTCTAAACTGTCGTGTTATTTCCAAGATTGGAACCCAATTTTTCTCAACAGTGTTATTATAAAGGTGGGAGTATTGTCTACGATATTCGTTTCCAATATTATTTTCTTGGAATGAAACCCAAATAATACTTGGTCTTAATTAATGAGCCTGGAACTCTATAATCAAATTAATTTTTTTAATTATACACTCTGCTCCATTAGTCATTCCATCAACAACAGATACATTTGTTGTAAGATCATACCCGTACCAAAAATTACAACCTGACATAGCGAGAATCTGGCCAGAATCTGACCATAAAGCTAAATCTTAGACGTTAAGTAAGCAAGACAAAGCGAGATATCTGATTTGTCTTGCCATATCCTGAAGAGAAGAGACTTGTACCGCCAGATTATCCTTGGAATTATTGCTAATGAGAACGGTCATGGTTCAGCATGACCAGGGGCGGATTTAACCTACGTCAAACCCGTCGAGCGACTAAGGTAAACAAAAGGTCCGCTATGCGAACATGTATCTGCGCCATACCCACCACTGTGAGAATCACTTGTCAAGATCTTGTAAGATCTTGTGCGATCTTGGAAAATCTTGTAAGATCTTAAGAAAAACCTAATAAGATTTTTACACGTAGATCTTATAAGATTTTATCGAGATCTTATAAGATAATTAAAGATCAGAGAAAGTACACGTTCAGTTCTCTGACCAAAATAATTTATCATGACTCACAAAAACTGTGGTAGATCGCAGTCAAAAGTTTACTATAAGTCACGTTAAAAATACTTACCAGTTTTATCAGCAATATCCCCTATCTGCGAAATGTTTTAGTGCAAAGCTTTGTCGGAAATATAGAATTTAATGGCTAACTGAAGATATATCCCAATACAGCTGTTGAGCCGACACCGCGGGTCTAAGACCCCGTTCACACGAGTCCGGAGCGAGTTGAAAACGGCGCTAAAAAGTCACAAAACGCCGTTGCGTTCACACGGCTCCGGATCGAAATTGTGTGAAAACGGCGTTCTAACCGGAGCGTTTTGAAAACGATTTCTAGACGGATCGAAATGAAACGGAACCCTTGGCGGTGTCGTGTGAACACAAGATCCAGCACTTTTTCGCTCCGCTTTAGTACCCAGTTCCTAAATTTTCGGCTCCTAACCAAACGGCTGGCGTATTTTTCAGCGATGGAAAACTTTATTTGTCTTCTCGACTTCGGAAAGCTTCTGCTAAGAACTTGTGCTGCTGTTTGAACAATTATAACATTATTACAACAATGACTAGGCAGTGTAAATAGGAGAAGATGAAGTCAATAAGGTGAGTTCCTAACGGAAAGACTAAAATTGTAAACCTAGAATGTACTATACACCTTGGGGGATAATATTCTTTGAATTGCTTCTCGTTTCCATTTACTTTTGACGAGATATGGCTATTTAAACAGTGCATAGCATTGAAATACTGGATATACACCAGAAGGTTCCGGTGTCGTGTGAACGCCTTCAAAGCGTCGTTAAATTATGACGGCTTCGTGTGAACGTAACCACATTTTACCGTTTATCTTCTACACCGGACTCGTGTGAACGCAGTCTAAAGTATACCCCTGAATCGCCTGTAGGTTTGTGCCATTTTGGAAACTTATACCGTTAGATAGAGCGTTAATTCTGTACAACAAATGTGAATTAAAAAAAATCGAAGAATAGCAACGGAGAAAAATCCATTTGAACTGAGATGAGCGCCAAATATCAAATGTCAATTATCGGGTCAAACGCAATCATATTTAAAGTATCCCTGAATCGTCTGTAGGTTTGTGCCATTCACGAAACTGTCTTCTACAGTTAGATAGAGCGTTAAATACTCTACAACACATGTGAATTAGAAAAAATCGTATAGAATAGAACCCTGAAAAATCATAGTGTTTTAGTCAAAAACTTTGTCGGAAATATAGAATTTAACGGCTAACAGCCGTATTGGGATATATCTTCATTGCAGTTGAGCCGCCCGCGGATACCGCGTTTTTAAAGTATACCCCTGAATCGTCTGTAGGTTTGTGCCATTCATGAAACTTCAACAGTTATATAGAGCGTTAAATTCTGTACAACATATGTGAATTAGAAAACATGGTATAGAATAGCAACAGAGAAAAGGCTATTTGAACTGACGTGAGCGCAAATATCAAATATCAAATTGCATTATTACGCTATTTACTTGACATGCGGTCAAACCACGTCATATTTAAAGTAAATCCCTAAATCGTTTGTAGATTTGTGCCATTTGGGAAACTTGCACGGTTAGATAGAGCGTAAAATTCTGTACAACGTATGTGAATTAGAACCAATCGTATAGAATAGCAACGGAGAAAAATCTATTTGAACTGAGATGAGCGCAAATATCAAATTGCATTATTATGCTATCACTTGGCGTACGGTCAGACGCAATCATTTTAAAGTATTCCCGAATCGTCTGTAGGTTTGTACCATTCACGAAATTCGTACAGTTAGATAGAACGTTAAATTATGTACAAGATATGTGAATTTGAAAAAATCGTATAGCATAGAACCCTGAAAATCGTAGTATTTTAATCCAAAACTTTGTCGCTCCGAAGGACTTCGTGATATGGCGGACGAAATATTGTTACAGCACAGCACACACTACAGGTCAGTGGTTACCCCAAAAAGTTAACACACATACATACACACACACACACAACACGACAGTAGCAATATATCTGCTGCGCAGATACAAAAATCCGAACAATAAATAATCCGGAAAACCCCGTTCTCCCGATCACCACAAATCCGGATAATATTTCTTGGCTTAATATATTCTGGCCAATCACCACTCGTAATATTAAATTTAAACCAATCCTGAGCGAAATACGTCGAGAAAACGAAGTCCGTCGAACCGTGTTATGGCAGCCAATCAGCGCTCGTAATTTCCGATCTAGGCCAATGAAAAGCCAAGTCCGTCGAAACTGCTTGGCAAGGTATTTCGACGTACTTGGTATTTGATTGGTCGAGGCGTAAAATAACGAGTTGTGATTGGCTGGGCTGAGCATGGTTTGCTTGCACGGGCTGCAGGCTTCGACGGGTTCGACCAGTTCGACGTATGCGCCTTGAGTGTTATTCGTGCAATGGCTTCTACAAGCGTGATTGAACGTGTGCTAGGCGCTCTAAAGAGCAATGATGAAAACTTACTTCGCCAAATCTTTCATGATTTGTCGAAGAAAATACAATCGTACGGTATTCTCTCTGGTCGAGAGCATATAGCGCAGATTGGGAAAACCTTATACCCAGTTATACCGGCATTTTGGAGCGGAGTCATACATTCCCAAATATGCCATGAAGTGTGATACCAAGAGAAAAGCTAAGGCCACTGCCTTCAGGTATAGTAGGATAACTTTAATACCTTTATCTTCGTGTCTGCGCAAATCATCACATTCTAATTTACATGTTCTGTTGTAACTAAGTCTAAGCACAAATACTGTTTATACGGCCCTGAGTTGATATTTGCTGTGATGGTTTCATCATTATTCGCGGTTAGACTAGTGGCCGATCGTCAACTATTTTAAGAAAATTGAATTAATTATTTTTATGTAAGAATAAACAAGTGAAGAATCAAATATATTCACGATTCATTGAAGATGCGCTTTAATACATTAATTTATTCATGTCATGATGTGGCTTC
This sequence comes from Corallium rubrum, assembly GCA_964035015.1. Lineage (NCBI taxonomy): Eukaryota > Metazoa > Cnidaria > Anthozoa > Scleralcyonacea > Coralliidae > Corallium > Corallium rubrum. Next base: position 8,537,214 of record OZ036011.1, read on the forward strand.
ACTTCGCCTTGAACCAGTTGAACGGAGCTGAGCACGAACGGAGTAATCTGACCACTTGTCTGTCAAGTGTTTAATATCAAATAACTTAAAATTGGGAAGTTGTCAAGACATCTGATCCTTGTTGATAATATTGAATTTTTCATAATTCTGAATTCTGTGTCAATGGTAATTGGTAAATATTTTCTATAGATCCGAAGCATCTGGCAACTGTTTGTATAGCTCTGCTTCTTTAATGCTGGTCGGTGATAACTCCTTGATTGAAGCCCTGCGAGCTATGACATCAATCGAGCTTCATCTTAATGCTGATTTTTACAGCAATCATCCACACTTCTTGTCTTCGTTCACAAAGCACAAGGGAAGTATATTTTGTCAAAATTTTAAAAATCTTTTGCCGGTTTGTCTGGAGATCAGCTTGTCAGGCAAGAAGCTATTCTAAATTGTCATGACAAGCAATGGTCTAGTTTTTTATGTATTCTTGCTTTGGCTTCCGTTACCAATTGAAATGTTTATTCCTATTATCCCGACTGTGGATGATTGAACCTTGCCCACCTATCAAAGCTGTGTCTGACCTTCATATATTATTTTGCTTTGAAGGTATTACTAAACCAGGTGAAACATTTAAACCTAATCATTTTGTTCCTCTTATTTTTGAGGCAGCTGTAGCTAAGAGGAAACTACAACAACTAGCTGCTGCTCCCTCCAGCCGACCCAAGAAAATCTGCTCTATTAATGTTGAGGAAAGTACTAGCAAAAAAATTCAGTCTAAACTTTCTTTCCCCTGTAGTACTAGTGCAAGTCAGCAACAACATCCAGAGAAAGTGATAGTGCCTGAGTTAAATAATCGAATGATTCTTCCTTTACCTGCTTGTACTGATGTTAACAAAAAAATTTTACCTTCCTTTTCCATAGTTTGTAGTACCGATACTACCTCTCAAGTCATACAACCAATAAATGAGTATGATGTTGCTTTTTATAGGAAAAAAGCCAAAGGTATTACTAATTTACAAATTGAAGCTTTGATTAAAAATGTTTTTAAACCTGAGAAATCATACCCCTTTCCTAAAACAAATAAAAGGAGTTTTCTTTACAAATGGCTTGAATCTTACCATTGGTTATGTTATTCACCAAGCTCTGATGGTGCATTTTGTCTTCCCTGTGTGCTATTTGGGGACAGGTTCCCTGGAAAAGCCAGTAGAATAAAAAATCTTTTTTCAGAGCCTTTTAGGCATTGGAATGATGCTGCTCGTTGCTTCAAAAACCATACTGGAAGTGGAACAGCATCTTCTAAAACATGTTTACATGATAGTACATCAGCCATTTACACATCAGTTCTTAGTCATTTATCAGGTAAAACACAACCAATTGAAATTATGATTGATGAAAATTTGAAAAAAGAAATTTCTGAAAATAGGAAAAAACTTAATACTATCACTGACACCATCAAACTTTGCGGTCGTCTTGGTTTGGCTTTTAGAGGGCACCTAGATGACTCAAAATATCATCCAGAAGTTGGAAGTTATTCTCAAGGTGGGGTTGGTAACTTTATCGAACTTCTCAATTTTAGAGTTCATGCTGGTGATAAAGAGCTTGAAGAACATTTAAAGAAATGTCCAAAAAATGCCTCGTATATTTCTAAAAACTCTCAAAATGAACTGATTAAATGCTGCGGTCAGGTTATAACTGAAAAACTTATTGGTGAAGTTAAACAAAACAAATTCTTTTCTATCATAGCTGATGAAGCAGCAGATTGTTCAAATAAGGAACAACTCCCACTTGTGCTACGTTTTGTTGATGATGATTTAAATATACGGGAAGATTTTATCCAATTTATTCACTGCAAATGGGGCTTGGCTGGTGCAGATCTTGCATCAATTATTTTGAATGCATTAACCAAGCTTACTTTAAACGTTGAAAATTGTCGTGGACAAGGTTACGATGGGGCAGGTGCTGTTGCTGGTCACATCAATGGTTTATCAGCACATATTTTGAGATTAAACAAAAAGGCCATTTACACCCACTGCTACAGTCATAGACTTAATTTGGCTATTTGTGAATCTTGTTCTGTGCCACTAGTGAGAAATACTTTTGCACAGATCAAAGAACTTTCCTATTTTTTTAACTTTTCCCAGACTCGTCAAATGCTTTTGGAGAAAAATGTTTTAAAATATTGTCCAGACTCAAGAAAAATGAAATTAAAAGATGTTTGTCGAACAAGATGGATTGAACGAGTAAATGGGTTGGACACATTTGAAGAGTTATTTGTTGCAATATTTTTTACTTTAGATGAAATGGCTTCAAATTTGGAGAGACAGTGTAACCCTAGCACTTCATCTAAGGCTTCATCCTTTTTGGCACTTATTTCCTCATTTAAGTTTATTGTTACTATGGTGATTACCAGAAATATTTTTGATTTGACTCTTCCTGTAACACAGTTGTTGCAGGACAAAGCAAATGATGTTATGGATGGTATTGATTTGATTCAGGCCCTTAAGAATTTAGGTGTTACAATCAGAAATAACATTGAGTTTTACCATTATCAGTGGTATCAGCAAGCCATTTCCCTCGCTGCTAAGGTGGATGTTGAAGAAAAAATGCCAAGAACAGCTTCAAGGCAGACTACAAGGGATAACCCCCCTGCTGCTAATGCCTCTGAATACTTTAAGCGAGCTGTTACAATACCTGTAATAGATCATTTAAATGCAGATTTACTTGCTAGATTTAGTTTTAATAATATCAATGCTTACAATGGTTTAAGTATTGTCCCTGCAAAAATGATAGCATTATTAAATAATCCAGGTAGAGGAAACAGTTGGAAGGAAAAGTTTAAAACATTTTGTAATTTTTATGAGGATGATTTTCCCAATCCACTTGCTTTAGATGGTGAGATAGAGCTATGGCAAGAATATTGGGAAACATCTAAACATTCTTGTCCTGACAGTGTTGCTGCTACGTTAAAGGCCATTGACTTTACTGCCTTTGAAAACATTAAAGTAGCACTGCGAATCCTGGCAACCCTCCCTGTGACATCTTGTGAGTGTGAACGCTCTTTTTCGGCTCTTCACAGATTAAAGAATTACAACAGAAGCACCATGGTAGAAGAACGTTTAAATGGTCTGGCATTGATGCACGTTCATCAAGAAATAGAGCCAGATGTCCATGTAGTCATTAAAAAATTCTCTTCTGGTAACAGAAGGTTGGCATTTGGCTAGTTGCTTTTCATTTAAGACTGAGCTTCATTTATTGATATATTATTTTAGTTTCACCTATTTGCCACCACTTGCTGTGGTTTCTTGACTTTAATACTAAGCTACAATGCCTGATTACAATTCAACATTTTCAACATCATTATAGTTACTAAATTAAAAGTTAAAATAATTAAAAAGAAAATTAATAAAAAAAGTTTATACTAGGTATAACGCGATGAGATCAGTTTTTCTATTGTTATTGCATGATACAAAATCAATGCAGTGCAGATTATGCTCTTTTTCCTCTTTGTTGTTCCTTCATCTCTTCTGCCAAAGTGTTCCATTTAATGGCCAATTTATATGTGTAGCTGATTCATATAAAATCGTTTACGCCAAAACCGGAGAACCCGGCGAAAAAGTCTCGAAGCACAGGAGAGATCAACTACAACTGTACTCACAGGAGTTCCAAGCTCAACGAGGTTATTCCCAAGCGATCATCCATCCAAGTACTAACCGGGCTTAACTTTTTGGTGTGAGGCAGCGCGCTAACAGCACACGCCACCCGTGCTCCCCAGCACGAGTTTGCTATGCATGAGTTTGAATCTTCAATAAGTATTAAATTTTCAAATGAATTTTTAATATAAATGTAGTGTGCTTTGCAGGCACCCACTGCCGCAGTGTTAAAATACAAATCGAAATATAGAAAAATTACGTTGGTGTACTGCGAACTGCTTACTGCTGAAATGTAAAATTTACTGATGTTTGTAGCGAAAGCCATTTATCAGAATAAATTTACTTTTTCTTCATCGTCATCGGATTTTAAAACATTACTATTTTCTATAACATTTAAATTTTCATAACTTTTCAATTGCCAAACCATAAATGACGTTTCAACAGAAATATCTTCTTTCTTGTTGGATGTTTTAGGTTAATAAGTTAGGAATTTGTAATTATGGGCCCTTGGGGTGGTGGGTAAAGGGTTAGAATGACCGGGATGGTGTGGAGAACTGAGCTGCTCCACATTCCATGAAATATCCCATATGGTCCCCTCTTCTAACCAAACTCCTTCTGATTTCCACATGGTCAGAGGTGTGGCAGGCGGGTTTCTGGCGCCTCAAAACCAGATAGCTCTCTTATTCTAAGCCAAGTTCTTTTAGAACGGGCTGTCCATGTCGGATTCACTGATTACACTACAGTCCTGTTGTTCTCTGTGTTTCCTGGGCATGCTGATGAGCTCTGATATAGAGCGAAACAGTCAGATTTATTGTACTTTTTTTTATACTGGCACTGCGTTCGTTCTATGTACTGAAATAGTTGATTGAGTAATCAATATCAAACGATTACCAAAACCAAGGCCATATCCAACTACCCTAAGTAACCCCCATAATTTTGGTGTAGAACTTTTTTACATACGTCAAAATTATTAAGTTTATTCCTAATTATTCAAGTTTTAAAATTTCCTCAAAATTTTTGAAACTTTTTGTGGAATACCACCTTAAAAATGATAAAATGTCCTGTTAAAAACATGTCTTAAAACTTTTGAAATTTTGCTCAAAAGTGTTGTCAGAATGCGGGAAATGCCATTTCCGAGACCCAAATTTCAAAAATTTTACCGGCGGGCATGCCCCCGAACCCCCCTAGAAATGGACCACGCATATGGAGTTTGACGTAGGTCTGTAAATTCCTAGATCCGCCCCCAAACAACAATCGAAATATAGTAAGGTTAGATATACTGCCGAAACAGAGAACGTAGGAGTCTAACGTTTCGAGCGAAGGCCCTTCGTCAGAGAGAAATGCTATTGCTACCCTGCTTTTTGGCATTACATGCATGCATTATGGTGAATAGAGATAGAAGCACCATACTGCGCCAATTGTGACTTTTGCTCCAGGGTACAGCTGTTGCTTATCCCAGTGTGGAGTGTTCTTGTCTTGATCAGCACGTTCTTCATCTAACGATGATCTGCTAAATTCATCAGTGGATTCAGTGCCTTTTCCATCATTTAACTCATGATTACGTTCTACAAATGTCAAGTCTTCGACAACATCTATAAAATCTCCGTCCTCACATCTGGTCTTTTTAGAAGATTTTCGTTTCGAATTGAGCGACATATTTAACATGATAGCGATAGGTAGTTTATAACTCTGTTGATTGGCTGCTTGTAGACGTGGAATTTTTGTCCCGTGACCAGATTAGTGTAGGCGCGCAATTTGAGTTTGTCGTTGTCGTTGAACTGATCGCTCGAAGAGCTCATCTTGGAACCGACAAAGATTCTTGTACACAACATATTTTTTATTCAATCATGACCAATATTTTCTATGGTTGTATTTACTTTACAAGTGACAAGACAGTGTCATTCCGAAGTGTCATTCCGAAGTCGCGGTGCATTCTCAGGGATGCATTTGAAGTTGCGTGAGAAGTCGAGGTGAAGTGGTGCATGCATGGTAAACAGCAAATATTCGTCGGCGTTGTTCTTCAAGTTTCTTCAAAACGTAAGTGAATCAATTCAGTTTATTTACCAGTATACTATGGATAGTAAAGGCCTTATAAGGAGTATTCTAGACAAAAACTTTGGAAGAAAGGGTTAGATTGACCAGCCACAAATTTTGGCGCGCAAATCAGAAGTGTTCGGTTGAAATCAACACATAGGTCCTAGTTATATAGAGCTCGACGTTTTTAGTTTGATGTTAGCCTTAACAAACGTGCAAGGTTTTACATGCCAATAAATACAATTCAAGGTGGCTAAATTAGTCTTTGCCTTTATTTTTCTGACCGCAGAGGTCAGAGGACAGACATCTGTTAGACCGCTATTCCGCAGATCTACATATATCCACATAAAGAAGGCGATCGTAGAGGGGCAAAATGTTTCTGTGGACGACTTAATACAAAAGATGGAGACCTTCTCTTCGCCTTCAGAAGGCCTGCACCAAGATAACCTGACGTCTCAACCGCCAATTTTAAACCAGTTGAGGTGAGTAGTTATTAATATTTGTTTCTGATTTTTAAGCAGTAGGTGTACGATCTCAACTCTCAAAAAAGTAGTGCGATATATTATTTATATATATATATATATATATATATATATATATATATATATATATATATATATATATATATGCTCGCATGTCCAGATGCCAGCATATGCATTAAATGTTTATCTTGATGGCCGATGGCGCCGCGACTCGCGAATATCAGTAGATTTGACTTTAATACCTTTCCTGTTATTTTAAAGCTGCTTCTTTCATTTCTTTTTTTATGTATAGACTATGCAATATCCTTGTGTCGCGAATGAGATGGCTCCCCCAGTTAGAAAACAAATTGAAGCCATAACGCAAAAAGTTAGTTACGCTCGACGCAAACAAGGTCAGTCGCCAAACTCAATTAAAGTGTGAAGGATGTTCAAGGATCAGAAGCAATATGTTGATGGACACAGATATAACACACGTTACAGTAAAATTAAGTATTAACCACGTTTAGTTTCCAGTATATTTCTGTTTTGTTTGTTTATAAGAATCCAAGTTGCTTTTGCTAAATGTGTATATTAATCTATTGTATTAAATATAAAGAACATTTCGTTGATATGTCTCACTGTCGTGATATCTTTGCGATCTGAAGCCTGAAGGTGCATTATAGTGTGTGCGCGTTATCGCGTTATTCATCGCATGTTCATTTTTCCGGTTACAATGACATCAGAAACCATATGTTACAGCCATAAAATGACCAACTATAATCTGGCCAGAATCAGGCCATAAAAATGTCATGGCGTGCCAAAATTCGTGCTCGATGCTCGTTCAAATTGGTTAAAAATGTCACGTTTCAGTACCGCTATGTCACGCTTATTATCGTCAGGTTCAATTTTCGTTCATGTCTCGCTCATTTAACTGGCCCGAATCTCGCTGCCGTCTCGCTCAAATTTTTGGTACGGGTATTTTGCCCCTTGAAGTATGGCACAGACTGTAAACAAACCCATGGTTTTTGTGGGATCATTTGGAATTTGTTTCTTCATTCTTTCTTTTAATTCATCGGATAAATCTCCAAGTATGATATCTATTGCTTTTACCTTAGCTTTTTCATTTAGAGATTTATTAATAATTCCTTGATTATGTTGGTCTACAGCCATGTTAGTACTAAACAAGTGAGTGACAGTCATAGGATAATCAGGATGTGCAGGGCTTAATTTCAAAATTCTCTCCTTCATAATTTCAATGTCATATTGAGTGTGGTTTACTTCCCTAATACGATTTAAAATTTCCGCAAATTCTTTATCTTTTTGTCTCATAATCTGTGATAACTCAAACATCTCAAAATATTGCTGCCAAATGTTTGTTGCTAATGAATTATATCCTTCTTTTGAGTTCTCAAATATCCAGTGATCAAAGACTGGTTTTAATTGAAACAAGTCACCAACAGTTATAATTGCTAAGTCCACCAAATGGTTCTTTTGTACCCATTATTTGTTGTAATCTCAAGTTAAGAAAATTAAACATTCCGCTACCAACCATTGAAACCTCATCAATGAATTATGACTTGAAGTTTACCTATAAGTTGAGATCTTATAGTATTTAATCTGTCTCTATCAAGCGTGCAGTAATTAAATCCTCTGTTAGCAGGAATTTTAAAAGCAGAATGAAGTGTGTTTCCTCTTAACACTGATATCATCTGGATTGCTTCCAGGCTGAGTGTTTAAATATCCAATAAGAGCTTCATACAGAGCATTTGTTACTGTACTTTTGCCAACACCAGCCCCACCACTTAAAAAGAGTCTTAATGGTTGATGACTAGTTTTAATAGAATGGAGTACATGGTAAAAGAACTCTTTTTGCTCAATATTTAGTGATTGGACAAGTTTTCTAAAGTCTTCATCCTTCAATCGTTTCATAAGAAGTTCTTCATTATCATTTGTTCTAGGATAAATACCAATATCATCCATCAAGTCATATTCAATATGTTGCTTATCTTTACCAGGATCAAAACATCCAAATAATTCACTAGCTTTAGAGCCTATTTGCTCATCTTGTTCATCTCTGTGTTGTGCATTAGGAGCGACATTAGCAAGCTCTTCATTTTCAACATTCTCAATGGCCTGATCAAGAACTTCAGTGTGATTCTCATATTGTTTTCTGTTTTTTTCTATAAGATCTTTAAGAAGTTCAAATCTTTCTTGGTATGTTTCTACATTTTGCAAGAGATCTTTGTTTTCATTTCTCCATGAAGTATAAAGCATTATTTGTTCCCTATAATGATTTTCAGGGTCTTTGTTCTTATTAAATCTTACTGATCGAATGATTTTTGGTCTTCGTCTCTTAACAAGTATCATTCCTCCTTTTAATTCATATTGATCATCTTCACATATTAATTGTTTCATTATTGTCAGAGAGATCATCATCAACATTCTCATTAAAATCATTTTCCAAAAGATAGTCATCAGATGAGGAATTTGGCTTACATTTTTGTGTTTTCTTTGAATTATCGTCTCGCTTGCAATTATACCATGCAGCAAAGTCTGCCAAACACACATTTTCTAACTGTTTAGGTCTTCTTTGATACCTTTTAATCAGGTTATCTGATTCTATGTCAGCAGAATTGTCTGGGAGATCTTTAATCTTTTCCATATCTTTCAGTAAAAATGTTCTTTCATCTGGGTGAGAAGTATTAAGAAATTGAAATTCACGAGATGATCTTCTTAAAGGCATTTGCAAAACTAAATATACAGCTTCCTGTGCACTTATCTCAACAGCATTGAGAAATTTATTGCCAATATGTCTGACTCTGTTCACAATATTTTTATTGCCTTCTTTTGCCTCATCACAAGCTTTCCTCAGTAACTTGTTCATTCCTCGTTGACCTTTTGTGATGTACGAAAGAATATAGACAGCACAAGCATAGGGGTCTAATATATACTGAATGTCCATATTTGCCTGCCAAGCTTTTAACAAATTTGGATTGTAACAATTTATTCTAATCTCAGAAGGGGATCGTTTTAGCAGTAGAGTATCATGTTTAAGAGAAAGTCTAATAGCCTTCAAATACTGATTTTCAGATAATTCTAACTTTTCAAGAAACTCAGTAAAACTTAGTGGCTCATCAGGTTTTAGGGAATCTAACAAACTATGGATTCTCTCTAAATCTTTGTTTAATGCAACTGCAATTTGTTCATCTAAATCAGTTATAAGCAGAGGTTGTAAAATCATTGTTCTTGGCATTGGAGGCAAAGGAAAATTAAACCTACATATTTTATGACCCTTTTTTTTGCAAGTTTTAGAGTGCCTATGTCTCTGTAAATTTACTAGATCAACCAAATCATCAGAGTTAGCTTTACACGAGGTATAGTTATCTACAAATTTAGCAATGTCATCAAGAGAATCTTTGCCATACTCCGGAGCATCTTTTATCCAAAATAAGCCATGTATATGTGGTGATCCACGTTGTTGGAATTCAACTCGATAAAAAAAATCAACAACTTCTCCAATTGGATTAAGTGAGCTTTTGATAAAATTGTGAAGAAACAATTGGACCATATGTTCAAAATTCCGTGCACATGTCACTGGATCTTTTTGTATTAAATCTGATTTCTTTTGCCAACTCATTTCTTTGATTTCATTATCAGTATACTCTTTATTATCCACAAGACGACCAAGAATTTTTAACAAATGTATCCATCTAGTTTCTGCAGCGGAGAATGAACAAAACCAAGTTGGTTTACCAAGTTGTCGAATCATTGCAAATAAGTCTTTTTTACATCTCTCAAAGTAAGGAGGTGAGCCTCGCAAATTTCTAAGTACTCTGAATCCCTCATCTAAATTAATTAGCTTATTTACAGAATTTTCTGATTTTAAATCTCCTGCAGTGTATGTTTTGCCTTTTGTTTTACACTTACGCAATGATAATGTTGCACTTCCTTGAATTTGCTTTATTTGTAGCTTTTTTAATTTATAGAAAATATTTGGCACACTCTGTGCAACTCGTCGATCTTTACTTCGCAACTCCCATTTACAAATTGTACTATAGTGAACTGGTACAAGTCTTTCACTATTATCAGATCGACGTTTACCACAATATATAGAAGGGAAAGATAAAAATTCAGAGTCTTTGTCAATAAATATACCAAGTGGTCTATTTCCTTCACCTGGTGCAAAACTAATTATCTTATCAGCATGTTCGGTCATGTCACTCTCTTGTAATAAAGTATCCATGACACCTAGTGATGGCTGTTCAGTTTGATCTTCACACCATTCATCATCATGCAGTATCATGATTGTCAATTGAATCATCAGTTGCACAGTGTTGTGCTCCTAGATTTTGTTTTTCTTGAGTTTTATGCAAAGAATCTGACTTATCTGCACTTGTTTTGTTACCGGTAATAAATTCTGACCACTCTGGGTTATTGTTATTTAAGTTTGTTAATCAACTATCTGATACTTGTACTCCCTCATTTTTAAACAGATCACTCGTGCTTACTAAATATTGAGCTGCTTCTAAAACTTTAGCTGGTCTTATATTCTGAAATTGATAATGATGTTTGTAACTAAGACGTCTTTTAAGTTTTATTGGGATAGTTTGCGATTCATTTATTGGTCTGGGCAGAACACTTACTGTTGAATTCACATCAGCTGGTACATTAACTACATCGCCATGAATACTCAACTGACCTCCACTTGGTAATTCTCTTAGTTGCATAAAGGGTATTCTTGGTGATACTAATCTTTCCTCAAGCGGAGTTAAATTTTTTAATGCATTTAGGCTTAATTGGAAAATTCATTTTATTTGCTTTTGCACAACTAGGCAGCTTATCAATTTTTAAGTTAGAATGGCATGTAGAACAAATCCATTCAGTATCATCTACACTCTTAACACCAGTAACACATAACTTAAGTATTTCTTTTGAACATGATTTATACAGGGCCAGATTGCATTTTGTCACAGAGGATTTGTACCATAACTGGTCACAACATGTGCAAACATATTCTGGTCCAATAGTAATATTCTTTTGAAATAATTTAATAGCTTCTGACATATTCAATTTAGGTATGGGGCTTATCAAGCTCACAAGTACCTTTATCTATATCAAAACTATTTTTAAATATTTTTTGTCTTAGCACTTCTGTTTCACCCACATTTCCTGCTAATTTTCTTTTCATAAACTTCTTTTTTTGAGATTCTTTAACTTTCTCAGGATTTGATTGCCTGTATGTTACATTGGCTTTTCGTAAGGATTTTTTAACTTTCTCAGGATTTTTGATTGTCTGTATGCTACACTGGCTTTTTGTAATGATTCCTTAACTTTCTCAGGATTTGATTGTCTGTATGCTACACTGGCTTTTTGGAAAGATTCCTTAACTTTCTCAGGATTTGATTTTCTGTATGCTACACTGGCTTTTTGTAATGATTCCTTAACTTTCTCAGGATTTGATTGTCTGTTATGCTACACTGGCCTTTCGCAATGATTCCTTAACTTTCTCAGGATTTAAAAGTTTGAATGTCTTATTATACATCTTTTTTCTTTCATTTTCCTCACTTCTAAATTGATTATTCATTCTCCTTTTTTTCATATATTCTCTCATGTAATCTTTTTTAGTTTTCAAAGAAACACATTTTTTAGAAGCAGGTCTATCAGATGTTTTGCGATTAGTAACAGACTGGTTCATACGAGTAGTTGAAACATAATGAATTTCATCTAGATGTCCAACATAAATATGCCTTGTATTTCCCTGATTGTTCACAGGACATATGACAGTAGTCTCAGTAAAATTTAGTGCAGTCTCAGTGATATGAATTGTTAAATGACGAGAATTTGCGACTGCTTGTATAATAATATGATCAGCCCATGTACCCAGGACTGGTCAGTATTACTTTCAATAAAGTGTTCTGGAAAGTTTATCAAATGCTGAATTGCAAAAGCACGTATTTGCAAATGGTGGGCTTCTGTGCTATAAATCTGGTGACTTACACACCATCACCAATCACATTTACTGGTCTCAGACCAATTTGAGATAGCCTATTTGTTAACAATGACATTGAAGAGTTTGTGCATGATGTCCTGTTAGAGCATTCCTTTGTTGATGAATTAACAGGGCCTGGATTTAATTCAATGTCACCACACATGATCAGAGAAAGTTTTGATCAGAGAAAGTAGATGTTTTTACTCTTTGACAATCACATTTACTAGACAAAATTATAACTCTGTTTGACAGGGATAATTTGTGTTTTCTCGTTCTAAACTTTTGTGGGTTGAATAATTTGAGTTTCGTCTTGAACTTTTGATATAAGTCTGTATGTTTTTTAAAACGAGGCTGGCCAATCTTCCACAATGCAAATTTATTTGTTTGTTGGTGAAGTACATCCTTTCTGTAACTTGTAGAAAGCAAAAAATGCCACGAGGATGATTTGGGGATAAAACGTTTTATTAACGATTTTATTTCATGTCTACGCTGCTTATTTTTCCTCATCAGATTAACTATTCTCTTCAAAGGTATTCTAGATGGCTCTCGGTCACGCCTTCTATGTGATACAACCTTTGTTGGTCTGCCCCGACTAGAATTGTCCAACTGAGTAGAGTTCTGCGTTTCATTTCGTATATCTGTTTCGACTACGTTCAAAGACGTTTGATTGCTATTGCCGACATCAGAACTGACAATACAAGTATTATTATCGCACTCTGCGACACTGATGTTTAAGCTAGTGCTTTGATTGTCTGTACACACTGTACACTGTTCATTTGATGCTCTTGTTTCACTCAAGAGTTCAACGTTTGTATTGAGTTCATAAGCATTTGATAGATTTTGATAAGTATTTGATAGATTTTGATAGAGTTCACAATTGCTCTGGGACCAGGGTAGTGTACGTGGACACCTCGTCACTTTTCGCATCTGAAATGCTAACGTGGCGACTGAACGTTGTGGCAATGTTCGTTGACATCTGATCGCCTTTTGCACCTGAAGTGCTAACGTGGCGACTGAACGTTGTGTCGATGACACGTTGGCCATCTACTCGCATTTCGCTTCCAACTGAAGCTTCCTGGCGAGTCGCAGGATTGTAAAAAGTCGCAGAGAACACGGACATAACTTGAGTTTTCGAATACCTCGCCGAAAAGAAACAAAATGGGCGAAACAATAGCATATCATGTGCCAAAAAACTCATTTCCGTATTTAGACAGCCAATCACATCAAAGAACGTTCCAGTTGCTATACCTCACCTGATCTCATCTCTCATATCCGGTCATATCGACATATCATGACACGTAAACAACTAATTTGACCTTCGACTATTTTCTTAAATATCTGTTTATTTTGTTTAAATCATACTGTACCATACGCGTATCTGATAGATTCAAACTATGTATGTATGTATGTATGTATCGTGTGAATTTTCGCCACCATCACAATACTGCAAAGTTTCTGCGAAACTTTGCACTAAAAAGGAATTTACAATAAGTAATATATGCGGTGTACGTCCCTCTGCAGACTTACCTTAAAACGCCATCTAGACAATGTCGACAGAACTGATGACCACAATCACGAACTTGCACGGGATCTTTCACCACTTCAAGACAAACGGCACATTCGAACGTACTTCGTACAAATTCTGGTTGTATAAACCATTTCAGAGGATAACCAGTATATTCAGGAACAGCCATGTTGTAACACACAGCTCTTGTCGCCTTGATGTCACCGTTTCGATTTTCAGCTTCAGATGTTTCCGTAAATATGAGAAAATGTGCGAGACGAGGGCGGAAGTCCAGAAGGATTAGGAAGAGAAAACGACCGTACAAAGCTGTTCCTAGACTGCGTAGCCGTCGTTTCGTTTGGGGCAGGTGGCGAAAGAAAGGAACACCTGCTAACATCTAGCATCCGCAGCCGTTATACCTCGGCGTCTCAATCCCACTCATTTTGTGATTGGTTTTCTTAAACAAACAACCAGGTAGTACGGGATCTCACGCTCTACAGATCCGAGTCAAGTCTACTAAATTATGCCCTTCAGCCTTCCCACATGTTTCTTTGCGTTTTATTTTTAAATCTGGACGACTGTTGTCCAGCTTCTTTCCTTTCAACGACCAGATTCCCATGTTTCTGAGATCGCGTGTTGTCAGCATGTATTTGGGGCATTTACATTTCATTTATAATATCTGCAAAGGACATACATAATTATGCCAAAAGTAAAATTAGAAATAGCAAAAAGATCCTTTTAATAGGGCCTTAATAAGCAAACACAACGCAAACGTCACAAGGACGATCGACCCAAGTACAATAGTATTTTTCAACCAAAACAAAGCGTTGAATAATTTGCAGTCCTAAGAGTAATCCCAACACCCTCCTCGTTGCACATACAACGTCAACTGAAGCGTTTTCACGTTTTCAAAACACCGTTGTGGCAAGGAACAGCAAAAGCTGTTAGTTTGTTTAGGCGTTAACCTATTATACGGCATGTTGTCGAAGCAACAATCGAAATATGGTATAGTAGGTTAATACTGCCGAAACAGAGAACGTATATAAGTGGTCTAACGTTACGAGCGAAGGCCCTTCTGCGTTGTAAAGGTCTGCGTTGTAAAGGTCTTACAAAATACATAAAACATACAATATGCGATGTCCTGATCCATGGTTTCTTTTAAATGCAGTAATTTAATTGCCGTCGTCGTCCTAGCTTGCTTAAGGTCCTTACTATTCTGGTGCAGCAGCCTATAATAGACTTCCAAACAAAATCAAAGAGAAATTCTCTTTAGATTCATTTGAGACTGCTGGTTAAGACTAAAGTTAACTTGTATGAACATTTACAATCTATTGCCATTGTAGTCTTATAATTTTCATATATTTTGTTTGAATTATTGTTGAAAATTATTAGTTAGTTTCAGAAATTGCAGCTTGATGTTAGTAATAATTGTCAGTTGTTTGCTGTACAAGCTGTGTTAGTTAGTAATACTCAGAAAAACTCTGAGCTCTAAGTTGTGGGTTCGAGTCCCGCTTAGAGCTCAGAGTTTTTCTGAGTATTACTAACACAGCTTATACACCAAACAACTGACAATTATTGATGAATTATTGTTGGAAATTTATGCTGAAATTGCAGTATAAAATAGAACTAATATAATTATATATATTTTCGTAATCTTTTAGGATTAAAGCTGATAATAAAAAGCGCCTGCAGGAAAAGAAATTTGAATCCAAATAAAACAAGAAAGATCTAGAAATGAATAGGTGAGAAATATGGTTTGGTAGTTTTCATTTTGATTTATCAGAATTCTAAAATTTAAATTTTGAATTTTCGAGTGTTGTACTTTAAGTGTGGTGGTGTATTTCTGGCATTTCAAATTAAAACAATCCCTTCTTAAGTTGCATGCATCTGCACGAAGTACCATCATGCATGTAGAGAATGCACCATGCATACCTGCCTGTGCAGAAAATACCATACTTGTATGTGCAGAAGGTACCATGATCATCCATGCATGTGCAGAAGGTACCATGTCACCCTGCGAGCAGACCCTTATAAATACTCGCCGCTAGCAAATCGTAAAATAAGGCTGTGCCGAAATCGAGTCGAATCTTTGTCGAGCATGCGCGAGAAACATTTTCAATCTCTGGCTTAATTGAGTTCGATCGGGCCCAGATCCAAACCATGTGCAATTCATTCCAGCGAATGATAGATTTATGAATAGACAGCTTTATAGATTCATTCTCGTCCCCAAAGGCCACGATTTTTTTGGCTGCCAAAAGGATCGTGGCCTCTGGGGACGAAAATGTTGTGCATTGAAATACTTCCAGTATATATTATTAAATATCATGTGTAGTAAAGTTTACAGATTATTATTAGAACATTGGAGCATGAATAACGTTTTTTTAGGTAGACCGCGTGGGAAAAGGACTAAGGAGAGACTAAATAAGGACGTATAAAACAATATAGAGACTGTACAGTGATTTTGTGATTTGTTAAAATATATTAAAAGTTTATATTCAGTCTTCGAGCGTCGCGTTTTGTTGAGGACAACGGGCTCAGATTCGGCAGTCGGTTTGCCCCTAAATTCAATGCGTGCGAGTGTGTGACCTACAAACCGGTTTAGCGAAAGAAAACGAGATTGACTAGTCCAGAAGTTTGAACTGCGGCGACTGAAAGATTCGACTCGATTTCGGCACAGGCTTATTTTACTGTTGCTAGCGGCGAGTATTTATAAGGGTCTGCTCGCAGGGTGGTACCATGTTTGCACACGCAGAAAGTACCATGATCATGCATTTGCAGAAATTACCATCATACATGTGCAGAATGTACCATATTTAATTTGCACATACAGAAAGTGCCATCATACAGTACATGCACAGAAAGTACCATCGTACATGTAAGTACCATACCTGTAGGTACACAGTTTAGAAATAAGAGTTTATCTTGACGTCAAAAAGAACTTGTTGCAACACCACAGATCACAAAAAAAAATTTAACAACAAACAAGACGCCTGGGTCAGGCATTCACTCGGGCTACTGCAAAAATGTGGAGGTCTCTACAACGCGCGAGCAAAGAGGTGGGAGTGGGCCGAGGAAGATCAGATCGAAGCTGAATGTGCTGCATACTTCACATTGGTGAACAGGACTTTCCTGAATTGTCGAAGTGTCTAGAATTTAGGTGTATCCTGAAGCCTAGGGAGCTTCTGTCCCACATGCGGGACTAGAATTCATTTGTCTGAGGTGCCCAAACTTCACGTCTAGGCCAGGTGCATGCAGATGCACTAGCAAACATGCAAGGGACATGACTTGTCCAAAGTTATTTCTATGAATACGCATCAAAAATTTTATCAAAATCAACATCAAGATATGGATAACATACTTGTGATAAAATTACATACTCATAGGTTCAAAGCACTTACAACAGTAAAAACATAAGATATAATTTATATTGAAAGTTATGTTTTCTTACAATACTTATAGCCTTGGCAGCGAGAAATAGGGATTAAAAAATTATGGTTCTATATCAACTGTTATAAACACAGTGTCATCTTTAATATACTCACGAGTTTTTAGAGTTGCGTGCGAAACGAACTTTGGAACACCGAGTCCTTCGTTTTGCTCATCTTTAGGTCTCTTAAATTTGTCTTCACCAGCTGGAGTCGCCGTATTCACAATGTTCTTTCTCTCTTGCTCGTTATCTTGTTGGTCAATTAAAGTAAAGGTACACTTTTTCTTGAATGGCCACGGCAGCATTGCATCATGGTCGGTTTTCATCAAACAGATGTAGATTCCCATATGATCTTTGTATGCTTCTCTTGTCTCGTTCAAATAGACCAACATCTTTATTTTGTATCCAAGTGGTGATGTAAGAAAAGGATCACCATAAATTTTACCCTGTGTATTACTATCTTTTGCTTCAGATAACTTTCTGTTAAAGTCAGTTATAATCACTGCAGATGTTTGACTTACCTATATAATTTACAAATAAGTAAAATTGAATAAGATGAAGATCGAACTTAACATCTAACATTTTGGTGAAGAAATTAAATTTTTATGGAAAATTTTTGTGCAAATGTTAATAAATGAAAATTTTGAGCTATAGGCAGCAATAAAATCTGCAATTTTCCAATGCATAAGACAAGACTGTTGAAAGGAAAAAATTGCGTACCGAACATATCAATTGCAAAAATGGTGATGTGAGCATGCCCTTTGATTCAATATTACTCCCGCATTTCATATTCTATCCCACGTTTTACGTTTTATACGTTGCACTTTTCTTTATACGGTGGTGTGGGCAGTTGTTGTGATTGTTTGTGAGTAACCAATCACATTGTCAATTACGAATTCTGATGTACAGACGCGAGCCGAGTACTTAAGACCTGGCCGATGCATAGAAATGTTAGATTACAAATACAAAATGTTTTAGTTGTGAAAATCAACGAAAAGTTTATGTAAATTAGGACGATTCTGTTATCGATTTACAGATATAGATCGTTTTCATCTGACGTCACGGTGGCCATATTGGTGTACCGAAACAATGAAATGGTGGCCATATTGGTGTGCCATCTTTATCCGATGCGAATTTAGCTCTATTCTTATTCAAAAATTTCGTATTGTTTCACCACCCCAATGGGGCCACCGATCACGTGAGTGAAAACGATCCATTGATTAAATATTGATTTCCTTTGATTTTTCGTCATTAATTTTTAATGTTTTTAAGATATATTTTAAAGTCACCGAGTAAACATTAATTTCTTTTGATTTTTTCATAAATTGTTAAGAAGTATAATGAAATATACAAGCCCATGGACGTATTTAAGAAGCGTTTATTTACATAATCATAACGTACGTGTAACTTGACAGAAAAACGCTACATTTGTCATCAAAACAATCTTTGCTCCAAAGTATTGACAAGAGAAGTATATAATTCCGAAAACAACAAACCAATTGTGATTTAGAACTGTTAAAACTGATATGCTCAGATCGGCGGGCTAAAATATATTTCGAAGTGGCTATAAATCCGGTAAGCGCGGCCTGAAAGTAGCGAGACCGCTGAGTGGGACGTAGCGAATTTCTGTTCTATCACTGACCACTAGCACTATCAGCCACTCAAAATGTCAGCATTTCTTTACTAAAATCTTGGCAGTTCACAAAGGTTGTTGCTTTGCTATTGTTATATCGAAAACACTGCCAATGCAGCAGTCTACCTTTTACATCCGACGTTTACTCTATCTCATCAGTTTAGAAACCTCTTGGTGAGGTGAGTGAATCGAAGAAGGAAAGATATTTAAAGACAACACGCAAACACGTGTTACGACAGTTACGTTTAATCGGAATCTGGCTGCGCTGGTACTGGAGCCGATTGCCGGACCTTTAGTTTTTCTTGAACGAGTTCCGCTTACCGGACCTATAGCCCAGTTCGAATATATTTTAGCCCGCCCTAAAATATATTTTAGCCTGCCCGCAAAATACACCACAATGCCCGATAAATTTATTATAATGACTTTTCAAAATGAATTCCTGGGCCTTGCAGGATGATGTTTGTAATACTTACTTTAACTGCAGCAATCTCCTTTCTTAATTTGTCCATGTCATTTTGATGCGCTGCAGCAATCTCCTCATTCTCCTGTCTTAATTTGTCTATGTCCTTTTGATGCTATAAAGATAAAAAAGAAAAATCACTGAATGCAAGAGTACAGAACATAAATGGATTAGAATGTAATAATGGTGCTATATCATGCATGCCTGATTAGCCTGTACAGTATTAAAGCCTGGTTGTCATATGTCGCCGATGGTCGCCGATCGTCGGCGATTTGTGATTTAGATGCATGTTAAAACGGGAAGTGCAGCAGCATGTTAAGTAATAAAGAACAATGCAGAAAAGCAGTGCTTTTATTCTTTTACTTAACATGCATCTAAATCATGGTTAGCGACCATCAGCGACATATGAGAGCCAAGCTTAAGATTAGCACTTATCACTGCACTGATGGCTGAGCATATTACTATAATTGTAGCCATCCTGCTATTATCGTGGCTGAACAAAATTGTTAGAGAACTGAAACTTCAATCGTGATATTTTTAAAGTTGACAATTCCAATTCCAAATTTGCTACAGATAGCTTTCTGTTAAAGTCCGTTATAATCACTGCTGATATTTGACTTACCTATATAATTTACAGATCAGTAAACTCGAATAAGATGAAGATCGAACTTAACATCTAACATTTTGGTGATGAAATTAAATTTTCATCAAAAATTTTTGTGCAAAATGTTAATAAATTAAAAATTTGAGCTAATTAGGCAGCAATAAAATCTGCAATTTTCCAATGCATAAGAACATATCAATTACAATAATGGTGATGTGAGCATACGCTTTAATTCAATATTAGTCCCTAATTTCATACTCTATACCACGTTTTACGTTTTATACGTTGCATTTGCTTTATACGGTTGTCAGTTACGAATTCTGATGTACAGACGCGAGCCGAGTAAGCTGATGCATAGAAAAGTTAGATTACAAGTACAAACTGTTTTAGCTGGGAAATTCAATTGCGAAAAGTTTATGTGAATTAAGACGATTCTGTTATGATATTGACTAAATATTGATTTCCTTTGAATTTTCCTCATGAATTTTTAATGGTTTTTAAGAAATATTTTAAAGTCACTGACTAAACATTAATTTCTTTTGATTTTTTCATGAATTATTACGAAGTATAAAGAAATATACAAGCCCACGGACGTATTTAAGTAGCGTTTATTTACATAATCATGCATAACTTACATGTAACTTGGCAGAAAAACGCAACATTTGTCATCAAAACAATCTTTGCTCCAAAGTATTGACAAGAGAAGTATATAATTCCGAAAACAACAAACCAATTGTGATTTAGAACTGTTAAAACTGATATGCTCAGATCGGCGGACTAAAATATATTTCGAAGTGGCTATAGGTCCGGTAAGCGGAACTCGTTCAAGAAAAACTAAAGGTCCGGCAATCGATTCCAGTATCAGCGCGGCCTGAAAGTAGCCAGACCGCTGAGTGGGACGTAGCGAATTTCTGTTCTATCACTGACCACTAGCACTATCAGCCACTCAAAATGTCAGCATTTCTTTACTAAAATCTTGGCAGTTCACAAAGGTTGTTGCTTTGCTATTGTTATATCGAAAACACTGCCAATGCAGCAGTCTACCTTTTACATCCGACGTTTACTCTATCTCGTCAGTTTAGAAACCTCTTGGTGAGGTGAGTGAATCGAAGAAGGAAAGATATTTAAAGACAACACGCAAACACGTGTTACGACAGTTACGTTTAATCGGAATCTGGCTGCGCTGGTACTGCAGCCGATTGCCGGACCTTCAGTTTTTCTTGAACGAGTTCCGCTTACCGGACCTATAGCCCAGTTCGAATGTATTTTAGCCCGCCCTAAAATATATTTTAGCCCGCCCGCAAAATACACCACAATGCCCGATAAATTTATTATAATGACTTTTCAAAATGAATTCCTGGGCCTTGCAGGATGATGTTTGTAATACTTACTTTGACTGCAGCAATCTCCTGTCTTAATTTGTCCATGTCCTTTTGATGTACTGCAGCAATCTCCTGTCTTAATTTGTCTATGTCCTTTTGATGCTATAAAGATAAAAAAGAAAAATCACTGAATGCAAGAGTACAGAACATAAATGGATTAGAATGTAATAATGGTGCTATATCATGCATGCCTGATTAGCCTGTACAGTATTAAAGCCTGGTTGTCATATGTCGCCGATGGTCGCCGATCGTCGGCGATTTGTGATTTAGATGCATGTTAAAACGGGAAGTGCAGCAGCATGTTAAGTAATAAAGAACAATGCAGAAAAGCAGTGCTTTTATTCTTTTACTTAACATGCATCTAAGTCATGGGTCAGCGACCATCAGCGACATACGAGAGCCAAGCTTAAGATTAGCACTGATCACTGCACTGATGGCTGAGCATATTACTATAATTGTAGCCATCCTGCTATTATCGTGGCTGAACAAAATTGTTAGAGAACTGAAAATGAGATGAAAGATGAATGAGATGAAGATCGAACTTAACGTCTAACATTTTGGTGATGAAATTAAATTTTCATCAAATTTTTTTGTGCAAATGTTAATAAATTAAAAATTTGAGCTAATTAGGCAGCAATAAAATCTGCAATTTTCCAATGCATAAGAACATATCAATTACAAAAATGGTGATGTGAGCATACGCTTTAATTCAATATTACTCCCTAATTTCATACTCTATACCACGTTTTACGTTTTATACGTTGCACTTTTCTTTATACGGTTGTCAATTACGAATTCTGATGTACAGACGCGAGCCGAGTAAGCTGATGCATAGAAAAGTTAGATTACAAGTACAAACTGTTTTAGCTGGGAAAGTCAATTGCGAAAAGTTTATGTAAATTAAGACGATTCTGTTATGATATTGATTAAATATTGATTTCCTTTGAATTTTCCTCATGAATTTTTAATGGTTTTTAAGAAATGTTTTAAAGTCACTGACTAAACATTAATTTCTTTTGATTTTTTCATGAATTATTACGAAGTATAAAGAAATATACAAGCCCACGGACGTATTTAAGTAGCGTTTATTTACATAATCATAACTTACACGTAACTTGGCAGAAAAACGCAACATTTGTCATCAAAACAATCTTTGCTCCAAAGTATTGACAAGAGAAGTATATAATTCCAAAAACAACAAACCAATAGTGATTTAGAACTGTCAAAACTGATATGCTCGGATCAGCGGGCTAAAATATATTTCGAAGTGCAGTGCCGTAGCAGGCGGGGGGGGGGGGGGGGGGGGGCAGGGGGGGCAGGGGGGGGGCAGCTGGACCCCCCCAAATTTTTCTCAGAAAAATTCCTAAAAATGAGTTTATTTATTAAATTAAAGTGAAACTGAACCGATTAACTTTAATGTAACTTGAAAACTGACGTTGTGATTTGCAAAATACGAAAAATAACTTCGTGCAGACTTTATAAGGTCCGAAATATTGCAAATCAAGAATCATAAAATACTACCATTTCACATTTTACAGTAGCTCACAATGCTGACTTTAAAACCAGTCCAACACAATATATTTTAGTTATTATTCGTTTATATAAAATTCCAACATTTATTAAAACATCATGTTATTTCTAGCCAAGAGACAGTTCAAGAACCTGCTCATTTTCATATTATTAATTTCATTATAATGCGTCATTATTACTCTGATCTTGTCTTCTGACCCTCTCTGAAAACTGAAGCGGGGCATTAAATTTCTACGGTTCTTTGTCTTCAACCGGCCAGAAGCGATATCAGGCACCCACTCATTCAGACAAACATCGTGAAAGCCTGGATGATCCAAAACGTACTTTTTATTCTCCCCGTTCTCATACTCGAATATTTTGTTGCGACACTGTTGTATCTCTATGCAGCAACGACACTCTTCACTACATGCCTCGCATGCCTCGACGATTTCTTCAGTCGAAGCTAATATACTTTATATTTATACTTTTATACGTTCGGCGTTATCCTTGTCAGAATTCGCTGTGAGATATACAGATGATCTCTCAGAAGATTCTGTATCAGACCAGGAGAGCAGAAGAACTGTTAGTTGTAGACGTAACCGACACAGTATACAACAGATGCACAGTCGTAAACTAGCTCCTTGTTAGCTGTTGTTTATCCGCTTTGCTTCGCTGTGAGGGTTAAGACTATGACGTCACAACAGATCAAGATCAAGATGGCAGAAATTAATGGCGGACGGCAATTTTGAAAAGTTTCAAAGCTTATAACGCTGCATCTATTTGACGAAATCAATTAAAATTTTGTAAAAGTGCTAGTAATTTGCTACTTTACCCTATCGAAAAGGAATTTTGGCAAATTGATATGGTTGATTTTCGTCTCAGTGACACTTTAAACAAACATATTCGGTGGGCGGAATTCAAAAACATATGGTTTTTGGGCAGGCGGTATTTCGCGTTGCCCGCCTACCGCCCGCGCCCGAACTCCCTAATACCGCCAGCTACGCAGGCTAAGTGGGACGTAGCGAATTTCTGTTCTATCACTGACCACTAGCAATCAGCCACTCAAAATGTCAGCATTTCTTTACTAAGATCTTGGCAGTTCACAAAGGCTGTTGCTTTGCTATTGTTATATCGAAAACACTGCCAATGCAGCAGTCTACCTTTTACATCCGACGTTTACTCCGTATCTCATTAGCCTGCGTGCAGACACACTATTAAATCGCAATCAGCAAGTCGGTCGTTTCGACGGAGAACGCGTGTAGTACTCACACAATCGATTTCTCTTTTTTACATTGAGTGGCTGGCATGGAAGTCTTGAATGATGCAAATCGTAGAGGTCGGCCTCGACTTTTCGCAGATTATTTATTATACCGCGGCGTTTTTTAAGCTTCTCGACACAAGTTTGCAAATATATGGTGACTTCGAATGAATTATAAATTCAAGCGTAGCTAATTCTTCTTTCACTTTAAATGCACCTTTACCATCAACCAGGTTTTTGTCCTTATGTTTCAAAATTTCGCAAGAGCAGAGAATACATGTTAACATTTCAAAGTAGGATAGACGAAGGGAGACAATATAGAGAAGGAAACCCGCTATAGCTTTTTCACATGAGAATTTATTAATGATCAGAAGAAATCTGACCAATGAAATATCGGCTACTTAGATTATCTTTTGTCAACCAATCACATATTAGTCCTTAAAATCCAGTGACGACTCACGTGACCAGAACACGATTATGCAACCTATCCTCAGTCTTAGATTACCAATAATAGGAAATTGTCAAATGCTCTTGAATTACCCATAATGGGTAATTCAAGAGGATTTATTAATGAAACCCTTCCCCCCCCCCGAACCCCCAAACCCTAACCCTAAAAAATGTGAATTTCCCGGGGGAAACCCTAACCCTAACTTGAAAAGTATCGGGGTTTCTTTTTAGCAACCTCCTCCCCGTCCAACCCCCCTAATAGTGTTTGTAATTTATGGTCAATAGTTCTTGACAAAGATTGTGGGATGCGCAGTGAGTTTTAATCCGTTAATTGGCGCATCATTGGGTCCTAAAATAATAAATCCTCTTGAATTACCCATTATGGGTAATTCAATAGCATTTGACAATTTCCTATTATTGGTAATCTAAGACTGAGGATATTTTGGATTACGAACGCCGTTTCGCAGACCCCGTTTCCCCGATTCCAGGAGGGGGAAGGAGTGTCTGCACGCAGGCTACAACAACGCTTGCTTCGTCGCTCGCAAAAGGCTGGCGTTTAATTTTAGCAGTGATCAATGCTGTAATTTCATTGGTTCATTATACAAAGGGAATGGAATGTGTTGCTGGAGTGAGCAGCCGCTGGTGGGGAGCGAGTTTGGGAAGGCGACCCTAACAACGGCTGCGAGGGAGACTAGTGTTACGACAGTTATGTTTAATCGGAATCTGGCTGCGCTGGTACTGGAACCGATTGCCGGACCTTTAGTTTTTCTTGAACGAGTTCCGCTTACCGGATTTATAGCCACTTCGAATATATTTTAACCCGCCCTAAAATATATTTTAGCCCGCAAAGTACACCACAATGCCCGATAAATTTATTATGACTTTTTTCAAAATTGAATTCCTACGACTTGCAGGACGATGTTTGCATGTAATACTTACCTTAACTGCAGCAATCTCCTGTCTTAATTTCTCCATGTCCTTTTGATGCACTGCAGCAATCTCCCCATTCTCCTGTCTTAATACGTCTATGTCCTTTTGATGCTATAAGGATAAAAAAGAAAAATCACTGAATGCAAGAGTACAGAACATAAATGGATTAGAATATTATTGTAAAATAATAATGGTGCTATCATGCCTGATTAGCCTGAACAACATTGTACAGTATTAAGGACAGCAATGATGGCTGGGCATTACTATAATTATTATAGCCATCTTGCTATTATCATTGTTGAACAAAATTGTTAGAGAACTGAAAATGAGTAAGTACCTGATCCTTCAATCTTGACATTTCTAAAGTTGACAATTCCAAATGATCTTTCATTTCTTGGTTGAGATGTTCCTCCATTTCACGACGTTCACACTTTGTTCACAAAGAACAAAATACGTTAATTGACGGTACCGAAAAGATGGCCGCGTTACATTTAACCACAATGCTTTGCAACCTCAAACCAGCTCAAACAATAACTAAAGATTGTTTATTATGCTAATATGGATTAAGTAGCAAGAACTTCATTGCTACCAAAGTTGATCGTTTAAAAACCATATCTTCCAATAATTCTGCAAGAAACAATATTTACTGCACGCAAAGGATTGTGGTTAAATGTACAAGTCGCCATCTTTTTCGGTACGGTCAATTGTTGTCAAAGATTTAAAACGAGACATTAATAATGATTTAAAGCACTTGGAAGGCAGTTGTTACAAAATGCCAATTTCATTTGTTTAACAAGAAATTGTGATTTACTGATTTCATCTGATGATTATTTAATTTTTTTGTTGATATAATCAAACAGTAGTGAAGACCAACTTGTTCTAACATTACCTCATATTTACAACCAAAATCCAAATACTTGCATTTAATGACAGTTTTGAGGCAGACTTTTTCTAAATGTTCTTCCATCTAAAAATATAGCAATAAATTATTAAGGTGGTCGATCTGAGAAAAAAAACATGGAATTAATTTATTCTAGAAAGTTTTGCATTGTGAATTTGTGCTCACATACCTATCCCTGCCTGAATAAAGGGTTTACTATATTTATACTTAATAGCCTGAGCATGCCTTTACTCCTGTGGTGTTTTAGCTAATGCTAGACGATTTTACTCGTCAACGGGTGACCTCCGATCTTGTCACTCCACTTCTCACTATTTACACATCTATTCACCTTCCTCTATATGCCCACTCACTCACTCACTCACTCGCTCACTCACTCACTCACTCACTCACTCACTCACTCACTCACTCACTCACTCACTCACTCACTCACTCACTCACTCACTCACTCACTCACTCACTCACTCACTCACTCACTCACTCACTCACTCACTCACTCACTCACTCACTCACTCACTCACTCGCTCGCTCACTCGCCCTCTTATAACGGGTACAGCACCTCATTACGTGGAATAGCTTTCTCTGAACATTTGTTTATGCATTCCACAGGTAAATAAGGGCAGGTTTCGAGGTGCTCCTGAAATATAATAGAAAAAAACGCTGAGTCTGAAATGTAGAACTGGATATTTTGATAAAACATCCTGTCATTAGCATTATTTTTGCAGCAGTGTTTTATCGAATATAAAATACAAGGCGTAGTGAGAATGTTTTGAATAGCTTAAAAAACGACCCATTTAGTAAGTTCACTGGCGTAGTAATTTTGAAAAACAACGTAGTCTAAGCCGAGAAAATCAAAGCTAAAGTTAATGTAAATCAAGGTCTCATTTAGGTCAACATGAAAAAAATTTTAAATTGAAGGCCATTATCAAGTGGTCTTTATCCTCCTTTTTCCTACAGTACGAGTTACTAATTCTGGATCTACTTTGTGTAAAAAAACTATAAGAGTCTGAACTTACAGCTTTGTCCTTGAATACATGTTCGTCATTGCAGTATGGACAAACAACGGTTCTGTGTTCACATTCTGCATGATGGACCTCCAAATCTTTCCGCATTACTTGCACATCGCAACCGTTGTTGCTGCAGCTTAGGATGAGAAATGGGCATATTTCAACGTGTTCCTAGAAAGTAAAAAGTTGTCACAGTACATATGTTTAGATTAATCTTGTATATAGAATGTAATTTAAAATCATGGCTAACTACTGTACGGTTCGTTCTGTCGTCTCATCAATTTACCCTCAGAAGAGAAGACAGCTGTCCATTCCATTCACACCCAGTGTTTGGACAATTCACCTCCTGGTTATCGATTGCTCTTCTTGCGGCATTATCAGTGAAGACCTAATATTAGACAGAGTATTATTAATGCTTTTAAGCCTTAAAAAGCTTTGAATATACCATGGGGGGAAAATTCACTGTCCTCCGGTACCAACAAAGCTTAGGTATAGTGAATAGAAAATAATACATGCATGGGTGTGTCTGTTGGAAGAATGAGAGTTATTTCGAGTGCTGACCAGGATATCTGGCCAGTGAGCAAAGC
Source organism: Corallium rubrum (assembly GCA_964035015.1). NCBI lineage: Eukaryota > Metazoa > Cnidaria > Anthozoa > Scleralcyonacea > Coralliidae > Corallium > Corallium rubrum. The sequence continues at coordinate 8,564,982 of OZ036011.1, forward strand.
GAACGATTGAGATATCCTGTTCAACATGGGAAATAATTTCATATTTCCAAACATCCATGTATTATAGTTCTATTGCTTCTCCACAAAATTACTACCGTATTAAATGCATTTCATATGATAATCGATAAATAAAACATAAAGCTCCGCGTGTATATGTACTCTTATAAAGGCACGTTTGACGTCATTTGAGCACGAAAGAAGTTGAGCAGAGAGAACATCTTTCGTGTTCAAATGACGTCAAACGTATACCTTTATAAGAGTACATATGCACAGGAGCTGTATGTTTTATTTGTTTTATAAAATAATAAGAAAAATCAAACTAAAAGTGAGGTAGTTTTGGAATTTGGGGAGCTTTTCCGGGCAGCTGACGCCATTTAGGCCGTATTCTGTGGGCCCAAAAGTTGCTTAGAAAACATTTTTTGTTGCCCCCCTTCGGGCACTACTTTAAAATAGCATGAATCTATAGATTTTTATACGCTGAGTTCGAATTCAGTTGTTGTCACGCTCACTAACCTGCAGTTTCTTCACATTTTACGATCAAACATCAATGATTATCAATCCTTCGAATTTCAAATTCCGCCATTTTGTCTTTGGGAACTTCATGTAATACACAATTATTGTACTAGTTCAAGTCTCTTGGCAGGGGGGGGGGGGTTCACGCAGTTGTACGCACGTGTATAATCATTCTTCGAAAATCATTCTTCAAACAAAGAAAGTTTATGTAAATATAATGCGAATGTTATAACAAAATGCGTACATGGACATATTCTGTGGGCCCAAAAGTTGCTTAGAAAACATTTTTTGTTGCCCCCCTTCGGGCACTACTTTAAAATAGCATGAATCTATAGTATAGATTTTTATACGCTGAGTTCGAATTCACTTGTTGTCACGCGCACTAACCTGCAGTTTCTTCTCATTTTACGATCAAACATCAAGAATTATCATTCCTTTGTATTTCAAATTCCGCCATTTTGTCTCAGGAAACTTCATGTAATACACGATTATTGTACTAGCTAGTTCAAGTCTCAATTAAAGCAGGTTTATGATTATTCTTCGGATTATGGAGACACAAAATATAGAAATTTCTCTAAAATATAATGCAAAACGTACTTTTAGGCCGTATATGACTCTTCTGGATCATCTGAATACCCAAGTAACCACGCGATAAAATTAAAAAGAAGAGGGGAAATCACTTTATCGACGCTTTCACCAGTTATATCAGACGCAAGTGGAGGCCAGTTTTCATACCAAGATGCACTGTAACTGCGAATGTTTTCCCCTAACTCAAGTGTTTTCCCCAATGTTTTCCCCTAACTTCAACGCTACTCTCCTGTCGTCCATTCCTTGCGTATCTGTGTCTTCCTCACCTTCTTCTTCATCTTCTGTCGTATCCAAATCAATTTGCTCCTCCGACTGATTTAATGCCCTCTCTGCCACATTAGTTCCTTGACTCAAGTCTTCTGCGTAGACAATTTCACTTGTGAATCTTCTTTTCGGTCTATGGAAAATTAGCTGAGGGAACCTTTCTTGCAATCTTCGTTTTAAATGAAAGGTTTTGTAATTGGATGCGTCCTCGTTCTCGATGTTCCTAACTGTCTTCACGAATTCATCCCTGAGCCTACTCATATAATATATGTTGTGACTGTTAATAACTTGTTGCTTCACAAAAGTACAAAAGGACTCGAACGACTTGTTATATTGGTATACTTCACATTTCGTCTCCTTCTGAGGACCGGTGTGCAACGAGGTATAACGTTCGTAGCACCGTTTGTGGTATTTCACTTCTAGAGCAACGCAGTCATTGTCCAAAATGTGAACAAGAATTCGCTGATCATCTTTCTTTGTTGCTGCTTCTCGAAGTTTCCCGCCATCTATGGTTTCTGCAGAGACTAGGTTGTCTAATTTGCGTTTTTTCGTTCTCTATCAAATTCAAGAATAATAATTACATTACATATTTAATATCAAATTGCCGCATGGAGTTGTTGGTGTATGACAAATGTTAGTGCAAAAATTTGGTGCACAACAAGCGCGCTAAGAAAAATGCACGTGTAAATTGCGCGAGAAAATTTTGTTGCGTAGTCCGCGTGCGCGCTATGCTTAGCGAACTTGACGCGCATTGATTTTTCGCAATGTGTGGCGGTCTTAAAATGACTCAAACATAACTCTTGATATAAATTATAATGGAACATTGCCCACTGAAAATACTTTTGTTAGAAATGCTTGATACGCCAGTATTTTCTACGAATATACGTAGTCTACTTTCTTAATCTAACTACCCTCTCACTAAATACTCTCCTGCTACTTGCATTCCAAAACATTTGACATAATAATGTTAAATATACTTATAATTGAAAACTTTGCTATAGAACAAGTAGAGTTCTTACCGGTTCAGTGACATAAGATTTCTCTTCGTTACAAATGATGCAAACTGGCGGTAAAATGGCCTGACTCCTGGATTTAACAGCACTTGACGCTGATCTCAGCAGCTTTCTAGTAGGAACTGAGTCCTCGCACTCCTCCATCTCCTCATCACCTCCAGTCTCTTGTTTTCCAAAACACCTATCTTGAGCAAGTTTTATCAAAGTAACGTTTGTGAATTTTAAATAGCAACCTCTGTGATAGTGTAGATTCTTAATTATATTTGATGGCTCGTCCAGACTCTGGATATTTCTTAATACTACGTCAGTTGTGCTCTCGGCAATTTCTCGTTGCTGTCCGTCTAGCGTTAGCCAGAGTTCGTGGCTGGTCAAAAACTTTTTAAACGATGTATCCGTAAAGCGCGTGAGAGGCCCCTTCTCTCCATTAAAGTGAATTAAACAACTGGGTGTGGCTATCGCCTCCGCCATGTACGCATTTTATTATAAAATTCGCATTATATTTAAATAAACTTTTTTTGTTTGAAGAATGATTTTCGAAGAATGATTATACACGTGCATACAACTGCGTGAACCCCCCCCCTGCCAAGAGACTTAGACTAGTATAATAATTGTGTATTACATGAAGTTCCTGAAGACAAAATGGCAGATTTGAAATTCGAAGGATTGATAATCATTGATGTTTAATCGTAAAATGTGAAAAAATTGCAGGTTAGTGCGCGTGACAACAACTGAATTCGAACTCAGCGTATAACAATCTATAGATTCATGCTATTTTAAAGTAGTGCCCGAAGGGGGGCAACAAAAAATGTTTTCTAAGCAACTTTTGGGCCCACAGAATATGTCCATGTACGCATTTTATTATAACATTCGCAATATATTTACATAAACTTTCTTTGTTTGAAGAATGATTTTAATTTCGAAGAATGATTATACGCGTGCGTACAACTGCGTGAACCCCCCCCCCCCCCCCCCTGCCAAGAGACTTGAACTAGTACAACAGTTGTGTATTACATGAAGTTCCTAAAGACAAAATGGCGGATTTGAAATTCGAAGGATTGATAATCATTGATGTTTGATCGTAAAATATGAAGAAACTGCAGGTTAGTGCGCGTGACAACAACTGAATTCGAACTCAGCGTATAAAAATCTATAGATTCATGCTATTTTAAAGTAGTGCCCGAAGGGGGGCAACAAACCTGAACGAAAACAGGCCACAGAATACGGCCTAATTCTACACCATTTTACGTCATTCATGATCTCTGTTCTCTTATATGCACGGGGCCCAGCCAATCAGAGCGTGCGTAGAGGGCACCTTATATATTTTATAGAGAACATCAGTTGATCCACTCGCTTGTATTTCGCGCACTACGTTTTTACGTCTACAGGTTGCGTTTACGCGATTATGTGGTGGCGTGTGCTGTTAGCGCGCTGCCTCTCGTCAAAAAGTTAAGTCCGGTTAGGCGGGGTTAGTACTTGGATGTGTACTAACCTTATCCATTTTTTTAAAAAATTAACAAACATGATTTTTCCGGAAAAAAAATTATTCGTTCTACAGAATTTTTTTAAAATTGGCCTATTGATTACTCATACTTCAAGAACAATTTTAATGAAAAAAAAATGGGGGACACCAAAATTTTTTTCGAATTAAATTAGTTTGAAGGGTAATTGGCAGCCATTTTGGAACGCCATTGTTGCCATAGCAACAACTTGCTATTTATTTGGTAACAGTTTTTGATTGTCAGTACGTTTAGCTATGCATAACATTTTTCAAGAAACTGTATGGAGCCACCTTAAGTACTCACCATCTCTTCTGAAATATCTTTCTGACAGGAAGGACATCGTGGATGTGGCTGCGACCTATTAATTAGTTATTGACAGTTTTGATTAGGGTCTATAGACATTCTTTTCTGACTACATAATGAAATTGGATGTCAAATGTTAGTACATGTGGATTGACTAAATGGTCAAAGTATAAGACTGAGATACTTGCTAAGAGTCATAAATGGGGAACTATTTCATAGAAATTATGGCTTTTTCTTAATTTTTGAACTAAAACTAAACTAATCTTATTTATACTGGATAGCTCCATCAGCTATAGCTAACTGATTTCCCTAGAGGTCCAGTAAGGGCTATCCCTTATTGGTCCAGTGTTACTACAGGAGGAAACCGGAGTATGTCCATGTTTGGTATAGAGGCAAACTGCATGGAAGCACTCTTCTCAAAATCTTAATTTTTATATTTATGGTATATGATTTTCCTTTTCTGTGATTTATGTCTTTTGTCCGTTATTTCTTTAAAACGAATAAAGTCGATTTTGTGCGTTTATGGTGATACATTGTGATATTTAGGCAACTGGTCTATAATTTGTGAAAATGAACTACCCCTGGTTGGTTCCCTCTTGCTTATCCAAGAGACTTCGACTACATACGTCTCCCCCGGTTGTTTCGCTGTTTTGCCGTGTCTTCGCAGAGGTCCGGCCTGTTGTAACGCCCTTTGCACAAAGTTCAGATTTGTGTTTCTTTTCCAAAAGGAAACCTTTTCCAAAAGGAAACAAGGGCGAGTGATAAGGCAGAATTTGATTAATAAGTTTGAAATGTTTCTGTGCTTTCACTTTATTAATATGGTGTTTTTAACGTATATGTTTATTTACTGCACCAAAATTTATCACAAGTTCGTACACATTCACAGCAAAATAACACGAGTTCTAAAAAGATGTATTAAACTTTTTTTGCATTTCAAGTTGAACTATGTGTTTGTTTTTGTCCTGATTTGTTCAAATGTGCAAAAACTCATCATCCGAACGCGCAATTTCTCCTGAAAGTCACAAATGAAACACAAGTGGATCAAATTTTTGGGGCGAAGGATTGTTGAAAAAAGGACCAATGACATCGAAGAAGACATTTTGTTTGTATTCCAAGACCTTTTGTCAAAATTCACCTCGAGTACCGGCAAAATATGGAAGGACAACGCATTGGGAAGCCTACCCCAAAGCAAACTAAGGTATATATTTGTATTTCTTGTCTTGCTATGAATTTTTGTTGATTGTTTGCGGTGAAACAGCTCGACTCGTTTCGGTGAAGTCGCCATTTGGCCAACAACCCTGGTGTAGAATATTCCGTTTGTTTTATTCTTCGACGTTCGTTTTTGGTTTAGTTGTTGTATAAAAGTCTTAGGAAGTCTTGCTTGACATTTCTTGTGAAATTTAGCCAAAATTTTCAATGCTTGACTCAAAATTTCGTTTTCCCCGAGCCCGGGCGTAGGGCCGAAGGCCCGGAGCCCGGGTGAGGGTGCTAATCTCGACGTGCGTGGAGTCCACTTTACACGCGAGATGAAAAGCCGAAAGCAATTCTGAAACCTGTTGGTATATATATATATATGTTATCAAATCCACAACTTGCGCAGTTCGAATAGCAGGGTACTGGTAACTAACCTGTTAAATTATTCAAATTATTTAAATTTACGTCAGCAAATATATAATTTATAAGTTCGGTTGGATTACGAAATAGTTTTTCAACGATCACGACGAAAGAAATATTTGCCAGAAAAAATGGTTTCAGCTAAAATGCTAAAATGTACATTAATATTACTATGGAAAAAGACCAAAGAAAGAAGACTAACAAGAGATGTGGCAGCGAGAAAAAGACAACAATACCACTGGAAAAAGCCTAAAAATTAATACGATAAAGACCGAAAACGATGCCGACCGAAATGTAAAACTGAAAGAAGAAGGATGTGTCCTGAAACTGTTCAAAGCCGGTAAGGAATTTTGCTATGGTGTATTCTACATAACTCGAGAGGGAACAATGAAGAAATTTTGAAACAAACGGCTTTTTAGATCATGAAGAGAACTGAATGATGCCTTGTCATATTTAATTTAAGTTTATGTGTCAACAACGAAAAAAAGTAAGAAACCGCGAACGAGAAAAACAATCCGAAAAGATTAGACTGAATTGCCAGTGTTTGTGGTGACAAAAGCAGAAGAAAGTTTAACGGTAGGAGATTCGTATTACTATTTACCAATTTAGCTGAGTTAAATCGGAAGAAATCTTGAAAATGAAAATTAATATAAATAATATTTTGTCTAGAATTGTCTTTGAACGCTAGGACGTTGACATTGTCTTTTCTTGGCCATTGTTTTGAAGAGAAGATCCAATTGATGCGTAGAGAGCCCGTAATGTTTGCAAACTCTTAGAATATTTGCTTCATCTCGCTGTTTGTTTTTTTTTTAATATTGACTTTGCATGTTCTTTCGGTGTGTCAATACATGACTACAGATGAACCTTGCTGGGATGTTTTCTGATCTGTGTGTCATTTATAATACAACAAAAAACAGAAATTAGGGGGGGGGGGGGGGGTAGGGGGGTTAAAAATGCATATAAAGCGGGCGAGGGGTTGTTGCGTTCATGTATTTCTAGTTTACACGGTAATTCTGTAACGTATTAAACACGGAGCGAGCGCATAAGTACCGGCTGAGTACCTCAGCCAATCCGCCCAAACGCATCTGATTGGTCCACACAGCTAAAATTACTTCCGGCCTTAACGAGGAACTTTGGCTAAGACTGAAGAGTGGAGCTTTTGTGATTCTTGTTTACTGTTTTTAAATTAAACTTGCCACTTCCCAAACGTCGAATTTGTCTTTTTCAAGTGTAACACATCATTTTGAGTAGAAAGACGGAAAAATTACGCTTCCATACGTCGAAACAAAACTAAGGTGAGGAAAAACCGTACGAAAAAGACCAAGCGTCTCACCATTCTTCTTGTTCAGATGATGTCTGTATTCTTTGCTTAGTTCATTCATATCTTCCGTCCTTGTAATTATAAGACATGTTGATAATGAATATCTCCATGTAGATATCTGAACATCATCTCACTTTTCAACGACGACAACTTTGTTTTTGCACGACCGACAGTACACGTTGTCTGGAAAGCCAGACAAATGACTACTAAAAAGTTCTCAATTTGTGATATATTGACTTGCAAAGTTAATATAATAAACTATTTATTGTCTTCGTTTAAATGGTCTGTTTTAGTTAAATATCAAAGTATTGTCTTTTATGTGGAACTCTATTTTAAAAAAACGGCAAAAGACAAAGCAGCTATACGTGACCTTCAAACATCGTTTGAAAGCAAGGTCATAATATAAGCTTATATATTTTACAAATTCATTGACCAAACAAATTTAATCACTTCAGAATTGTTTTTATCTAAGACTCTTATGCTTCTCTTTACAATTTGCATGGGTAATTGAAAGGTAAAAAGGTTATAAATAAAAGATAATTCTCAAAACTTCACCAGCTCACTGACTCGTTGTTGACTTGACTGTTGACATTTCAAACTGTCAGTGCGTAGCCTGGGGGGGGGGGGGGCTCCCTTTTATGCGCTCGCTCCGTGTTTACGTATTAAATGTCCTGTTTATAAAGGTTAGACTGTTCATTTGCTTCGAGTTTTAGTGTTCATTTATACATTGCAGTATTGACAGCAATTCTCTGCAAGTATAAGAGAACGTTTTAAAAGCATTTTAGGTCACTGACAAATGCCGCCGGTTTGACTCAGTTGAAGTTGGATACACGCTTGCGGGGAGATTCATTCGACGACAATGCTGCCTTGTCTGTCAATTTGAGCTTGAATTTTAAACATTTTTGCACAGAACACGAACAAATACTTGTAATTCTGTTAACTTTAGTGTTTATATAATTTCAAGAAGCCGCTTTGGGATTCAAGGAACGAAACAGTTATTTAACGACAAACTTTGCATGGAATTAATTTGGCAAAAGAAAAACCGAACCACCAAGTCCAAGCGCTGTGCTTGTGACTGATGAAGTGAAAAGAACACGAAATTCTTGTAGTTTTATTTGTTTACTACCAAATTTTCTCAATATCAGACTTTTTTCGTTTATCGCCACACCGAACTGTCGAACTGTCAAAGATAAAGCCAATAAACTTCTTCATTCAACATTTTTAAGTCAAGCACTAATAATTATCTTGTTCAGATCCTTAATACTTACTTTGATGTAGAGAATGTTTATCAGACTTGGAAATCAATTCGCTCAAAATGTCACAAACGTGTCTCTCAGCTCAGCCTGTCAAATCATCTGTTCATAGATGTTTTTTACCAAATGTAAAACTATACAGTATACCTATGTAGATATATTTTAAATTATTTTCGGCAGTTTATCTAATAAAAATATATTTTTTACAAAACATTTAAGATATATCACCAAGCTGTGAAACGTGAATGTGCACCCAGGTTGGGAAATGAAGTAGTTGAAAAGGGATTACATGTAATTGAGTGTGAGTCAGATTTTTCAAATTTGACATTTGAGTTACATCTAGTATAGATTAAAGCCTGGTTTCCATAAGATCGTCTCGATTACCCCAATCATCCCAATCACCTGAATTCATCCAATCAGATTGGGTTATTCGAGATATATCTACTCCGATTAGAGAGATTTGAGTGATCAGGGTGATTGAGAAGTTAGCATGTAAGCCAAGTGGAGAATTTGTACCCCTCTTGTACAATATGTTTAGTGCCACCAGAATTGGTACATGTACGAAGTTCATGAATTCTACCAAAAACTGTTTTGCGCCTTTTGGTCAATTTTAAATACCTTGTACCATACACATTTAATCCTTTTCCACGGTAGATTAAGATCAGTAAAATGTGCTGGGTATGAATATTTGGCTACAAGACTTAGAATAAGTCCTGTTTTTTTAACCTCTAAATTGTAAATTTCGTTATAGTTGGTGTGATGTCAAAACGACTTCGCTGACTAAATAAACGTAGATGAAATGGTTGATTATTAAGCCTACATGGTTATTGGTGAGTTTGGTCCATGTGATTATAAATGAATTTAATGTAATTTTAAATTGGTACTAAAGTTCAGAATACCTTGTGGGTACCGTATGTCAATTTGTCTACCCCATTAAATGAAAACTTAAAGTGCAATATCAAAGACTTGCTTTACTTTGTAAACTACGCAAGGTAAAATATGTCAATGGTACAGAAATTGTTGAAATGTACTACAACAGTACCGTATGCAATAAAACAAAAAACTTGTCCTGCTCTTCACATGCAGAACATAATGCTACAAAACTTACAGGAGAGGGCTGCTGGCTTCATTAACTCCAAAATGATAAATGGGCTGCTCTTCGTTCAAGGATTCTTGCTAATATTCAGCTTCTGGTTAATATAGACCTAATGGTCAATATTTTACCACAAATTAATAATATTTATTGAGAATCACTGTTTCAATCACCATAAGGTGCTTTTCATGAAAGTTACTTTCTTGACAATATTTTTTATGTTGGTATTTACTTTTGGTCTGTGTTCAACCTTTGGCTCATCTGTAATAATATTCTGTAACAAATGGTTATTAAAATTACAAACAAGTGTTGTGTGTTTCATTTAATAACCTTACATTAGTCAAGTATGGTTTTAGTACAATAACAGATGTGTAAATAGTAATTAAACAAAAAGCCAATCATCACATGTTTTATTTGTCTTATAATGCTACATGACAATTGCATATTGTACAAAATATATGTCATGCTTTCATAATTGGGGTACAAATTTCAAAATGTTTGTCTCCAAGAATGTCAATTTGGCTAACCTATTAATTTGTAGGTTTTTTAATTAAAATTAATATTCCAAAATTTATTTTGAACTAGTAAATGTATGTAGTTAAACTAAATAAAAGGGATTGTCAACGAATGTTTCATGCTTGTTAACTTGTATGGTTATAAACTTAATTGTTATTTTTCTCTAAATATAGTTGTGCAGTAAATAAAATGTAATAGCTTGTGGGTATTGTGGCATATAACAATTATATTTATACCAAACAAAATTACCTTTATCAAGCTTCAACCTTTCTATACACAAGCAGAATTTGGATAAATCAAAATGGAAAAAGTATTACTTGTCAAAAAATATAAACCACAATGCTTTGCAACCTCAAATCAACTCAAATAACAACTAAACATTGTTTATCATGCTAACAGTCAATTGGTTTTGTCCACTTATTAATTTCACTCTGGCTAACTATTTACTCACCAAGAGGAGAGCTTGTAAAAACCTGGCCAATCAAGGGTTAAATAAATAGCTGCCACAAAATATAATTTTCTACAATTGTGTATACAGTATTAGAAGAATTATTTTCTGTATACAAAGTAATTTTTACTGTAGATATTATTGTAGATATGATAAATTATTAGCAATGAAAACAATAATATAATGACTTGGGTTGATCAAGAAAGTTGTGTTTGTTTTAATTTGATTACAAAAATCAAACTTATAAATTGATTGATTAGTACCAACAAACTAGCTGACTTCCACGAACTGATCATGATTGATTTTATTGAATGATTAGCACACACAAAGTCATTGGCATTCTGAGTCAAGGGGAGTGTACCTTCTAGTCTATTAATTGCCTCCTCAGTCACATTGACCAATTCAAAATACCGTCAAATTACGTTTTATCTCCAAAAAGTGGAAGTTATGCCCCCTGCACTTGGTGTACAATCAGAATGATCCACTACCCTGCAGATCAAAATATGATTTGTAATACTCTTACGCAATTTCATTTTCCAACTTTATTACGCACTTCCTTGGACCGAAAACAGCGAATCGAGACATACTGTTCTCTATTCAGTATAAACTTGCAGTATTGCTGTAAGTGGTGACGGAATGAGCATGCAAGTTTGCAAGTTTTGCAAGTTAAAAGAAATCGCATTGTGCGGAACTGAGGAGTGAACCATAACAAACAATGTTGTTGTGCCTGATTTTTACCTCGGTCGAAGGCTGAAAACCATAAAAGCAATGTTACATTGAGTCGTGTTGCGTCTAGTTGAGCTTGCGTCGAGTCACGTTCCGTTGAGTTAAGTTGGGTTGAATTAAATGAGCAATATAATGGCGGCCCGCTAACTTACCTTAAAACGCCATCTAGACAATAGCGACAGAACTGATGACCACAATCACGAACTTGCACAGGATCTTTTACTACTTCAAGACAAACGGCACATTCGAACATACTTCGTACGAACTCTTGTTGTATAAACCATTTCAGAGGATAACCGGTATCTTCAGGAACAGCCATTGCATTAAACTGTCGCGACGTTTGAGTTTTACTAATGTGAGAAATGTGCGAGATGGAAGCCGGAAGTCCGGAAGGTCAGCGAGAGAACGAAAGTGGTACAGCCCACTCTGTTCGGGAATATTAAATCGATAAACAATGAAATTAGGAAGTTTTTACTTGGGCTACCCTATGTTCCGTTTCTGTGTTTTATTTGTTTTATTTTTTTTATTTTTCGGTGTCACGAAATTGCAAAATTGCGCAATATGTAATACGATACTCTCGCATTATTTATGTTATAGATTTAGGTACTATATATCCGACGGAAGCCTTGGCTGAACTATTGGTTGACTCACCCCTTTTAGCCGAAACCGAACGGCAAACCTCAAATATGTTTTTCCAAAGAGCTAGGAGGTATTAAAACCAGATTTCTGATTAAGGTTAGGGTTTTTGTTGTGGTTAGGTTATCGAAAAGATTGCTAAAATCTTGAGACTCACTGGAGCTCGACGACAAATTTGGGGAAAAAAATTTGACGATATATTTTATAAAAACCGCGAAAGGACTGGACGGGTCCTTTTGAGTCATCGAGATTGAGTCATCCCTTTTAACCTCGACCTCGCCGTTCGCCTTACCACAGAGAATTGCAGGTTTTTGGTAAATACTTCGTACAAATTCTAGTTGTATAAACCATTTCAGAGGATAACCAGCATCTTCAGGAACAGCCATGTTGTAACACACAGCTCTTGTCGCCGTCACCGTGTTTGAACTTCAGATGTTCTCCGTAAATATGAGAAATTATGTGAGACGAAGGCGGGAGGGGAGAGAAAATGAAAGTACAAAAGTATTCCACTCCTATACTTGAAATGTATAAATTAATATGCCCCCTATGATCATAATTCGTGAATTTCTTTCTTTGAAATGCAAATCTGGTCACGGCTACATGAACAACTCTTCCAATCTGTTGTTTGAGAAGCTGAGTGAAGTAACATTACACAATGTTGCACACCCGTGCATTACATATATTTTACGATATTTAGAAAAGCTATATGGAAAAAGAAAAAGTAGCGTTCCACAAAATGTTTTGAACGAAATACTGACGTTATACAAGGAAGATTTTTTTGCTGATTTTTCAGCATGAATAATGACTTATTCATGAAACAAATTAAAAATATATAAAGCGCTTAATATACTGCGAAAATGTCTGAAATATAAGTATGAGGTGACCAATCAAATTTCCAGGTGCAGACTACTCACGGATTGTGTAATTAATTGATAAAATGCTTCGAAATAAGATTGTTGTTGTTATGTTGCAGGTGCATGGATGGTGGTGCATGTGTTGATGTTGCCGGATGGTGTTGTCGTCGAGCATGTATAGAACACACTTTGATATTTGTTATCGGAAACTTTCGGAGAATTCTTTTTAAACTAACTTATATGGGAAACAAAAAAAAAGTTTGAAAAAGTGATCCAACTGAGGTGAAAATCCGTGGCCTGACCATGTTCCTTCCTGTTGTTTTTAACATAGTTTTTAAGAGTTTTATTCCCGTCTATAAATACCTTACTTGTTTTTGTTTTTTGTTCCTCTTTCAAATTTTTGTTTAAGTTTTTGTTTTTCTTTTCTTTTTCGTTTGTTTGATATTGTCTCTATTTTTGAGGGATCACAGTAATTGGCGTCAAGCTGTTGTGTAACCCCGTCTTGTACGATTCACAATACTCAGAAATGAAGCGCGAAGCCAGAGAAGACGCATAATAAATACACAGGGTATGTTCACATGAGAGATGAGGGCTCAGCACTTTCTCTTGACTCACTCTCGTATCAACGCTGAGGAGAAAAGTGGAGTAGCCAACCCCAGCCACCCTGGAAATTCGTGTGCAAAACTTTGAGTTCCACTTCCTTCTCAGGCGCTTGAGCAATAGACAGTGAACTCTATATAAGGACTGAAACGATACCTACAAACCAAATTTTGAAGCCGTCATGGCTGACATGCAGGGCATCCCCAGTCCTCTCTATATGCAAGAAAATCTTTATTTTTTAAGTTATATTTTGTTATGACCCAATTACAAAGAAATGCAAACATGCTACAGTAATAGATATTTCTTCTAAAGTCTTTTAGCAGCAAAAACGTAGCTTGAATATTTAACAAAAAACACAATTGGAGTCCGAAACCGCGCGGATCTCTTGATTTTTTGTATGGCAGCTCCAAGTATCGGGGTATCAAAAGTCAAGAAAAAAGTCTATGAATTATCTTGAATCAAATAAATATAGCATATTATTAATCAAGTCCTTTAAAGCCAACTGAAATCTAGTGGCTATAATCTGTCGAGCATGTGGATCCCGACATGATCAATAAAAACCATAAATATTAAATTTTCTGAACAGTCAAGAAATCAAACAAAACGCAGAAAATACGAACCAACAGTGTTTTAAAGGCATCAAAGATAAAAAATATGTGGTCTTATATTGATTCAAAAGGTATGAGGAGATTATTCATAAGAGCAAAGGCACAGCTTGACAGGGTTGCAAGAATTCATAAAATATTCATAAAATAAAGACGAATAAATACTAAATAAAACCTGAATTTTCGTCAGGAGTTTCCATCAATCCAAGTAAAATTTTGCTTTTGTTTGGCAATATATTTCCTCCTCCAATCTATTTTTGCCAGCAAACATACCTCAGACAGAAAAGACAATGATTATAATACATACTGGCTTCGTTATATCAATTCTAAAGAAGTTCAACTACAAAAAATTAAAAAATTCTCGCTGGGCCATTGTTCTGTTTCCTACCGCTCCTTGGACGTTGGTCACACGTTCATGCGTTGCCCCCAACAGCCGGAAGTTTGGCTTCATCGAATCATAGGGCCGACCTTATGGAGGTATCGTTCCAGTCTTTATATAGAGTTCACTGGCAATAGACGAGTTTCAGGGTGTTGCGCGCGCATCACTTTTTAAAGACTGGCAAGCTCCACTCAAAGTAAACATACTGTTTAAAATCAACAAAGCATAGATACAGTTTCTGAATGTTTAACACTGTTATTCTGCTGTTGTTGACTCGCTAGCAAGTCTGTTTGCCATTGCTTACTTTGTGGGGAGCCGCCAATTCCATTGCAAAATGATGCGCGCGCAATACCCTGAAATTCGCCTATTGTCCCCATATCTTAGACAACAATGAGTGCGAGTGAGAGTGTTGTGAAATAGAATACTTTTCTTTTTGGCGAAGTTTAATAAATAAATAAATTCCTAGGTTAGGCTTTGGGTCAGGCTTACATAAAGTATCTGGGTTATGTTGGACATGAATTTATAACCAGGTGCTTAACTGGATCTGAAATAGCCATCGTCCAATTTTTGAAACATTAGGTGCAAGCTGTAGACCGCGTTAGCCTGAAAACGAGTATGTGACGTCATTTCAGCAATTACATCGTCTTTACACCGGAAATTATTTGTCACAGCACCGATGATGGAAAAATATCACCAACAAAACATGAATTTTTTTATTTAAAATTTGTTTTTTTACGGTACTTATCCTTGGAAGCGAGTAATTGGAATCTTAAAAAATATGAATGTAATTTATGGTTCTATATCAACAGTTACACACACAGTGTCATCTTTAATATATTTACGAGTTTTTAGAGTTGCGTGAGAAACGAACTTTGCAAAACCGTATCCAATGTTTTCCTTATCTTTAGGTCTCATAAAATTGTCCTCACCAGCTGGAGTCATCGTCCCCACAATGTTCTTTTTCTCTTGCTCATTATCTTGTTGATCAATTAAAGTCAAGGTATACTTTTTCTTGAATGGCCACGACAGCATTGCATCATGGTCAGTTTTCATCAGACGGATGAAGACTCCCATATGATCTTTGTACGCTTCCCTTATCTCGTTCAAATTGACCTCCATCTTTATTTTGTATCCGAGTGGTGATGTAAGAAAAGGATCGCCGTAAATTATACACTCTGTATTACTATCTTTTGCTTCAGATAACTTTCTGTTAAAGTCGGTTATAATCACTGCTGATGTTTGACTTACCTATATAATTTACAAATCAGTAAACTCGATTATGATGAAGATCGAACTTAACATCTAACATTTTGGTGAAGAAATTAAATTTTCATCGAAAATTTTTGTGCAAATATTAATAAATTAAAATTTTGAGCTAAAGACAGTAATAAAATCTGCAATTTTCCAATGCATAAGACAAGAATGTTGAAAGGAAAAAATTGCCTGCCGAACATATCAATTACAAAAATGGTGATGTGAGCATGCGCTTTGATTCAATATTAATCCCGCATTTCATATTCTATCCCACGTTTTATACATTGCACCTTTCTTTATACGGTTATGAGGGTCCCCCATACTTTTCGCGTGAAGCGTATGATTGGGTTATTTTACTTACCCGTGAAACGTGATCGATGGTTTTTTTAATGCGTGATTCGTGATGGTAATGTTTCAAATCTTTTTCCATGCACGTGAAAGTAACTTTTGATTTAACCGTGACTCGTGAATGAAGGCTAGAATTAAACGTGATTCGTGAATCGTCTGTTTTGCGTGAACAGTTTTTCTTTTTTGATTTATGGAATTTCTGTTGTTTGTCTTGTCTGTCTTCGAACAGTTGAACACCTGAATAGCATGTATACTTGATAATTTACGCTAGCTACTTACAGATTATTTTGACTATTTTACTGACTAACTCCAGACGATTGTACTCGTCAAACGGAGACCTTCAGGCTTCAGAGTGTTGAGACAAAGATAATAAAAAGCGACGCCGGGCGCAATTTTGCATGATCGCAGTGTTTACAGACCTTTACAATGGACTGCAAGGACAGAAAGAAATCTTTCAAACTTGCTGCATTCTTCTGAGATTGAAGAGAAAGACTTCGAGAATGCGAAATGTTATTAATCAGTCAGATGATGCGAAATATTGATGCGAAATATTAATCCGTGAATTCAGTCTTTTGTATTTTTACGTGAATCGTGATTGCCTCGATTTTTGTGTGAACGTGAGAGAGGTTTTGCGATTTTTCGTGACTCGTGAAAAGACTAAATATTTTTACGTGAATGCATTTTGTGAAGGGGTATAGGGGGCCCTCGATCCTCGGTTATGGGCAGTTGTTGTGATTGTTTGTGAGTAACCAATCATATTGTCAATTACGAATTCTGATGTACAGACGCGAGCCGAGTACTTAAGAACTGGCCGATGCATAGAAATGTTAGATTACAAATACAAACTGTTTTGGCTGTGAAAATCAACGAAAAGTTTATGTAAATTAGGACGATTCTGTTATCGATTTACAGATATAGATCGTTTTCATCTGACGTCACGGCGGCCATATTGGTGTACCAAAACAATGAAATGGCGGCCATATTGGTGTACCATCTTTATCCTATGGGAATTTAGCTCTATTCTTATTCAAAAATTTCGTATTGTTTCACCACCCCAATGGGGCCACCGATCACGTGAGTGAAAACGATCCATTGATTAAATATTGATTTCCTTTAGATTTTAAAGTCACCGAGTAAACATTAATTTCTTTTGATTTTTTCATGAATTATTACGAAGTATAAAGAAATATACAAGCCCATGGACGTATTTAAGTAGCGTTTATTTACATAATCATAAGTTACATGTAACTTGGCAGAAAAACGAAACATTTGTCATCAAAACAATCTTTGCTCCAAAGTATTGACAAGAGAAGTATATAATTCCGAAAACAACAAACCAATTGTGATTTAGAACTATTAAAACTGATAGCCCGCAAAATACACCACAATGCCCGATAAAATTATTATGACTTTTTTTCAAAATTGAATTCCTGGGCCTTGCAGGACGATGTTTGTAATACTTACTTTAACTGCAGCAATCTCCTGTCTTAATTTCTCCATGTCCTTTTGATGCACTGCAGCAATCTCCTGTCTTAATTTGTCTATGTCCTTTTGATGCTATAAGGATAAAAAAGAAAAATCACTGAATGCAAGAGTACAGAACATAAATGGATTAGAATATTATTGTAATGTAATAATGGTGCTATCATGCCTGATTAGCCTGAACAACATTGTACAGTATTAAGATCAGCAATGATGGCTGGGCATTACTATAATTATTATAGCCATCCTGCTATTATCATGGCTGAACAAAATTGTTAGAGAACTGAAAATGAGTAAGTATACCTGATCCTTCAATCTTGACATTTCTAAAGTTGACAATTCCAAGTGATCTTTCATTTCTTGGTTAAGATGTTCCTCCATTTCACGACGTTCACACTTCAAAGAACAAAATACCTTAATTTGCATTACCGAAAAATATAGCGGTGGTACATTTAACCACAATGCTTTGCAACCTCAAATCAGCTCAAATAACAACAAAGCAGTGTTTATCATGCTAATATGGATTAAGTAAGCAAGAACTTCATTCCTACCAAAGTTGAACGTTTTAAAACCATATCTTTCAATGATTCTGAAAGAAACAATATTTACTGCACGCAAAGGATTGTGGTTAAACGTACAAGTCGCCATCTTTTTTGGTACGGTCAATTGTTGTCAAAGATTTAAAACAACGAGACATTAATAATGATTTAAAGCACTCGGAATGCAGTAGTTACAAATGCCAATTTTTTTTTTGTTTAATAAGAAATTGTGATTTACTGATTTCATCTGATGATTATTTAATTTTTTTGTTGATATAATCAAACAGTAGTGAAGACCAACTTTTTCTGACATTACCTCATATTTACAACCAAAATCCAAATACTTGCATTTAACGACAGTTTTGAGGCAAACTTTTTCTAAATGTTCTTCCATCTAAAAACATAGCATTAAATTATCGACAGGGTGGTCGATCTGAGGAAAAAACCATGAAATTAATTTATTCTAGAAAGTTTTGCTTTGTGAATTTGTGCTCATATACTTTTCCCTGCCTGAATAAAGGGTTTGCTATATTTATACGTAATAGCCTGAGCATGCCTTAGCTGATGCTAGACGATTTTACTCGTCAACGGGTGACTTCCGATCCTGTCACTCCACTTCCCACTATTTACACATCTATTCACTTTCCTCTATATGCCCACTCACTCACTCGCTCTACTTCTTGTAACGGATACAGCACCTGATTACGTGGAATATCTTTCTCTGAACATTTGTTTGTGCATTCCACAGGTAAATAAGGGCAGGTTTCGAGGTGCTCCTGAAATATAATAGAAAAAACCCGCTGAGTCTGAAATGTAGAACTGGATATTTTGATAAAACATCATGTCATTAGCATTATTTTTGTAGGAGTGTTTTATCAAATTTAAAATACGAGGCGTACTGAGAATGTTTTGAATAGCTTAAAAAACGATCCATTTGGTAAGTTCACTGGCGTAGTAATTTTGAAAAACAACGTAGTCTAAGCCGAGAAAATCAAAGCTAAAGTTAATGTAAATCAAGGTCTCATTTAGGTCAACATAAAAAAATTTTTAAATTGAAGGCCATTATCAAGTGGTCTTTATCCTCCTTTTTCCTACAGTACGAGTTACTAATTCTGGATCTACTTTGTGTAAAAAACTATACGAGTCTGAACTTACAGCTTTGTCCTTGAATACATGTTCGTCATTGCAGTATTGACAAACAACAGTTCTGTGTTCACATTCTGTGAGATGGCCTTCCAAATCTTTCCGAATTACTTGCACATCGCAACCGTTGTTGCTGCAGCTTAGAATGAGAAATGGACATATTTCAACGTGTTCCTATAGAAAGTTAAAAATTTTCACAGTACATATGTTTAGATTAATCTTGTGTAAAATGGTAATTTTAAAATCGTAGCTATCTACTGTACGATTGTTCGTTCCGTCGTATCATCAATTTACCTTCAGAAGAGATGACAGCTGTCCATTCCATTCACACCCAGTGTTTGGACAATTTACCTCCTGGTTATCGATTACTCTCTTTATCCCGTTATCAGTGAAGACCTAATATCAGACAGGCAATTATTAATGCTTTTAAGCATTAAAAAGCCCTTAAATGTACCATAGGAAAAAATCCTGGAACAAGAGAGTTCACTGTCCTCCTGCATGTATCAACAAAACTTAGGTATAGTAAATAATATTATTAGTTTCAAACGGTTTGCGTTCAGATTGTTCTTTCTCTTGTCCCCAGCATAGAAAATGCTCTTGTCTATAGCAACAATCCCAAAAGGTGAAAAAAATACACAGAGAAGACAAGATTATGCGGTTGTTGTTAAGATGGCATTTCTATCTAGAGGATTGGCTTTGAAGTACTCACCATCTCTTCTGAAATATCTTTTTGACAAGACGGACATCGTGGATGTTGCTGCGACCTATTAATTAGTTATTGACAGTTTCAATTAGTTTGTATGGACATTCTTTTGTGACTACGTAAACGGGATGCTAGTTTGCCAATTGAATTGTATGCTGATGCATTGGATTGACCATAGGATTGAATAAATAGTCAAATAAAGTAAAGGACTGAAATTCTTAATTCTTTCTTACACTAATCGAAAGCAACGAGTTTGGTAAACAAGTAACCTATTTTATATATCGGGCTTTTGCTTAATTTTCATCTTCTTTATATCCATAATGGTTATGCTTTTTCTTTTCTGTTGCATGACCCAGATTTGCTACGATTAAATAAGAAACAAGGTGTTCAGTTACAACAAATTATTGCTGTAAAATATGATTGGAAAAAATAAACAAGAGGTCTGATAATAAATGTCGAATGTATAGGCAACAGTACATGTAGCATATAATATATAAAATAAATAGCGTTTAAATATATTTATTGTTGCAAAAACACTTTCTTCAAACACCGTACTCCTGATCACCGTGCAAGCTTTCGACCTATCGACTCAGGCCCTCAAATCAAATGCCAACATCGTATTAGCTCAGGCACGTCACATGTAAAGCACGCTTGTGAGTATGATCGTCATAATTATGAAATTGGAGGATGATCTTCACTTCTAGCACTAGGCCTACTTGAGCAGAAGAATGAGATCGTGAATCTATTAAAGTTGTGATATATTTAATACTTTGTAGTTTGGCAGAATAGTTTGGCATTTTGTTATCATTCAGCATAGGGATAATTATTTTCACCAATGCCAATACACAAAAGAATATGTGACATTTATTTAGTCGCCATGTTAAATCTGATTAAATTATCTGGAAACGCGACATCTTCAAAATGCACAAATCCCTTTGTCTTTCATTCATTCATTCACTCATTCATTCATTCATTCATTCATTCATTCATTCATTCATTCATTCATTCATTCATTCATTCATTCATTCATTCATTCATTCATTCATAAACCTACATATTCATACAACACGGTTGACCACTGAAGTGCTGCTATTGGCCGACTGCTTAATTATACAGAAAAATGAATATTAGTTAATTAGTATAATTTTAGAGGTAAATTCAAAGATTCCTGCATTTTGATTGATCCACTGAGCAGACTATTGGTTTTGGAGAGAAGACTGGTATTCACTTTATTCGTTTCAGTCTCCTCTAGAGAACACCGCTGCCAAACGTTTGCGCATGCGTGAATTCGCTGAGTAAACATTGGAAGAGAAGTTCTTTTTGTTTTTTAAAAAAGGGGTAAAGAAAATTACGAAGGGTTACTGTAAAGCTCCGAAATTTTATTTCCACCCACATACTTTTACAAGTTTACTATTCCATTATTTATTCGTTTCTCACATATGGTGTCTTGATTTGGGGAAATACTCATCAAACTAATCTACATCCTCTCGTAGTCTTACAAAAAAAAAGCTATACGTATTATTACATTTTCGGATTTTCGAGCACATACCTCTCCCCTTCTCAGAAAACTCAATTTGCTAAATTCTCAGACATAGTTGACCTTCACACTGCGCTATTTATGCTTCGGTACAGTAAGGGCAATCTCCCAGTTAATTTTGATGGATATTTCCTCTCATTTCACGAAAAACAATGGCTTGATAATTGCCCTGCTCATTTTAAACCGGTTTATTACAGACGTTTTGTAGACGATTCGTTTATTTTATTTAGATCCAAAGATCCTATTGTTCCATTTTTGAATTACCTCAACTCCCAACATATGTGCATAAATTTTACTTTCAAGGTTGAATCTGACAAGACGCTTCCGTTTCTCGATATTAAAATTCAACGCAACAATGGTTCTTTCGTGACCGGGTCATACTAATTACCGACAAAAACCGACAAAAGCCGACAAAACCGACAAAAGACCGACAAAAATCGCCATAGCACCTGATTTGAAGAAATCTAAAGCTCGCAAACGCTTGGTCGACTGTAAAAGAGTACTTTCCACTGCATTTTCCACTGGTACTTTCACACAATTACGCTACGGGTTAAATTTACACAGAAACATATTGCAACAATCACTCAACTGACCACTCGCATTTTATAGGAATATATAGCTCACATGAAAGTCATCACAACCAGTTTGAAATCGCCAAGGTTTCTCTTCTTCAGCTTACCAAATATTTCGGCTAACAAAACATTCAAACCTGAACGAACCTCATTTCGAACAAAAAATGTCAAAAATAAAGAAACAGAGCAAACGCGCCCGCGATTTTTGGCCAGTTAAGACAATTTTCCCACCTGTTCTCGTAGGCAAGTCTTCAAAGGGCCTGGTACTATTAATGGCGGCGTTCAATTTTCCAGGTATATTTCGCTTCCGAAAAACGGTATATTCAACCGGGAATGCAACCGGGATACTGAAAAGTGTCTAAAACATCTAAACGTCGCCGTAAAAAGGCTAGAGACGTATTCAGAGACCTTTTATTTATTTTTATATAGTTTTTCAGATATCTGTTGCTCATTTATACCGGGAAAACAGTAACTAAGGTCTAAATTCATTTGATTTGGCAGCCATTTTGGCATTTGTTTATTTGGCAGCCATTTTGGTGTCACATGGCTGTAGTTATTTCTTTGCATTGTGTAGGTTTATACAATCAACTGCTAAATAATGTATAAATATGGCTTGAAATGAAAAACCTTGCCAACTTTAGAACCGGCCACATAAAAATGCGCCGCGTTCAGATTCGTTCGGCGTTCAGGTTCGATACATCGAGTAGCGTTAAACGGTATCGCGGCTTCGTGTATTCAATCTACTGAGTGTATGCATTTTGAGTATGTATGTGACGTTTGCATGTTTTGAGTATTTTATATGACGTTTTTTAACCTGTAGAATCTGTAAAATCTTCCCCCAAAAGCCAGGAAATTGGCATTTCAGCGACTCTCGATTTCAGGATTTGCCGGGGGGCATGGCCCTGGAGCTCCCCCCTTCAAAATCCTGGCTACGTCCCTGAACTGTATCGAGAGTTACCAAAATACTAAGACCGTTCGATTATACCGGAATACACTATATCGAAAAATGGAAATATTCAACCGGGCTATATCAAATAATGTATTATGACAAAAAATGAGGGTCAGTGTAGCTCAATTGCATATTGTAACTGTATGGAGAGTTACCGTCAGTAAACTAAGCCCAGTCGAATATACCGAAAAACGGAAATATTCAACCGGCTATATCAAATAATGTATTATGACAAAAAATGAGGGTCAGTGTAGCTCAATTGCATATTGTAACTGTATGGAGAGTTACCGTCAGTAAACTAAGCCCAGTCGAATATACCGAAAAACGGAAATATTCAACCGGCTATATCAAATAACGTATCATGACAAAAAATGAGCTATTATATATTGTAACTGTATGGAGCGGAGTTATCGTCAACAAATAGCCCGGACGAATATACCGAAAAATGGAAATATTCAACCGGGCTATATCAAATAATGTATTATGACAAAAAATGAGGCTGTAGCTATTGTATATTGTAATTGTATGGAGACTTACCGTCAAAAAACTAAGCCCGGTCGAATATACTGAAAAATGGAAATATTCAACCGGGCTATATCAAATAATGCATTATGACAAAAAATGAGGGTGTAGCTATTGTATATTGTAACTGTATGGCGAGTTACCGTCAAAAAACTAAGCCCGGTCGAATATACCGGAAAACGGAAATATTCAACCGGGCTGTATCAAATAACGCATCATGACAAAAATGAGGGTGTAGCTATTGTATATTGTAACTGTATGGAGAGTTACCGTCAAAAAACTAAGCCCGGTCGAATATACCGGAAAACGGAAATATTCAACCGGGCTGTATCAAATAACGCATCATGACAAAAATGAGGGTGTAGCTATTGCATATTGTAACTGTATGGAGAGTTATACCGTCAAAAAACTAAGCCCGGTCGAATATACCGGAAAACGGAAATATTCAACCGGGCTGTATCAAATAACGCATCATGACAAAAATGAGGGTGTAGGTATTGTATGTTGTAACTGTATGGAGAGTTACCGTCAACAAACTAAACCCGGTCGAATATACCGGAATATGGCATCATCATCATCATCATCGTGACATCATTAATATTATTATTTTTATCATCACTATCTTAATGACACTATCGTTATCATAATCAACGTTAACACAAATAATGATTGTACGTGTAATCATAATAATGATTACATCATCATCATCATCATCATAATCATCATCATGACATCATCACTCATGACGTTAATGATGATTTGATGGTGATGATAATTTTTCGTTATATTCGACCGGGCTTCCCATTTCAATTTCTCGTTCTCCAACTTCCACTCGTGTTTCTATAATTGTATGCGTGAACACGGAAAATGTTTTCTATTTCTTAATTAAATAATATTTCCATTTTTCGGTATATTCGACCGGGCTTAGTTTTTTGACGATAACTCTCGATATAGTTACCACCGATACAATATCTTCACCCTCATTTCTTGACGCAATACATTACTAGACATAGCCCGGTTGAATATTTCCGTTTTCCGGTATATTCAACCAGGCTTAGTTTTTTGACGATAACTCTCGATATAGTTACCACGTACAATATCTTCACCCTCACTTCTTGTCGCAATACATTACTAGACATAGCCCGGTTGAATATTTCCGTTTTCCGGTATATTCGACCGGGCTTAGTTTTTTGATGATACTGTAACTCTCGCTATAGTTACCACATACAATATCGTCACCCTCATTTCTTGTCGCAATACATTACTAGACATAGCCCGGTTGAATATTTCCGTTTTCCGGTATATTTGACCGGGTTAGTTTTTTGTCGATAACTCTCGATACAGTTACCACATACAATATCTTCACCCTCACTTCTTGACGCAATACATTACTAGACATAGCCCGGTTGAATATTTCCGTTTTTCGGTATATCCATTTTTGGGGGGCTCTAAAATTTATTTTTCTGTCTTGAGAGTTGGGAGGGTGCTTTAAAATACTAGTTGGTTTATTAAAAGGGGGCAGCGGAAGGGCGGCGGAATGAGGGAGGCTATACCCCCCAATATTTCCAAGAAGGGGGCTAAGTCCCTCCAATATATTCGACAAAGGGACTAAAAAAGGCTTAAAATTTACTTGGTTGGGGGGGGGGGGGGAATACTTTTTATCATCCTATTGACGAATAAATTATTAGCCCCGGGGCAGCGAAAGAAATATTACGTCTCAGATTTTCTCCCCAGGGTCCCCTTGTATAATGAATGAGCAGTCTCTTATTTGATATAGCCCAGTTATTAATATTGTTTTTAGTATTATTTGAATAGACTTTGATGTGTAAATGCTAAATGGTACTATTATGTGCTGTCCACACACCCATGCTACACGTTCAACGTTGGGCTTCGTTACCAGAATCCTTCCCTGGTAGCCGTGTTTCCTTTCTATTTACTATAATGTTCTTACATGAAGTATAAAGTTATTGCCCCGGTTGCATTCCCTGAATGAGCAGAAAATGGAAGCGGAACATACCTCCAGTTTTCCTACTTATATTATGATCTCTATGGAGCATACCCCCGGAAATTGGACCGTCTATACTGCTCCCCCGACTGTTTGTCAGTCTTTTGTCGGCTTTTGACGGTTTTTGTCGGTAATTAGTATGACCGTTCGTGACTCACGGTCGGTTGCTAAGGCTTTTGCTCCCGGAAGCGCGGGCTTCGGTTTTCCAGCGGTTTCTCTGTGGGACAATTTTCGGAGCTAAAACAAAATGGCGGATTCGGCGACTCAGAAGTTCAGATAGAGCATATAGCTAGAGGTATATTTCCTGTTCAAGTTAAGTTTACTGTCGTGGCAATAGAAGCGTTCCTAAAATAATTGTGCAATTCGTTTGTTCAAATTGATCAATTCATTTGATGAACTTCCTGTTTATTATTGCTAAACTTCCTGTTTTGAATTTGATTGGTTCCTAGTTTTTGAATAACCAATAAGAAAAAGGATTATTTGCCAAACACCAATCAAATTCAAAACAGAATTCAAAACAGGAAGTTTAGCAATATTTTCATCAAATGAATTGTTCAACGTGAGGAATACAACTGCACAATTATTTTAGGAACGCTTCTATTGCCACGACAGTAACGTTGCGAGATATTTGGAGCCTTCTTGACCACAGGAAGGAAGGCAAACTAATGGCGTTTTACGGTCGCGCGCAGCGACGGTTAAGTGATAACCCCAAATTATCGCAATAGAAATGTTGTTCAATATGGAAGTGGAACCGTCGAGTAATACACAGCACAATTAGAACGCTTCATAATTATTGTGAAGCGTTCTCTCCCTTCAACAGCAATAACTTTCACAGCTTTCATTATGCAAACATCATAATTATTTCTGACTTAATTGTATTATGACTTTGTAAACTATCAACGAAATTAAAAACACTAATAGTATTTAAGAATAGCACAGACCAACAACCACACTGCAATACATAATTTTTATAACATTGAAACATGTATCCTACATGATAAATACTCAATAATTGCTTATTAATGATTGCTTAATTGTGAGAACAACCAAACAGGGCTAGTGTGAAGCTTCATTCAAGCCAAGGTCATTCAAACATAATCATTGTTATAGTTAGCTGGCTTTACCAAAGGACAAACCATGAGGACAAAGTTGACAACTGACCATCGCATGCACTGTATCTGTATTACAATAATATAACCAAAGTTCAATGTACATAAATATGCCAAAAAATTAATAATAAAGTTAGGTAACAAGTAACAATATATCTTTTTACATAACTGCAGTATATGCACACTGTCTTTTTAATTCTCTATTATTCTTAGTAAATATTCAAAGAACTCTTTTGAAAAATTGGTCATTCACTATCTTCATGTGTGGTAATAATCCATCAACATTATTTAGTTACTATATACTTTCTTTCCACTGGCCTTGAGCTATTGATAGAAGCACATCTGCAAAATATGAAATATAATGCATAGTCAACTTGCACTTGGAGTACACTAGCTTAATAACCTACTGTAAATGCTACAATGTAAAATATACAAACACTCAGGCTTTATATTCAGGATAATGTATAGTAAAAGATGAGTTTGGCCAACATGCCTTCACTGATGAATAGTGGTTGAACAACAATTAACCGGTCAAGCCTTGGCTAAGGAATAGTGGTTGAACAACAATTAACCGGTCAAGCCTTGGCTAATGAATAGTGGTTGAACAACAAATCAAGCTACAGTAGTCAAGCCTTGCCTGATAAATAGTGGTTGATCAACAATTAACTGGTCATGCCTTGCCTGATAAATAGTGGTTGAACAACAATTAACCGGTCAAGCCTTGCCTGATAAATAGTGGTTGATCAACAATTAACCGGTCAAGCCTTGCCTGATAAATAGTGGTTGATCAACAATTAACAGGTCATACCTTGCCTGATAAATAGTGGTTGATCAACAATTAACCGGTCAAGCCTTGCCTGATAAATAGTGGTTGATCAACAATTAACTGGTCATGCCTTGCCTGATAAATAGTGGTTGAACAACAATTAACCGGTCAAGCCTTGCCTGATAAATAGTGGTTGATCAACAATTAACCGGTCAAGCCTTGCCTGATAAATAGTGGTTGATCAACAATTAACTGGTCATGCCTTGCCTGATAAATAGTGGTTGAATAACAATTAACCAGTCAAGCCTTGCCTGATCGTGGGTTCAATTCCTGCCGGAAGGCCCGTGTAAATAGTGGTTGATCAACAATTAACCAGTCATGCCTTGCCTGATAAATAGTGGTTGAACAACACTGAATTAGCCGGTCAAGCCTTGGCTGATGAATAGTGGTTGAACAACAATGAACTAGTCAAGTCTTGACTGGTGAATAGTAGTTGAACAATTACAATTAATCAGTCAAGTACTCACTTGCATTAAAAGTGACACTATGATATATTGAGTTCTAACTTTGATCACTTCAGGTCTCAAATACAAACTTAGATGAATAAAACTTACTTTCCAATTGCTACTTTCTCCTCTGTGACGCTAACCTGACACTCCAGTTTTTCTTGCTTTGCCAAAAATACCCAAGATGTCTTGCTCAGTGTCACGAACTGATCGCGGACATCCTTTATAAACAGCTGACCTTTTAGGTATTTTTAAGCTGGAAAAATGTTGATTTTTCCCAGAAAGCATTAACCTGCCCTTCCAAGTTACATTTGCCAACGTGAAACTTATTTTTACTGCATTTTGAACAAAGTGTAGGCGAGCTGAAATTGAAAGCACCACAGGGGTCAAGCAAACAAAATGGCTTGACACAAATAAAAGGATGTTATGCAAATCAGTTTGAGATTTACAGCGCACTTTCTTACCTTTGTTTTGAACTGCTAGCCATCCATATATTGAAATCACAGATGAAACTTAAATTTCCCCTTGAGAATTTTGAATGTAGTTTAGCTTTTACTGGTAATTTTGGTCAATATCCGCGAAAATCGTGAAAATTTGGGCTTTCTTTGCCGATGAAAACCAGCTGACAGACGGGTCTACTTAGGTACGTATTTCTAAATGTATGTGAATGTTACGATGTTTTTTAGTGTTTTAGGGCCAAAATAGGTCTCATGTACGTACATTTTTGCCACAACTTGAAAGATTAGGCCATTAATTATCAAAAATATACGCCACTGAAGTTGAGTATCTTGAGCCGCGTCAGAAACGCGAGGAAGGGAACTAAGCACTAGTCATCTGTCATGAGCTGAGCGGGAGCAAATTGCATAGCAACCGACCACCGTGACTTCGATTCACCGCAAACCAACCTTCACCGGACTTTTCACTAATTTTGAGAGCTTTATACCCATCATTTTCAAAAAGGGTTTTATCTACTCGCTCCTTTTTCGTTATTTCAATCTATACTCATCCTATATTATTTTTCATGAAGAACTTGAGAAATTCAAAATTTCACTTAAACGGATACCCTGAACGTTTCGTTGCCCATTGCTTCCGCACATTTTTAGACAAAGTTTTCCAACCATCAACCAAAGCCCTTACGGCTCCTAAGTTAATGTTCTCTCTGGTTTTTAAATATGGCCCTAAACTCTAAGTTATATTTTTTGAAAAAAATCCCCCTGTAATTACCTGCTTCGACATCAACATCGAATCAAAGTTAATATGTATTATATTTATATATGTTGATCGACGTCGCGATCAGGTTGCAAGTTTTCAACTAAGATTGGACATTGAATAAACCTCTATTCAGTACAGTAAGTTGCAGTCAATTGCTGTAAGTGACTAAGTGGGAACATTCATTCAACATTCCTTATGAACATGCAAGTTTACAAGTTTAATAAAATAAATCGCATCGTAAAATACATACAGGAACAATAAATATAGCAAACAATGTTGTGCCTGATTTTTGCCTGTCGAAGGCTGAAAACCAATAGAAGCAATGTTACAAATTACAATAAGCAATATATGGTGCCCTTACCTGAAAACGCCATCTAGACAATAGCGACAGAATTGATGACCACAATCACGAACTTGCACAGGATCGTTTACTACTTCAAGACAAATAACACATTCGAACGTACTTCGTACAAATTCTTGTTGTATAAACCATTTCAAAGGATAACCGGTATCTTCAGGAACAGCCATTGCATTAAACTGTCGCGACGTTTGAGTTTTACTTTCAGATCTTTCCGTACTAAAATATGAGAAATGTACGAGACGGAAGGCGGAAGAGAAAACGAAACGAAAGTTTGCAGGCGGTGCAGCTTGCGTTAATTAAAACGTTGTTTCATCGTTTGAAACTCTGCGTTCATTGGACCGCAACGCAGTGTTTCCAAGGGCACAACGTGACGTTGCTACGGAGCTTTGACAGGGTTTCAATTAGTGATTAATTTGTTATAACCGTCGCCGTTGCTCTTTCTCTACCGTTTTCCGATATCTTATCAATAATGCTTCTCCTTAGGTCTGATAGAGCTTTCCCAACATTATTTGTCCGTCCGGCCTTGCTAAATCGTTTAGTAGACAATTTTTTTATAATATCTACTCGCCACGATCGCGAATAACAAATTAATCACTAATTGAAACCCTGTCAAAGCTCCGTAGCAACGTCACGTTGTGCCCTTGGAAACAATGCGTTGCGGTCCAATGAACGCAGAGTTTCAAACGATGAAACAACGTCTTAATTTAGCAAGCTGCAAGCTCAACTGCAAATGGCGGTATATCAAATATTGAGGGAGGGGCGAATCATTTTAATATATATTGTCAAAAATTCCCATAAAATTCTGGAAAAATACATATCTTCCATGGAAAATCCATAATTATTTCCACAAAAAATCCGAAAAACTTCCAAAAAATTGGAAGAAATTCCAAAAATCCAATTGAAGAATTTTTGAAAGTCCAAAAATTCAAAACATTTTTTAACTGTATTACAATCTCTGAGAATTCATAAAATCCCTGAAAAATTCAATTATTTTTGCAAAAATCCGAAAAACTTCCAAAGAATCAGAAGAAATCCCTAAGAACCCAAAAATCCAATGAGAAAATTGAAGAATTTTTAGTAGTCCAAAAATTCTTAAAAACCAATAATTCTTGAAAATCTACTGCATTACCATCTCAAAAAATCCATAAAATCCCTGGAAAATTTATTTATTTTCACAAAATATTGGGAAAATATCCGCAAAGCTATCAGCAGGAAGAAAGCTTTACAAATGAAGTTGAATTTGATGGAACAAATGAAGTTGAATTTGATGGAACAAATTTGCACACAAGCTCTTCCCCCTGAAGGAGTTTCTCACCTTTGCCACTGTGCAACCAGGAGTTTTTGGGAACATTGGTTTAAACAATCATTTTAAATGTGTATGTATACAATATACATACACCTGTACATCTTATTGGTTTAATATGTGGTCTAACAAATGGGTTGTTCTATGCAAATTTAAAATTATAATATTCAACCATGAAGAAAAGTATATCCACCAACCAATATTCATGTAGCAATTTTAATGCTTATAGTTAGTTGGATGACTTGATAGCTAAAATGTTTAAATCATTGTCAGAGTTCCAGTTGCTTAATAGCTCAACCACCATCAAGTCCACCAGTAATATCTCCAGGATTTATTGAGGTGTTGTAACTTTCTGTGACTGTTAACTTTCTTCACTAAAGTCTGTTTGTTGGCTGTTATTCTCATTGTTATTTATCTTGTAAGACTTTGCTTTTCTCTTCAAAATAGTCTAAAAACCAGAAGCATGCATGCATATTTATAATGATCATCAACACTCTAAACTTTAAGATAATAATTATCAATTATTATTATTATTAATATGAAAAAGGAGAATGTGAAGGAGAAGTGGAGGAGAGTGCTATGTGGAGCCAGGGTAAAACCATAAAAAAACAAATATTGTTTTAAAAGACAATAATAGGTGTAACTCTGAATGAATTAAGTACCACACTGGGTTATAACCATAGGGGCCATACACAAAATATGTGATGCTTCGGGGGTGGGGGGTATTTGAAGAATAGTCACATAATGTCAAAAGGGGGGAGGGGGTATCACAAAGCACTGTCACGTGATGGAGAGGCTGAAATTCAACAAGACCATGTTAATGTTGATGAGAATTTATTGTAGAGTTGCAAATCCTCATTCTATACCATGAACAACTATATATTGGAGCTAGCATGAAGTATTTACTGTGAAAGTGGAGTGATCGCTGACACTAGATCCTGAAGGCTCAGTGGGGGGGGGGGGGGGGTTGGCTCAGAGTCATGTAATTTTCGGTAAGGGACCCACTGAGCTATGAGGTCATGCAGATTACTTAGATGGTGCCATCATTCCATCACTTGCTCTCAAATTTACCTGATATATGGCTCGAGCCTAGTCTCCCTATTTTTGGTCAATGGAAGAGACTCTGGGGAAATTGGATTCATTACCCCTGAAAATATGAGGGGTTCCAGTTGTTAAGTGTGGTAGAATGTTGAACTGGTATTTAAACACCTTATTCTCTGTTGGGTACACAGTTCCACATCATTCAACTACAGTACTATTTTTAAAGTACAGTATATGGATCATTGTCAAAGAAGTCATACAATAATACTATAGACCAGTACATGATTCAATCATAGCAATATTATATAGTATACTGTAAATCAATGAATTATAATTTTTAATAATCCACGGTAAATTGTACCTTGTTATCATTCACACATTTCCAAAAGCTGTCCATTTCATTTTGGCATCCACCAATCCAGCTGACTTTATAGCACTCAATCAATACATTATGCTTGCCCTCACAAGCTGCAAGAGCCCTATAATAAATACATTTAATAATTTAGAGTATGGTGTACTAGTTTACTAACTTCTACACTATCATGAAAGGAAGGTATATAAATGGGCTGCTGTTGCATACATGCATGCAAAGGTAATGTCTCCTGAAATGTGTCATGCTACTGCCCGAGTTACTTCAAAATTAACAGGCTTGAACAATGTTGTGTTGGCCTGAGGGTGAACAATGTCTGCATGCTTGCACTTCTCTGTATGTTGCCTATTTCTGGCCACCCTTGGCTGTTACCCACCTTGGGGAAATTATGTATATACCATTGCATGGAATCCCTAATCTTACCCTTTGACCTGGCTTGAGCCACAGTCAGATTTTAAATGCTAGATGTGCCCCTGTATAAGGTTGTATATAGAGAGCCCACTCTGCTACCTCCATGTCACCCTGATCCCAGAGGTTCTACATGGTCGGCTTCCCCCTGAAATTTGGAAAGTTGAAGATGCTGTTTCCCAGGGTGCATTCAATGTCAACCCTACGCTGAAGATAAGCCATGGGTGTTCAGGTGCTGTGCCAAGGGAGGTCAAGATGAATGCCGGTGCTGGCACCACCCACTGACTTGTATAGTTGTATGGCTGTATATGTGGGCTGACTGCAGTGTGATTGTGCACCTGCACACCCAGCACGTTTGAAACTCACGCGGAAGATCTTCAGCGTGACCTACATGGAATGCACCCTGGGCTGTTTCTTTGATCAATCCAGCAATGAAATCGCTAGAGTCAAATCTTCACCACGGTAAAATCTGTTAGTCAAATGTTTTATTTGTTGGGCTTTAATTTAATAGATTAATACTGCAACCAGTGGCGTAGCCAAAGGGGGATGAGGGGGGGCAGCGCCCCCCCAATGGTCTCCAAGACCGTTCTCGTGAAAAGTTTAAATCCGTTGAAACTTGTAGGGGGGGGGGGGGGGTGTAGATTGTTTTAAGGCCAAGTGAGTAGACTAGTAGTGTGTTATATATTTAGCAGGCATGCATATGCTATAAATTACAATACTATTAAAGGTCTATACGAAATGCCTCCAACTTGTTTTTACATTTACGACTTGTTTATAAATAAATCTAAAGATATTCTGACGTGTATCCTATGTTCTGGTTTAATTTCAACAAAATTATGTAATTTATGCCTTTTGGATTACGCTTAAATACTTGCCACAAAATGCAGGAAATAGTGTTTCAGAGACCCTAGAAATCAAAAATTTTCAGGGGGGGCATGCCCCCGGACCCCCCTAGGAAATCGAGGTTCGCCCCCCCAAACTCAAGCCCCTGGCTACGCCACTGACTGCAACATGAAAGCAAGCTGTTGGTGGTGTCTTCAACCAGTAGAACTAATGGGACCAGGTTACTTTCATGTAAGCTGGTCATAAATTTGTATAGCCTGCTATAACATGCTAGCCTCTTCAATGGTACTACAGTACTGCATTCTGCCATTCATATATTAAACACGTGCTATACATTTGTTTGTATTTTTATAAACGTGAATCCAGAATCGAAAACCTAAATATTTCTTCCCAAACAAGACCTTTCAGAAAGCAACGTTTACACTTACAACGATTTTATAATTTCGTCTTCCTCTTTTTTATCGTCTTTTTTCCTTTCTGTAAAGAACTTTTTCAGAGTTTCTCCAACACTCATATTAAATGGAGTGGGGACCGGAATTAAAACCCATACCTCAGGATGTGCTTTATATTTGAAAGTTCTTAATATTGGAACAAATTATGTTTAATGTTATGGTTATTAGCTGTATGTTTGTTTGGCCTGATCTTTTTATCATAATAAGTTTTATAACAGTATAGGGTTCTATTGGAGAGTATTTAACTATAGTAATGTATTTTATAATATAAAAGTATTTAACCGTTGCATTCATTAGAAAAGCATTTCACGACATGGTATCAAATGAATTATTGCTAAATTTCAACGAACAGCCGCTGCAAGAATGGACAGTCATGCCACAAAAATGGCGGAAACGTGGAGGGATTTAAAATTTTGGTACTAACATTAGTCACTGACATTAGTGGATATCTGCTGAGAATTCGTTATTTTGGGGAAACCGTTACTAAGTATGATGTTTTCTTGACCATGGCTCGTCCGCCAGATAAATTTCGTTCCCGTTTAAAGCAATTATTGGGGATAAAAAGAAGTCCCAACGACTCTCGTTCGCCACAGCTCCCGCCTTCAAGTGTAGAGGAGCCAGTGTTTTGCGACGAATTACTCAAGGTTAGAGGACTTAGAGTTGAGTCTCGTCAACAGCTGAAAGGCTTAGTACATAAACCTTCTAATGACGTATTTATTTTTTTCCAGGAAATTGGTAAAGGAAATAGCCAAGCGTCGCGTGCTCGTATTCTCAAAGAACTTTGCGAGGTCGTGGCAGCGAAACAGTTGGAAGAGGTATGGGTTCTGAACACCTGGATTTGGAAAGAAAGTAACGGCACATTCTCGTTTATATAGAGATCAGTGATATTCTCTTATTTAAAATTACACCTGTATTATGAAAGCTCACTCACACTCAATGAGTGGCCCCTCACACTCGATAAGTGCAACTCGACACAACGAGTCTGCACTCACCCATGAATGGAGACCATGGTCACAGAATAGTAATACATGTACAACCAGAAGTCCAACTCGAGTGAAAACTTGTCCACATTTCTTCAATGCGCAGGCGCGATATTTTACGCCATCCAACACCATCCTGGCAAGTTCCCCCAGTGGTTTTAACCTTCTTTTGAAGGTCCAAACTGCTGGGGGAACTTGCCAGGATGGTGTGGGACGGCGTAGGATGACGAGGAATCAAGATGCACAAAGGTTCCGACGCGAGTTGGACTTCTGGTTGTATTACTATTCTGTGCCACGGAGACTGATTGAGTGTTGAGATGCACTTGTTGAGTGAGGGACCTGGGGCCACTCATTGAGTGTGAGTGAGCTTTTAGAGTACAGGTGCTAAGGATTACCATACAATATCCTGAATTGTCAAATGGCCTAGAATTCAGCATAATCCAAAAGAAATTTAAAAGAATTGAAATTCAGACCTCATGATTCACATCCCAATCCTAACCCCACTTCTCATGTGCAGATCCAGTGGGGGGAGGGGGGATGCATGGGGTTGCATGCTCCCCATTTTTGTGTACACGTGCTAATGTTTATTGCTGCACAGTGCAGTAGGGCCAAGAATAACGCAAACAATATTGGAGAACAAAGAACAAAAGAAGTCATTTTAAATGAGAATTGTTTAAAGTGCCACTAACCCCCCAAAAAATTTTTCGCAAATCTATAAGCCTTTATTGAGTGGATTAGTCCAGTGAATAAATTATTGGTATTGGACATTTCTTTGGTCTTCTGTAGACCACCAAAGTTGCAAAAGTTGGCATATGCATGTCCCATGGCGGAGAAGGAAAGGGAATGGGTATATTCCTGGTGTGACGTCAGCCAAGCCAAACAAGGAACTCGTTTGAGCTCTGTCTGCTGAAAGCATAGAATTTTTACATTGAGTTAGTTGGGAAAATGAATTTTCAACCCAAAAAATTATATGTATTCACCAGACAGAGCTCAAAGGAGTTCCTTGTTTGACTTATCTGACGTAACACCAGGAATATACCCATTCCCTTTCCTACTCCACCATGGGACATGCAGATGCAAGTTTGGTCGTCTTTAGAAGATCAACGAAACGTCCAATACCAATAATTTATTAACTGGCCTAATCCACTCAATAAGGGCTCTTAGATTTGCGAGAAAAATTTTTTGGGGTTGGTGGCACTTTAAGAAGGGTTAACCATGTACAGCATATGTTTTTTTATATTTTTTACTCTTTAGCATGCAGTTGAAGCATTGTGGTTAGCTGTGGAGGATCTGCTGTATTCAGATGTTTCCACTGAAGTTCGACACATTACACTGCAGTTTTTGACTTCTCTAGTGTCAGGACAGGTCAGTAAACAGTTACATGTATATACCACAGGAATCATGTATTGGTATGTAATCAAGAAACAATTAAGAAACTTTGATAACCAGCAAGTAAGACTTTTTTTTTTATTTTCTTAGTATGGCACACTTAAGTTGCTTCGTGCTCATTTTTTTCGGGTTATTCAAAATCACAACATTCCTGAAGATTTAACTCACAGGTAATCTTTTCATCAGGCTGGTAATCTGATACAGAATTTTTACTTTTTTGAGAAAAATACATTAGTATAATTTATGAAGCATTTATTAATCCATTGCTGCCCAGGATGTCTGAGGGTTCTCCTTTTGATGAGTAAAATTGTTAATAATTTATTTAATTAATTAATTAATTAAAATAATTCATCAATTAATTAATTAATTAATTACATTTGATCTAATTAATGATATGTAATACAGTATATTAAACTATAATGTAATTGATTCATTACAATTGCTATCACATTAAACAAGTTATTTCTATGCTTTTTTTTTATAATTACATTAGACTACATTTTTTGAAAGCTTTGACAGCTGAAGGGAAAGAGATATTGTACTTTGAAGAACAGATTGGTAGGTGATTTTTAAGTAATAACTAATAATTATAGATTTAGTAAAGTAGTAATACCGTACCAGTAATAATGATGGTGATGGCAATGACAATGATGAAGAAGGAGAAGAGGAAAAAGAAGAAAATGATTATCATGATGATGATCATGGTGATGACCATGATGATGATGATGATGATGATGATGATGATGATGATTGATCATGACGATGAAGATGATGATCATGATCATGATCATGATGATCATGATCATGATCATGATCATGATCATGATCATGATGATGATGATCATGACCATGATGATGATAATGATTATGATCATCATGATGATCATGACCATGACAATGAAGATGATGAAGATGATCATGATCATGATCATGACCATGATGATGAAGATGATGATCATGATGATCATAACCATGATCATGATCATGATCGTAATAATGATGATGATCATGATGATGATCATCATGACCATGATGATGATAATGATGACAATCATGATGATGATGATGATCATGATCATGATGATGATGATCATGATCATGATGATGAAGATGATGATCATGATCATGATGATGAAGATGATGATCATGACCATGATGATGAAGATGATGATCATGACCATGATGATGAAGATGATGATCATGACCATGATGATGAAGATGATGATCATGATCATGATGATGAAGATGATGATCATGATCATGATGATGAAGATGATGATGATGATCATGATGATAATCACGATGATGATGATCATGATGATGATCATCATCATGATGATCATGACCATGACGATGAAGATGATGAAGTTGATCATGATCATGATCATGACCATGATGATGAAGATGATGATCATGATGATCATAACCATGATGATGATCATGATCATAATAATAATGATGATCATGATGATGATGATCATGACCATGATGATGATGATGATCATGATCATGACCATGATGATGAAGATGATGATCATGATGATGATGATTCATGATGATGATCATGACCATGATGATGAAGATGATGATCATGACCATGATGATGAAGATGATGATCATGATGATGATGATGATCATGATGATGATCATGATCATAACCATGATCATGATCATAATAATGATGATCATGATAATCATGATGATGATGATTAAGATTATGATTGTAGTGATGATTATGATAATGATCTTGATAATCGTCATTATTATCATTGTCATTGCAATTATTGATGATTATGACATTTTGATGAAGATTTTCATAAATTACAATGATGATCTGTGCATTAATTTCCTCACCCCTAAGGAACAATGGCAACAAGATTTAGACACTGAATTAAGCATTGATAACTGGCCAAGGTTGAAAGATTTAATATCACAATTTGTTTGTATAGGTCCTTTTTTGCTTTCATGGATGCCAGATGTAATTTTGGGTGAAAAGTGAGCAATTAATAATTACTGTATTTTATTCTTTGCTATCTTACAGTACTCTTACTATTAATATTCAGTAGTTGATCTGTCGTTTGTGTCTGAAGCATTAATCTTATCTACTCCGACCTTTTTCCAGGTCAGACATTTTTCTGCCGTTATTGAGAAATTTTATCCGTTACAATGCTAGTTACCTTGATGAAGAAGTTGTTTCTGGCTTAGTGAAGTAAGCGTACTATAATGTTACATAATTTTTGTGTTTATATGTGAATGGCTAACTTCTCTAGATACTGTAGTGGGCTTGCTCACTTTGCTTACTGTGTAATGATTCAACTTTTGTCTACGCACGGTGGCAGTTAGTTACCAATAGACCTTCCCGCATGAAGTGCGTGGATAACGCGTTGAGTGATTTGATTGGCTCTCACAAAACTTCGGACATTCAAAACTTCGGCAAACTTTGGACATTAGCCAATCAGATTTATCAAAAAGATAACGTGATCCATGCACTTCATGCGGAAAGGTCTATTGTGAACAGTTTTTTTTAAAAATTATAATAAAGCAAGTTTCATTCTTCATAAGTTCAAATTTTTTTCCATACTTTAGGCAAACATGTCAGATGTCGAATACTACTGACAAAGAGACAGATGTAGAGGTATTAAGGCTTTTTGTAGTTTCTGTATTTCCAGTATCTTTCAGTCTCATAATCATTAAGTACAGATTTCTTTGGTTTCCTCAAGGTCTTGTCCCCATATTATTTTGTGCGTCAGAGTTACTGCCTTTAGCTTTGACGTTGCTAGCTTGAACCTTATTTAGGGTATACCAAACCAGGAGCAGTTGCAAAAATGCAGCATTAACGCCTTCCTGCTAGGAATCGAACATGCAATTCTGCGATACTCGTGAAGTACTCTGACCACTGAACGACAGAGGCTATTGCCGAGAGCTATGTCAACAAATGCTATATATTATGAGAGATTATTTGCACTATACATGTATATGTAATAGTTCAAATACGAGACGGAGGACTTTACGGGGATTTCAAAGTCCGAGTGCCTATTGAAAATGCGAGCCGAAGGCGAGCATTTTTAATGCACGAGGGCTTTGAAATCCCGGTAAAGTCCGACGTCGAGTGTTTGAACTGACTTCTCAAACATAGTAAGTTACATATTTTCAAAGTCCTAGGACTTTGAAAATATTTCAAAGTCCTAGGACTTTGAAATATTTCAAAACGTGATCACGTGATCAGCTAGATGGATCTTCCTCCGGTTTCAAAACACTAATTAAACATTAATTTCTTTTGTTTTGGTTCATGAATTATTAATGATTTGAGAAGTAAAATTTAAAACATGAGCACCAGCGGCTATCACCTCGTGTTTTAAATCTGATAAAACACGTACTGCAAACAAGGAGGTTTCTTTATCATGCCGATATAAAACCACGGACATGGTACTGATTTCCTTTGTGTTTTCCTCATGAATTATTAATGAGTTTTTGATCATGAAGTAATATCTGATTTGAAAACACCGAGAAGTGTGTTGAAAAATGAGGTGATAGCCGAAAACAAATCCATATTTAAAGAGAAGTTTGAGGTAAAACTTGTCTTAATTTATGGGAAATACAATATATATACTGTGCACAGATTTTTTACGCTGTCTAATGCGACCTTTTACGTTTAGCATGCACTGGCTGTGCTGGATGCAGTCATACGCTACAGCTCGCTTCCTTCGGCAGCGCTTTACTCATTTGTGGTTGCCGTCTGCAACACTGTAAATGTGGAAAAGTTTTGTGAACCAAGCTGGAGGGTGAGTCACTTTAAAACTTGCTTTTTTTGTTCAATAACTTGGTCACTATGCGTGCTTTCATTGGTTGTTGCTTACGTAGTTAGTTAGTTAGTTAGTTAGTTAGTTAGTTAGTTAGTTAGTTAGTTACATGTAGTTAGTTAGTTAGTTAGTTAGTTAGTTAGTTAGTTAGTTAGTTAGTTAGTTAGTTAGTTAGTTAGTTAGTTAGTTAGTTAGTTAGTTAGTTAGTTAGAGGACAGACGTATGGTTTCAATAGTCAGAACTTTTTAAAAACATTTATTGTATAAAACAAATACGTTCCATTTTTGTTGCCTGTTGAGTCATTGATGTACAGAAAACGTCACAATGTGGTATTAAAGAACATAAATTGATCCACTGGACTGTGTTTCGCGCGCTATACGTTTTTGCGTCTACATGTTGCGTTTACGCAATTATGTGGTGGCGTGTGCTGTTAGCGCGCTGCCTCTCACCAAAAAGTTAAGTCTGGTTAGACGGGATTAGTACTTGGATGGGTGACCGCTTGGGAATGACACCGTTGTTGAGCTTGGAACTCATGTGAGTAGAGTTGTAGTTGATCTCTCCTGTGCTTCGAGGGTTTTTCGCCGGGTTCTCCAGTTTTCCTCCCTCCATAAAATCAACACCTAACATCTTACCTGTGATCCATGGTCTGAACTGTGTCGTATGGCGGCTGCTTGGAGCGCCTTTGATATACCTCGACACGGCCACGTTGATCTGCGTCCTTCGCAATTCAGCCACTGGCTGCAAGTAAGGATGGTTAGCCCCCAGTCCTTTTTTGTAGCGCTATGTCAGCAGCATGGATGTTTCTATTATGTACGTGACTATACAGTCGTTGGCATCTAAGCGTGTACACCACCAGTCAAAATATGTTTTATGTCAACGTCAAAGTTAAATGTTTACCTTGGAAAGGTATTAGGTTTTCATTCAATATATTCGAACCAATACATTATTGTCACATGAATGTGCCCAATCACATCTCACCAATCCCACGGTGTTGATTTCAAAACGGTTAACTTTGACTTAAATTTGGAACTTGTTTTCACAGGTGGTGTACACGCTTAGGTGCCAACGACTGTATATGTTTTTAATTAAAATTAAAAAAACAAAAAACAAAAAAAAAAAACAAACAAAAAACAAACAAACAAACAAAAAAAAAACAACAAAAAAACAAAAAACAAAAAAAAAACAACAACAAACAAACTTCATTACTCACAGTGAAAGTTAAGTTATAACGTAAAATCTAAAATAATGTGGCAGGGTTGCCGCAACAGCAATCGCCAATTACTGCGTTCCCAAGCAAAAAGGAAAGGCCATATTAATTATTTGTGTTGTATTAATTATTTTATAAGTATTAATTATTAACCATTAATTATTGTCAAATATTAGTTATTAGTTCTTATTTACCAATCATTAAGTATTAATCGTCAGTCGCCAACTACAAATTATCAACCACCAATTGCCAATAATTTATCCAACAATTATCTTAATTAGCAATTAACAGTCAATATCCAACAATCAGCAGCCAACGATCAATAATTAACAATTAATTAATCAATTAATCAACCAATCCATTAATTAATTAATTAATTATAATATGACAAGCGACCAGTAAACTTATTTTAACGCCGTTGCGTGACAAATTTCACGAACTATACACTTCTGCACCGTATAACACTCTTCGTGAAACTTGTCTCGATTGCTTTGGTTCACAAACCATTGCAGTTTCACGAAAAAATTGCACCGTGTGACACGAAGCACTTTTAATTAACCTTTAGACATGTACGCAGTGCGTACCCTTTTTTTCAAACCGAAATATAGTAAGGTTTGAGTACTCCGAAATTAGTAAGTAAGTAAGTAAGTAAGTAAGTAAGTAAGTAGGTAGGTAGGTAGGTAGGTAGGTAGGTAGGTAGGTAGGTAGGTAGGTAGGTAGGTAGGTAGGTAGGTAGGTAGGTAGGTAGGTAGGTAGGTAGGTAGGTAGGTAGGTAGGTAGGTAGGTAGGTAGGTAGGTAGGTAGGTAGGTAGGTAGGTAGGTAGGTAGGTAGGTAGGTAGGTAGGTAGGTAGGTAGGTAGGTAAGTAAGTAAGTAAGGACTGGGGGCTAATCATCCTTACTTGCAGCCAGCGACTGAATTGCGAAGGACGCAGATCAACGTGGCCGTGTCGAGGCATATCAAGGCCACAGAATAAGGATCAACCAGAAGTCCAACTCTCGGAAAAAAGTGTCCCATTATTTTTATGCGCATGCGCCAGTCCGCCATTTTGAAAGTAAGTGCAATCGGGAAATTATCCCCCTCGTTCTTACGACCCTCGGGCTCCTGTAGTCAATTACCCTTGGCCTTCTTGTGACCTTTTATTTAACTTTATATTGTTATCTATACATATATAAATAATATTTATTAAGTAATAAGTAATTTACTTTAGAAAATATTTCGTTGGAGATGAAATTCTTTGA
This sequence comes from Corallium rubrum, assembly GCA_964035015.1. Taxonomy (NCBI): domain Eukaryota; kingdom Metazoa; phylum Cnidaria; class Anthozoa; order Scleralcyonacea; family Coralliidae; genus Corallium; species Corallium rubrum. The sequence goes on from OZ036011.1 coordinate 8,607,248, forward strand.
CCACGAGATTATTAAAACTTCAGTACGCGGATACTACGGGTAAAAGTCCGTGGCAAAAAAGTCCTGTACTCACGAAGCGGGTTTTACATTTCTCGATTAATGCCGACACACTTGTTTATAGAGAAAGATGGCTAAAAATTTCGGAACTACGCATTGTTGAAATACATCGAGTACGTATGTTGTTAGAAATTTTATAAGCTTTCATTCGGTATATAGTTCAAATCATAGTGTTACCTGTAACTTTTTAAAATGTTCAAAATGTTCTGACCATTGACCATAAAAGTTTTAATATTTTTTCATATATTCAAAAGGTATGATCACTAATTTGCACCAAAAACGTTTTCAACTTCAATTAGAAATCTGCAAACGTTTCCACTCCTTTCGTATTTGAATTAGCTTCTGTTCAAGAAATATCTTAGGTTCATGCCAGAAGTCTTTCTGAGGTTATAGCAAACACCAAAACAACAAAAGGCAAAATAAACTTAAGAAATTCATCCATTTCAGACTGTCCACTTCAAAATAATAATGTTTTTTTCATATTTTAAAATACTTCCCAGCAAGAAAATTAAAAGTTCTGACATGAATAGCACTTGACAGTACCCTTTGTTTAATATCTTGTTCAGGGCTGTGCGTTTAGTATTTAAAAACAAAATCCAAAATTCTATAACACTTGTGAGGAGTCCATTTCCCATTATACAATTCTTATTTTACGAACAATGGTGGGAACATTTTGAACATTTTAAAAAGTTACAGGTAACATTAAAACTTGAATTATATACCAAATGAAAGCTTATAAAATTTCTAACAACATACGTACCCGATGTATTTCAACAATGCGTAGTTCCGAAATTGTTAGCAATCTTTTTCTATAAACAAATGTGTCGGCAAAATCGAGAAATGTAAAACCCGCTTCATGAGTGCAGGACTTTTTTGCCACGGACTTTTACCCGTAGTATCCGCTCACTGAAGTTTTAATTAGGTCGTGGTCAAAGAATTCTATCTCCAAAGAATCGTTTTCTAAAGTAAATTACTTATTTACTTAACTAAATATTATTTATATATATAGATAACAATATAAAGTTAATTAAAAGGTCACAAGAAGGCCAAGAGTAATTGACTACAGGAGCCCGAGGGTCGTAAGGACGAGGGGGATAATTTCCCGGTTGCACTTACTTTCAAAATGGCGCTGGGATCGCGAGGCCGACATTTCCCGAGGACGCTTACATCAAAGGTGCCGACAGAGAGTTGGACTTCTGGTTGATCCTTATTCTGTGTCAAGGCGCTTGAAGCAGCCGCCAACGACACAGTTCAGACCACGGATCACAGCTGAGATGTTACATGTAGGTGTTGATTTTATGGAGGGAGGAAAACCGGAGAACCCGGCGAAAAACCCTCGAAGCACATGAGAGATCAACTACAACTCTACTCACATGAGTCCAAGCCGGACAACGGGGTCATTCCCAAGCGGTCACCCATCCAAGTACTAACCCCGTCTAACCGGGCTTAACTATTGGTGAGAGGCAGCGCGCTAACAGCACATGCCACCCGTGCTCCCCTTATTGAACGTTTCTAACGTTTCTCTCTGACGAAGGGCCTTCGCTCAAAACGTTTAGAAACTACGTTACAGTAATTTCGACAGTACTCCAACCTTTTACTATATTTCGATTTGTATTTCAACACTGTCTACGCAGCACACTGCTTTTATTTCTATGTTTGTTCTTTCCACGTTGTGACCAGACGTCATCTATGCATCTATAATAATACTGCAGAACCAACAACTGCAAAATGCAATCTATTAGTTGAATACACATGTTCCATGTACTGGAAGCACGGGTGGCGTGTGCTGTTAGGGCGCTGCCTCTCACCGCTGTAGTTAAGCCCAGTTGGACGGGGTTAGTACTTGGATGGGTGACCGTCTGGGAATCGCCCCGTTCTCGAACTTGAATTTCATGTGAGTAGAGTTTAGTTGGTCTCTTCTGTGCTTCGAGGCGGTTTTTCGCAGGGTTCTGCGGTTTTCCTCGATCCCTCCGTAAAATCTTAGTAGCTTATGTCCTGCACTTTTAACATGAGCCTCTGGCTCGGATGATTGGGCGATCACATCAGTGATGGATCCAGCTTGATCTGGTGGGGGGAGGGGGGGCTGAGCGAGCGAAGTGAGATCAGGCCTGCGGCGTGACGTGTGACGAGCGCCGCTGAGAGAGCTGCGACAGGGTCTGGAGACACAGCCCCCGGCAGAATCCAGGGGCCGAGTTGGTGGGGCTGGGGGGTAGGAGCGAAGCACGCCAGACTTTTTTTTATATCTATTAATACCTATGAATCATATGATAGCTAATATATGAATCATATATCTATGAATCATATGATAGCATGAAGTTTGCACGGACATTGAATGAATACGTCCTTTAATGTACTTGGATTTGACAAGGCAATTGGCACCCCCCTGTAAATCCATCATTGGACCATATCCTGTGCTTACGACGTTAAATAAATCATTACTCATTGTAAATTAATAACTATAAGTATGTCTATGTGTGCAGAGCAAAGTGAAAAGGTGATAAGCTGCCGAGATTGTTAGCAACGAAATGCTGACGTTTCGAGCAGAGAGAGCTTGAAACGTCAGTATTTTGTTGCTAAAATCTCGGTAGTTTACCGTCTTCTCAGTTTGCTTTTCTTTGGCAAGCGAAGACTTAAACTGTTCTTTTCCCTACAGCTTATGAGGCATTTATTGGGAACACACCTGGGCCACAACGGAGTGCTGACTATGTGTTACATCCTTGAAGATAGGTTAGTGGCGCTTTAGAAGTAAGAACTACAGTACTGTATAAATACTTTATCGTGGCTTATGTCTCTATATAGAAGTTGTAGGCGAAACTTACTGGTAGCCATTACCAAACCGCAAAATAATTTCCAAGGGTGGGAAACGTTGATTTCTTTATGGAATTGCAGACTGAGGACAAAGAAATTTCTGCCAGTACCACTGCCAGTGGTTTAATGTGTAAATCACATGTGAACCACGTGTAAATTACATGTCACCTATGTGTGAACCACATGTGAACCATGTGTGAATTACATGTGAACAAAGTGTGAACCACATGTGAACCATGTGTGAACCACATGTGAACCATGTGTGAATTACATGTGAACAAAGTGTGAACCACATGTGAACCATGTGTGAACCACATGTGAACCATGTGTGAATCACATGTGAACTACGTGTGATTAGATGTGATTACAAATAAAATTTCACACATGAAGATATACCCCTTGTTGAACAGTTTAATATACAAAGTGTGTCAATGTAGCCTGCGAATACAGACCACCTCTCATCGGGCGTGATTAAAAAAAGCGGCCGATGAGGGTGGTTTGTATTCGCAGGCTAGTGTCAACGCTGCTTCTGCATTTTTGTTGTACATGTAGTAACAACTGGAAAAAGTTCTCGTTATTAAGAGGAGCCATTTTCTTCGTTGGAATGTGTCTGTGGGGCTCAAAACGCGTGGCGACACTAAAACATAAACCAATTGCTGTGTTGCCGTCGTTTTACAAGGTACAGTTGTCAGTTTTGCCAGGGTTTCTCTCTGTTGCAAGCGTAGAAAGTACTCATTTTGTTGACAGATAATATTATCAAATCTGAACAATGTCAGGGCCATGTATACGAGGTAGGGACGTAGCCAGGATTTTGAAAGGGGGGGCCGAAATCAAAATAAATTTTTAGGGGGGTCCGGGGGCATGCTCTCCCGGGAAATTTTGAAATCGAGAGTCGCTGAAATGCCATTTCCTGGCTTTTGGAGGAAGATTTTACAGACTCTAAAGGTTAAAAAACGTCATATAAAATACTCAAAACATGCAAACGTCACATAGATACTCAAAATGCATACACTCAGTAGATTGAATACATTGTTTACAGTTTATTTCCTGACACAATTCATATTGTATCAGTTTTGTAGTTACATGTCTGTTGTTTTATCTGGGGGGGAGCTGATACGAGGGCTGGCAAGACACGGCTTGCATGAGACGCGACCTGATGATCTGTATACGGCGTTTTGAACAAGCCACGGCTTGTGTAAGACGCGAACATAAGTCTTTGTACCGTTAATTTACGAGTATTTTGCGTCTTGTGTAAGGCGCGTCCTGTGTAAGCCAAGTTTTATCAGCTCTCGTACAAACCTTTTCCTATTATGTATATGCCGGTACATGCATGTAGACATGTAGACGTAGTACACGTGGTCATGGTCCATAGAGATATGTTCTAGGGATTTATGGTGAAGGAAAGTTCGAGTGTAGAATATATACATTTTAAGACCAAACCGGGACCAGTTGCGAAAAATGCAACTACACAGGCCTTCCGGTAGGAATTGAACCCACGACCTTGCGATTCTAGTGCAATGCTCTGACCACTGAGCCACGGAGGCCGTTGCCGAGAGCTTGATCGCGAGTTCTGTATACATTAAGGTGGTAACGCCAGGAGAGAATTGGGTTTATTAGAAGTAATATTGGGCATTTCACTCGATTACATAGCATGTTCTAGGGATTTGAGGTGAAGGAAAATTCGAGTGTAGAATATATACATTTTAAGACCAAACCGGGACCAGTTGCGAAAAATGCAACTACACAGGCCTTCCGGCAGGAATTGAACCCACCAATGCTCTCACCACTGAGCCACGGAGGCCGTGGAGATATGGTTTGGAAACTCGGCAAAAAAGCACCTACAACGAGCTGTGATTTTGTGTTGAACCATACCTTGCACCGTGCACATCCTTTGGTTTAGGTTTATTGATATTTAAATAGCACGTTTGGGTGATTGAACTGAAACGTTACTATTGGATAATTCGTTCATTATACTAAAATACAATGTGTTCAGTGACCGTGCACCGTGCACAAAAATGCATAAAGGCGAACAAAAAGATAGAACAAAGACTTTAGCTGAGTTTCCAGACCATATTTTGAATGACAATGACGTGGTGCGTTTGCTATCTTGGTGTAACGTGAGAGACGTTTATCAAACCCAAAGATATCCTGAAGTGCAACTTCAGTCACGTGCTTTCTAAGTTGTATAGCGTTTGCAAAAACTTTGCATATGAGATGTAGTTAAAGTGATATTTTGACTAATCCAGATACAGTTGGAGTTAAGCTTAAAATTAATTTTAGCAGTAGTTCTGTGGAATGTTCTTCAAAAGCTAGGGGTTGACGATCGGTATTTCGACTGTATAAATGGTGATGATTGTCCCTCGATTCGATGGTGTAATTCTTTAGTATTTTAGAATTTCGACTAGTTTTGTTTTTACTCTGATGTAGGTTTTGTCTTGTGGTAATGAAAACGTTATTTGCGAAGTGACGTTATCAATGCAGAGGTTAGTGAAAAAGTATGGCGCCTATCAGCATGTTGTTGCCTGGGAGTCAATATTGGATATCACAGTAGCTTTACAAGAATACGTTGAGGTGGGTATGACTTGTACACAAACTGTTCTCTTTTCTTCTTTTTGTAATTGGAAAGTGACTTCAAATTTTGTGAAAATGGTGTTGTTGTTGGTTGATTGGGTTTTTATGGTGTGTATGGTTGTGGCAATGGTTGTGCATGATGTGATTGATAGTGACATGGTGTAATGTTGGTATGGTGGTAACAGTTGTGGTGATAGTGATGGTGATATGACTTGTGATTATGTGATGGTCGTGATGGTGATAGTATGACAGTTCTGTTGCTGGTTGTTTTTGTGCTGATGGTACTTTGGTGTGGTGGGGTGGTAATCGTGTTTATATATAATGGTGGTAGTAGTGGTGATGGTCGTGGTGGTTGCGGTGTCGTGGTGGTCATGATAGTGGTGGTTATAATGGTTATAATGGTGATGGTAGCAGTGATGGTAGCGGCGACTGCCATGTCATATTTATTGCTACGTACACATTTGCCGTTTACACAGAGGCATCCTTCGTATAATGCAGTGTCGGACAATTTTCACATTTTGGTATCCTACATCGAAGAACTGCACGAGAAACATCAGTTCAATGGTTCTTCGGACAAGTTATTTGGCATCGTTGAACGATGCACCAGCACGAGACCAGTAAGTAGTGTAGTGCAGTGTAGTGCGGTGCGGTGCGGTGCGGTGCGGTGCGGTGCGGTGCGGTGCGGTGCGGTGCGGTGCGGTGTGGTGTAGTGTAGTGTAGTGTAGTGTAATGTAATCTGATCTGTGGTATGTAATGTAGTAGAGTGTAATTTAAGGGGAACAGCAGTAACGGCGACCAAATTACAAAATGCATCGGATTACATTTGGTTTGATAGCCAGTATTTGCCTCGTTGTGCTTTCTGTGCTGTGCAGAAAATGTAACTAAGGTACATTTGATTTATGCAGGAATCGTCTGTAATTCTCCTGGTCTCTCATCGTGCGCAATCGCTTCATCCCTACTGCGATAACTGGTTTGGAAATATCAAGGACTTGATGGAGAAATACTTCAAGTATGTTAGCTACAATCTAATGCTCTTTGTAGTTGCACAAACTCTCTTTAATGAGACTACACTTATTACTTCTGTTGATTTTTCTGTCTGTTAAGATGCGAAGAGAGAACGCTAGTGAGAATTAAAGTCTTGGACGTACTTTCAAATATATTGGGAATGTTCTCTCATTTATTCGAGGTATGAAGATATACAGATGCAGTGGGACTCGGTATATTTAGATTTATATTCTTGTTTGTACACGCATTTGTGATTTTATTCTTTTATCTTTTATGTGTTTATTTTTTCTTGAGTATGTCTTCATTCTTCTCTTTTTTCCACTTCTCGTCCTTTTTTCCCTCTTCTTTCTCCTCCTCCTCTTCTTCCTCCTCTTCTTTTTCTTCTCCTGCTTTTCTTTCTCTTCCTCTTTCTCCTTTCCCTTTTTCTCCTTCTTCTCTTTCTATTTTCCTTCTGCTTCTCCTCCTCTTTTTCCTTCTCCTCCTCCTCCTCCTCTTTCTCTTTCTTTTTCTCCTTCTGCTTCTCCTTCTCTTTTTCCTTCTTCTTCTCTTTCTCCTTCTCCTTCTTTCCTTCATCTTGTTTTTTACTCGTTCTTTCGTCTTTCTCTCCATCTTCTTCCTTTTGTTTTGTTTCTTCTTTTTCGTCTTCTTCCTTTTCGTCTTCATTTCTTCGTTCTCTTTCTCTCTTTTTTTATCTTCTTCTTTTCTTCAACTTCTTCTGCCTTTCGTCGTCGTCGTCGTCGTCGTTGTTGTTGTTGTTGTTGTTGTTGTTGTTGTTGTTGTTGTTGTTGTTGTTGTCGTCGTCATTATTCTCGTTCTAAAAGAATCACGTGATATACATAGGAAGAGATTCTGGAACATTCTGTTCTACCTTACTTGGATGGTATAGCCAAGGATCAAGATCTCGCTGTGCGGACTAGGGCTGTTCAGTTATTGGTCGATGTTATCGAAGCATCTGATTCCTTGAAAGCATTGGACGTTATGAATATCATTGAGAAAGTAAGCTTGACACAAGAAGCCATCTTTTGAAATAAGGCTGTACTGCAATAGGGCACCCGTTCCAAAACTCTCTGTATAGCTAATTTTGATATAGTATGTATCGAAAAAACTTAAGATGTGATAGATCAAACACGAGTTTGAGTGTTTCATCAGGGGTTCCAAACACGAGAAAACAAATGAAAACCGAGGGCATAGCCCCGAGATTTTTATTGTTTTCGAGTGTTTGGAGTCCCCTGATGAAACACGATAAACGAGTGTTTGATCTTGCTTCCCAAACGAGTATTCGCATCGCGATTTGCGGTGTTTTCTTCATTGATTTCAATATGCAGATTGAGAAATGTGATCCAGTTCACTAGGAAGTTTCCTACTGGTTTTCATTTGGTATAAAAACTCATGCATGGGATGTGGTATACATTCATGGATTGGCTACGGTAATTCATGAATTATTAATGAGTTTGAGAAAGCCATATAATAAACAATTTATAGTACATGTTTGGAAAGCTGTTTGTTTAGGTTGTGGGTTCGAGTCCTGTCTGAAGTTCGAAGTTTTCAACAACTTACGACAGCTTGTACAGTAAACGAAACTTTAAAGTGCTACTACGACGAAATTTCATATTTACTTTTCTGCATAGAATAGATTTGTTGAGGTCTAAAATAAGCATTGATGTAAAAAATACTCGAATAAAACTCTCCAGAAATATTTTGTTAAGCTCCGAAAATCGCTCAAACGTCGGCCGCCATTACTCAAACATGTTCCACGGGAGTCCGCGATCTCTCAGCAATACTGCCTAATCTAAACGAGTAAATCCTGCTTAAATGAGGTTTACTCGTATATTCTTGGATTCTTAGTCATAATGGAAGATGTTTCGATAAATGCGACCTCTAAATTGAGATATGTACATGAAAATTAGGCATGCAGACTTTAGTATTGAGAATTTGACGTAATTTTCTCTGGTTATGACAATGGGACTCAGGAACATGGTAAGATAATGGCGGCCCCAAAATCTCGAAATATAAAGCAAAAATAAAACGTCTTCCGGTCCTCGCAATAAAAAACGGTTTGAGGAGAGAAGTAAAAACCACATAAACGTTTCGAAAATGTGAAAACATCGAATCCGAAATTTTGATCGTAATAGCACTTTAAAAGCTGTATTAAGTGTATTGAGGCGGGGAACTGGCGACTGAAACTTACGTTTTGACCACTAACATTTCTCGGTTAGTTAACATTTTTGAGAATTACCAAGTGAGTTTATAGTATGGCAGTTTAGTATGGCATTTTTGTTTTTCGTTTCCAGGTAGCCCAATGTCCCGTGGACCCACTAAAACGTTACGTGAAACCATGTCATCATGGTCAAAGCAATGATCAGGTCAGTGACTCTATCAAGCAATTATGGCATGCAACCTGATATATGAAAGTGTTCAAGAGAGAGGTTTCAAAGTACTAAAGAGAGGTTTTAACTTTTTGAAGCCTGGACCTCTTCCTGTGCTGTATAAAATCGTCTGGCGTTAGCCAGAATAAAATACTAAAGACTCGTCTTCAGGCTTCAAAGTGTTAAAGAGATATGTTTTATCACTTTGAGGCCTGGACCTCTCCCTGTGCTGAATAAAATCGTCTGGCATTAGCCAGAATAAAATACTAAAGACTCGTCTTCAGGCTTCAAAGTGTTAAAGAGATAGGTTTTAACACTTTGAGCCTGGAACTCTCCCTGTGCTGAATAAAATCATCTGGCGTTGGCCAGAATAAAATACTAAAGACTCGTCTTCAGGCTTCAAAGTGTTAAAGAGATAGGTTTTAACACTTTGAGGCCTGGAACTCTCCCTGTGCTGTATAAAATCGTCTGGCGTTAGCCAGAATAAAATACTAAAGACTCGTCTTCAGGTTTCAAAGTGTTAAAGAGATATGTTTTATCACTTTGAGGCCTGGACCTCTTCCTGTGCTGAATAAAATCATCTGGCGTTAGCCAGAATAAAATACTAAAGACTTGTCTTCAGACTTCAAAGTGTTAAAGAGATAGGTTTTAACACTTTGAGGCCTGGAACTCTCCCTGTGCTGAATAAAATCATCTGGCGTTAGCCAGAATAAAATACTAAAGACTCGTCGTCAGGCTTCAAAGTATTAGGGGACTCTTACCCAAAATTTGAAATAATCCCTCGGGTGCTTATTCGAGCAAATATGGTAAGTATATTCTTTTGTATTTTAAAGCTCCAAGATGAGAAAGTCCTGGAAGACATCAAAGAGGCTGTGTTGGGACTTGTTCGATTATTCAAGGTAGGTACTAGCTTGATTCATGAATAAAACTTATAAAACCAAACTTTCGTACTTTTTATATAAATATATGATATATGTATCTAAAAGCGTAATTTAGGGCCACCCTCGTACACCACTTTCATAATAGCGATTAATTTGAATATTCTTTTATATGCATCTTAATAAGCCTTTCTGGCCTCGTTTGTGTGTCTGCAATTCAAAAGAATTTTGCTTCATAACGAGACCACTGTATTTGCTACTGGTAATTTAAATTGTTTTATAGGTTAAGTTATTCAGGCAACCCCAATCTCATGCAGAACGCATTTTTAACATCATGGTGTCACACATAAAAGCTCATTATGTTAATGGTTACAGGACTTACATTGCGTCGCAAATAAGATTGGCGGTGAGTAATGGATTGCTTGAAGCTTTTCCTGATTATAGAAGAATCTACTTTGGCTAATTAGATCACCGTACATTATGCTAAACTACATTGCTGTACATTTCAGTACATTAACTCGTATTACATTGGAATTGTATTCATCGTAAAAAGCAGCCAGTTTACAGTCTAGTGTAGTGTAGTGTAGTGTAGTGTAGTGTAGTGTAGTGTAGTGTAGTCTAGTCTAGTCTAGTCTAGTCTAGTCTAGTCTAGTCTAGTCTAGTCTAGTCTAGTCTAGTCTAGTCTAGTCTAGTCTAGTCTAGTCTAGTATGTTGTAAGCCATGTTGAAGAATTATTACTTTTTTAGATTCTCGAATGTTTGCTGAGTTTACGAGCCGATAGTTGTCAACGTTTAGGCATTGTTCAGAATGGTGACAGTGATATTAAGTTCAGTTCTTACTTTGGTTGCGCTGATAAGAAAAGGTACCGTATATTTGATTAACAAATTCTTTGAACCTCGGGTGTATCAATTGTTGTATTTTTTGCGAACGTTGGTGTAGCCCTGTTGGTGTTGGTGCTGGTGTTGGTATTGGTGGTGGTGGTGGTGGTGGTCTCGGTTTTCGTCATGGTTATCGTCATGGTTATAGTCTTGATGATGGTGGTGGTAGTAGTCTTGGTTATAGTCTTGGTGGTGGTGGTGGTGGTGGTGGTGGTGGTGGTGGTCTTGGTGGTAGTGGTGGTCTTGGTGGTGGTGGTGGTTTTGGCGGTGGTGGTGGTGGTGATGGTAGTAGTGATCTTGGTGGTCTCGGTGATGGTCTTGGTGTTTGTGATGGTCTTGTTGTTGTTGTTGTTGTTGTTGTTGTTGTTGTTGTTGTTGTTGTTGTTGTTGTTGTTGTTGTTGTTATTGTTGTTGTTGTTGGTGGTGGTCTTGGTCTTGTGGTAGTCTTGGCGGTGGTCTTGGTGGTGGTGGTGGTGGTGGTGGTGGTGGTGGTGGTAGTGGTGGTGGTCTTGGTGTTTGTCAATGTGGAGGTCTTGATGTTGATGGTAATATTTAGTTAATTTAACTACTATTTTTTTTGTCAAATGGAAGTGATTTTGACAGAATAAATTCAGATGGTTTATTCAAACCCTGACTATTTTAAACCTTGTTATATCTCGTTTCCTTTGTAGTATATCTGATGAGAAGACACAACAATCGGGCCTTGCATTTATTCCGTATAGCGAAGCTATGAATGTTATTTTAATGTGCTTGCAGCAGGTACGTTTTAGAGAAGGACTGGAACGACAACAACAACGCTGACCAACCCCACTACTACTACAACAATAGCAACAACAACAACAACAACAACAACAACAACAACAACAACAACAACAACAACAACAACAACAACAACAACAACAACAACAACAACAACAACAACAACAACAACAACAACAACAACAACCAAATAGAATTCGTTTGTTAAATAGAGGAACGGAGTTAAAGGAAAGGAACAGAAAAAAATATTAACAAGAAGAAACAATAAAGGATAAATTTTCACGAAATTTTTATTTTTAGGAATGGGAATGGGAGGTTCTGGATATTGTGCTTCGCATCTTTCCAGAAACTCTTCAAGACAAGAATTTGATTTTATCAGGGAAACAATACTTAAATTCAATCTGCAGTGTTTTGTGTAAAATGGTAAGTGTCGGCGAGAATTTACAGTCAAGGAGCTGGCCAAATCCTGCTAAAACAATAGCATTTCAATTAGAAGTAATATTGGGCATTTCACTCGATTACAGATGTTCTAGGGATTTTTGGTGAAGGAAAATTCGAGTGCAGAATACATACATTTTAAGACCAAACCGGGACCAGTTGCGAAAAATGCAACTACACGGGCCTTCCGGCAGGAATTGAACCCACGACCTTGCGATTCTAGTGCAATGCTCTGACCACTGAGCCACGGAGGCCATTGCCGAGAGCCTGATCGTGAGTTCTGTATATATTTCAATTATATGGTCAACAAGAAACTATTTCTTAAAAGAAATAGCTGTTTCGTTCCGGTCAGTCGTTTATGAGGGTCTGTTCCAACAGCAATGACGAATTTTAGCTCAACTAATTATTTCCCCCATGTAGACTGGCGCGACAATTTTTACTACGCGCCTGCGTTTCATACGACAAATTTAATTTAGACGATTTTTATTTTGCATATAAACAAACTAGAAATATGCTGAAGCAAGAAGATTCTAATAAAACTACAAAAAAATAATTTAAGCTTCGTCTAATAAAACGAACACACATTTCAGACGTTGTACGCAGTCCAGAGGGCAGGCTCTTGATTATTTCAGGTTATTCGCAGTCGCATAAATTCGACTGAATTTAAATGTGACGTGCTAGCGGTCTCGCGATTTTCGTGAGAACGCAATTATTTTGGCAACGTAAGTCTTCTATTCAGTAGCAATACTCTTCTGACCGTCTATAGGAGGAAAATAAAACGTTACCAAAATAATTGCTTTCTCGGGAAAATTGCGAGACGCTAGCACGTCGCATTTAAATTTCATGCAGCTGATTTATTTATGACACCGCGGTATTTATTGAATAATCGCCAATAGCAAATCCGTAAATTTCCAAGGCCAAAAGCATCAATATAAATTAGGTCAATAACGGAATATCATCGTTTTCGTCATCATAGGTCATAGTTTAATTCTCGAATCAGAATAATCCATTTAGATGGGCCACAAATGAATGACAACGAACTTCTAGCCTCAAACTATTGACATTGTTCATAAAATAGCTATATTTTAAAATTACTAGACACGCGTGAAACAGTGCGACTGACCTTTTGGAACGCGCAGTTGCCATACATAACGAATGCATTCTCGAGTTCAACGAGGGGAAAGTTCCTACTTTCTACAGCACAAGATTGATGATTCGCTTCGCACGGGATTGTTTACGTCTTCAAATTACTCTAGATCAGCAATATTTTCACTTCGTTTTGGCGTTTAACCACGCCTCCAACTAAATTTTTTATGCGGAATTTTGATTTCATTGGATAGGATCACAGTTATGTCAACAACACTGCACTACGATTGGACGATTTTCATCTGTGATGACAGTTTCTTTTGTGATGTCAATGGAAAGCTAATACAGTAACAGTTTCGTTCCTGCGGGGAACGAAACAAAAACGTTACAGGCTTGCTCTGTTAAGATAACATTATTTTGGCATCTGGGCCTCAGTAGCTTAATGCTTAAGCCCAGCGTACACTGAAACAAGTTTCTGAAACAAGTTTTCGAAACAAGTTTTCGAAACACATTTTCGAAAAAGTTTCCAAAACCTGTTTCAAAAAAAACCCAGCGTTCTAATCAGGGAAACTTGGTTTCTGAAACAAAGTTTTGGAAACTTTTCAAAATACACTGGCAACTTTTGTTTCTGAAACTGTGTTTCGGTAACTTGTTTCGGAAATCTTCTCTAGTATATGCCGGGATTTAGAGCGCGCGACTAGTTCTCACGAGGTTGTTAGTCCACTCCCCCCTTACAGAATACGTAGTTTCCTACGGCACGAAGTATAGTAGGAAAGTATATTCATTACGTCAAGTAGCAGTATTCCCAGGAGGAGGGCATGTCAGAAGCAAGTGTATAAAAGAAGTTGTTTTCCAGATGAAGCATCTCGGTCAGTCAGTAGACAGCTCAAACTTGAACATTGAACTTGGAATCACAACGTTTTGATTTACTATTTGTTGAGCGGGCAGTGAGCTGGTTATCTTGGTCCCGCCCAGATTTCCTGGCCACCTCGGTGGAAGGTTTTTTCTGGCCTCTCCGATACCAGCTATGGCGCCGATCGAGTGGCGCTTGACCAGGACTGAAGCGAATTAACACTAATTGTGAACTTTCAGCAATCCTGATAGTCCAAAGAACATTTCTTATTACTCAATTTATAACAACGATTGTAAATACGCTACGGAATTATCGATATAGTTACAATAAAGAGCTGTCGTCTACTACACTGGACCACAGCAAGGTTTCTCCAACAGTTGTTGTCGTGCCGTCTATTGCGTCCAATAGCAATGAATCATTTCAGTTTTTACAGCTTGACTGGCAAACTAACAATTTTAGCCCATTATTGCCTAAGCTTGCCAAAAAACGGCCCCTGTTTTGTTTTACTCAGTCCAACGCCAGACGGTTTACGCATCCAAGGGAGAACCCTCAGACATCCTACGTAGCAATGGCCTCAGCCAGGAGTCCCAATAGCTCAGTGGTAGAGCGCTGGTACGTTAAACCAGAGACCTTGGGTTCGATTCCCGGTTGGGGCAGTCAGAAAACGATAGATAATCGAAGAGGAACTGGATAGGAAACTTAAAACGGTGTTACGAAACCGGAAACGATGTTTGCATAACTTACTATGGTAATTATACACTTATAAGGGGCTAATGCACTTAACGGGTGATCCCACATGGCCAGGATCAGCTATTGCTGATTTTGGCCATGTAGGACCATCCGTTAGGTGCATTATCTGCTTATAAGCGTATAATTACCATAGCAAGTTGTGCAAACATTGTTTCCGGTTTCGTAAGTTTCCTATCCAGCTTCCCTCCATTATCTATGAGAAAACTTTTTTCTACAGCAGTGATTCGACTTCATTTGAAATTCTTCTTCACATATGTACGCTGCTGAAGGACAACTGAATATTTCTAAGCTACAAGGAGGTTATGACGAACCAATTTGTCCTAACTTGATTGCGCAGAACTTACCTATACAATACTTTTTGTTTCAGGTTTCAAACTATGATTTTCTTCCTGGATTATGCCGCGTTCCTCACGACATGCGTCGACTTCATCTTTATGGAAGGATTTTTCCGGTACTTCAAATTGTAGAGTTGAAGCATTGAATGACGTTGTAATTGTATGGTTGTGATTAGAGTGGTGGTGGCGATGATGATGGTTGTGGCGATGGAGGTGATAGTGATTGTGGTGGTGGTGGTGGTGGTGGTTGTGATAGTGATAGTGGTAGTGGTCGTAATGGTGTTGATGTTGTGGTGATGGTGATGCTGGTGATAGTGATAGTGATTGTGGTGGTGGTGGTGGTGGTGGTGGTGGTAGTGGTGATAGTGATTGTGGTGGTGGTGGTAGTGGTGATAGTGATTGTGGTGGTGGTAGTGGTCATAGTGATTGTGGTGGTGGTAGCGGTCATAGTGATTGTGGTGATTGATGGTCGTGATAGTGGTTGTGATCATGGTGTTGATGGTGGTTGTGGTTATGATGGTGATAATGGTTGTGGCGATGATGGTGGTAGTGGTGTTGATGGTGGTTGTGGTGACGATGGTGATAGTGGTAGTGGTGGTGATAGTGGTTGTGGTGATAGTGGTAGTGGTAGTGGTGGTGATAGTGGTTGTGGTGATATTGGTTATCACTGTGGCAGTGTGGGTGAGAACGATGACGGAAGTGTTAAAATAAAAACATCAGACACGTACTTTCCGGTACAGACTTCAAACTTAATATTGTCTTTCAGGTGTTAACTGAGCTTTCTACATACCATCCTTTTATTGACCAAGAACAACAGGTTTGTCTTGTATGTATATATATATATATATATATATATATATATATATATATATATATATATATATATATATATATATATATAAATGATATTGGGCATTTCACTCGATTACATAGCATGTTCTAAGGATTTAGGGTGAAGGAAAATTCGAGTGTAGAATATATACATTTTAAGACCAAACCGGGAGCAGTTGCGAAAAATGCAACTACACAGGCCCTCCGGCAGGAATTGAACCCACGACCTTGCGATTCTAGTGCAATGCTCTGACCACTGAGCCACGGAGGCCGTTGCCGAGAGCTTGATCGCGAGTTCTGTATATATAATAAGGTGGTAATGCCAGGAGAGAATTGGGTATATTATAAATGATATTGGGCATTTCACTCGATTACATAGCATGTTCTAAGGATTTAGGGTGAAGGAAAATTCGAGTGTAGAATATATATATATATATATATATATATATATACATATATATATGTATATATATAGTGTATATATATATATATATATGTGTATATATATATGTGTATATGTATATGTATATGTGTATGTATATATATATATATATATATATATATATATATATATATATATATATATATATATATATATATATATATATATATATATCAGCGAACTGTTGAAGTGGCTAGCGTACTGAAATAAAGTTTTATCTATCTATCTATCTATCTATCTATCTATCTATCTATCTATCTATCTATCTATCTATCTATCTATCTATCTATCTATCTATCGTATCTGAAATAAATCTATCTATCTATCTATCTATCTATCTATCTATCTATCTATCTATCTATCTATCTATCTATCTATCTATCTATCTGTCTTGCACTTCCACGTGCTCACTGCGATTTTGCAGTGGCACGAGTGAACGCCTGACCAAGCGTCTTATTCGATTATTTATATGGGTAGTAAAACCTTTACAAAAAAGCGAAAATGTGGTAAACTGCCGGTATTTTGAGGGACAAAATACTGACATTTTTAGCGGACCCCTTTACTGGAGTAAAATGTGATGAAAAATGCAGTCAACGATTATTGATTTTTGTTCTAGTTCTGTATTGTTCGAACGATGGAAATTGGTTTAGTGTCCAGTTCTGCAGCCCTTTGTGTATCCTGTTTAACCATCTGTATGTTGGAGATACCTTATGTAATGACATGGTAGGTACATTATCTTGTTCTTTGTTGCCAAAATATGATAAGGTGGAAATAATAAGTTAATAACATTGATGGCTTTAGTTACAACCTCGTACCCAGGGTCTTATCTCCGCTCCCCCGCCCCATAAGACCCTGGGTACGAGGTTGCTTTAGTTATTCAGTAGCGTTCATTGAACTCTAAATAAACTGGAACGCTAACTCGCTTGCACGTTTTGAAGCCAACATGGGGGCCGCCATGCACGTCAACCCCAGTCCCTTTTACTGTATAACCGAGAGAAAATGAAGCTGAATTTGGTGAACTGTTGCAAAAACAGCTCGAAATCAAAGAAAAACTAAACTTGTTAACCACTTTTAGGCTTAAATCAAATTCCAATATACCGTGGAGTAGGTGAACACTGACATGACGAGTAACAACAAGGAAAACAGTATAACTATAAGTTCTCAAATGAAAGTCAACAATACGCAACCAAAATTGCCATTGGTTTGGACAAATATAAAGAAAATACATATGAAACCCAGGTTTAAAATGAAGAGGTTGTTTATAAAAACAGTTGGGTTTTATATTTTTCAATTTTCAGTAGGAAAAAAACAACAAAATGCACTTTACCGTGTGTTATTGCAGCTCTGGAAGTACTCTTCGTATCGAAAAATGTCAGATTTAGCATTTCCACAACTGAAACTTGAGTTAAAGCTATAATTTAGCATTATCTTATTACTAATTCTTGACAAGACAACCTTTCAAACGTTTGAGGTAACAAAGAAAAATAAGAGAAACCTGCATTTTCCGTACGAGTTTCGGACTCGAATTTTGCTTTTGTTCTGCAGATATTTCGTCATTCAATCCATTTTCGTGTGTAGAAATTGTTCAGGTACAAAGCCAATAAGCCCAATACATGCTATCTTCGTTATCATCTATAAAAAAACTTTAGGTCTAAAAAATGGTTGTTTTTTGCAGCGAGTTTTCAGTTTTTCATTGTACGTGCCCCTCAGGTTCTGTTGACGTCAGACGTGCAATGGCTGCCCCCAGCGGCCGGAAGTTTGACTTCACCCAATCATAGGGCCTGTCTTATGGAGTTAGCCTTCCAGTTTATTTAGAGTTCAGTGGTGGCGTTATACCTGCAGCTTCGATCCCTGTCTAGGGCTCAGAAACTTTTTTGCAGTATTTGAGCTTGACCAAGCGTCTGGCTGTCACATTATACCAAGCTTTGCACATGTACACATGCCACTGGTATAAACGACACTTTAACTACATCTTATATGCAAACACTATCATTTAGGAGCACATATGACTATGTATTTACAACCTTGGCTCTCCATCTGAGCCTCAGTGGCTCAATGGTTAGAGCGTCTAACCGGTCACTGCAAAAGTTCCAGGTCCGAACCCTGTTTAGAAATCTTTTCTGAGTAATTAAGCTTGACGAAGTGATGAACGTCTACCAAGCGTCTGTCTGTCACATTACACCAAGCTTTGCACATGTACACATGTCACTGTTATAAACGACACTTCAACTACATCTCGTATGAAAACGCTACCGTTTAGGAGCACATATGACTATGTATTTACAACCTTAGCTCTCCATCTGAGCCTCAGTGGCTCAATGGTTAGAGCGTCTAACCGGTCATTAGAAGATTGCAGGTTCGAACCCTGTTTGGGGCTCAGAAATCTTTTCTGAGTAATTAAGCTTGACGAAGTGATGAACGTCTACCAAACATCTGTCTGTCACATTGCACCAAGCTTTGTAGATGGTTAGAGCGTCTAACCGGTCATCAGTTGCAGGTTCGAACCCTGTCGGCTAAGGCTCCGAAATCTTTTCTGAGTAATTGAGCTTGACAAACGTCCAACAAACGTCTGTTACATTACATTACATTACATTACATTACATTACATTACATTACATTACATTACATTACATTACATTACATTACATTACACTACATTACACTACACTACACTACACTACACTACACTACACTACACTACACTACACTACACTACACTACACTACACTACACTACACTACACTACACTACACTACACTACACTACACTACACTACACTACACTACATTACATTACATTACATTACATTACATTACATTACATTACATTACATTACACGAAGCTTGCAAACGTGCCACATGCACTACATGTATACATACTACAGTTCCAAACGTATACTGAATTCAAAACAAGCCTTAAATTATCTCTTTCACCCTGAATTTGGTGTCTGTTTTCTTTAATCTGGGAAAAACGCAGGTTTTCATGTAACTATTAAAGATTTTTATTTTACTTTTTTAGCCTACTTCCTACATTTCTACAATGCTTTGTCAAACTCTCTCCAACACCTCAAGTAGCCTTGCCTCTGTTAGAATTTCTTTCAGGTATGTTTTTTCCTAATTATACTTAGCTAAAGTACTGAGATCTGGACAGGATTCGGACCCGCAACCTTTCTCCAAGCAGACACTCTAATCATTGAGCCACTAGAGCTTAGATGGTATATACCTTGGTTGTTTACGGTATTTATACGAATGGTTAAAGTGTATATGAAACGAAAATTAAGTTTGTCTTATTTGAAAGAACTCTTAAAATAATGGGGAATATCAGTTTACAGCTTTTTCATATTTTACTTAGTTCTTGAGATATTCAGACTTATGTGGTATTCAAATGAAATAACTTATGGTTCGTTTTTTTCTAATTAACATATTCGAAAATCGGGAATATTTTTAAGATTATTGAACACAATCAGTTGTAACTTTGCATATTGCTACAGTTCATGCAACTATCAATAATCTTAAACATATTCACGATTTTCGAATATGTTAATTAGAAAAAAAACGAACCATAAGTTATCTCATTTGAATATCACATAAGTCTAAATATCTCAAGAACTAAGTAAAATATGAAAAATCTGTAAATTGATATTCCCCATTATTTTAAGAGTTCTTTCAAATAAGACAAACTAAATTTTCGTTTCATATACACTTTAAAGCGTCTGGGTTCAAGTCCCATCCAAAGCTCAGAGTATTTCCGAGTATTAACAAGTTACGACAGCAAGAACTGGAAAACTTTATTAACACTTTGAGGCCTGGACCTCTCCCTGTACTGAATAAAATCGTCTGTCGTTAGCCAGAATAAACCTTAAACACTCGTCGTCAGGCTTCAAAGTGTTAACTCTATCTCAAAGGTGAAGATAGTGAGCTAATTTCAAGTATCTCTTTTTGCAGCGTTGTCTCATATGCGTGATTTGTACAGCAACTTTACTACTGACCAGTTCAAGTGCGTCTTTGGTATTTGCTTGCCGTACACCAACTCGTCAAGGTCGGTCGGTCTGTCTGTCTGTCTGTCTGTCTGTCTGTCTGTCTGTCTGTCTGTCTGTCTGTCTGTCTGTCTGTCTGTCTGTCTGTCTGTCTGTCTGTCTGTCTGTCTGTCTGTCTGTCTGTCTGTCTGTCTGTCTGTCTGTCTGTCTGTCTGTCTGTCTGTCTGTCTGTCTGTCTGTCTGTTTGTTTGTCTGTTCCCTTTCTCCTTTGCTTCATCCCTCGATTCCTTTCTTTTTTTCTTCCTTCCTTCCTTCCTTCCTTCCTTCCTTCCTTCCTTCCTTCCTTCCTTCCTTCCTTCCTTCCTTCCTTCCTTCCTTCCTTCCTTCCTTCCTTCCTTCCTTCCTTCCTTCCTTCTTTCCTTCCTTCCTTCCTTCTTTCCTTCCTTCCTTCCTTCTTTCCTTCCTTCCTTCCTTCTTTCCTTCCTTCCTTCCTTCCTTCCTTCCTTCCTTCCTTCCTTCCTTCCTTCCTTCCTTCCTTCCTTCCTTCCTTCCTTCCTTCCTTCCTTCCTTTTTCTCTTTTTTCTTTTTTCTTTTCTTCTTTTTTCTTTTGTCCCATTCTCTCTATTTTTCTCTCCTTCTTTTCCTCTTTTTCTTCCTTCTTCTCTCCCCTCCCTCTCCTTCCTTCTTCTCTTCCGTCCCTCCACCCTCTCCTCTCCCCTCCTCTCCCCTCCCTCCCTTACCTTCCTTTTCCGTTCAGGTACTCTCAGTATACTGTCAC
Organism: Corallium rubrum; assembly: GCA_964035015.1. Classification (NCBI taxonomy): domain Eukaryota; kingdom Metazoa; phylum Cnidaria; class Anthozoa; order Scleralcyonacea; family Coralliidae; genus Corallium; species Corallium rubrum. The sequence goes on from OZ036011.1 coordinate 8,628,059, forward strand.
ACTGGCTCATCACGTGGTTGGCTCTTGGTATGTTCACTGTCCATTGTTGCTACGAAAGCAGTTCGCCTCGTACATTATAAAGGTATTGATCTCTAAACAGTGAAATAAAAGTAGCATGCTGCGTAGGCAGTGTCGTTAAAACAACAGTCGAAATATAGTAAGGTCTAGGGATTTTTGGTGAAGGAAAATTCGAGTGTAGAATATATACATTTTAAGACCAAACCGGGACCAGTTGCGAAAAATGCAACTACACAGGCTTCCGGCAGGAATTGAACCCACGACCTTGCGATTCTAGTGCAATGCTTTGACCACTGAGCCACGGAGGCCGTTGCCGAGACCTTGATCGCGAGTTCTGTATATATTAAGGAGGTAATGCCAGGAGAGAATTGGGTTTATTAGAAGTAATATTGGGCATTTCACTCGATTACATAGCATGTTCTAGGGATTTTTGGTGAAGGAAAATTCGAGTGTAGAATATATACATTTTAAGACCAAACCGGGACCAGTTGCGAAAAATGCAACTACACAGGCCTTCCGGCAGGAATTGAACCCACGACCTTGCGATTCTAGTGCAATGCTCTGACCACTGAGCCACGGAGGCCGTTGCCGAGAGCTTGAAATAGAGTAAGGTCTGATATACTGCCGAAAAAGTGCCGAAAAACTGTTTCGACCATCAAACCTTACTATATTTCTATTGATCTCTAACATTGTTGAATAGTTAGTTTCAATTTCCTTCGCTGTGTTGGATGTATAAATTCCATTTTGCTGTTGTGTGTTTAGTTATAGATGCACGAATGACTTCGGTTTTTTTATTTTCCAGACTTTAAAAGAAACCGAGATGTCCTCCATGACACCTCCTCCTTACCTCAAACTTCCCAGTTCTCCCAAGAAGCCCCAGTCCTCTCCTGCGTTCTCGCAGAATGTTGCTGAAAATGAAGATGCTTCGATGTCGTTAACTGCAGAGATGGTTGAGATTACAGTGGACATGATGGCCAAGTACACTTTCTCGTCGTCGTTAACGCAGCCTAAAAGGTGAGCGGAATAATGTGAATGGTGTCATTGCTATGGTTAAACGCGTAAGTTAAAACATCACCATCGTCATCATCACCACCACACGACTACTGCTACTAGCACCACCACTACTACTACTAGCACCACTACTACTACTAGCACCACTACTACTACTAGCACCACTACTACTACTAGCACCACTACTACTACTAGCACCACCACTACTACTAGCACCACCACTACTACTAGCACCACCACTACTACTAGCACCACCACTACTACTAGCACCACCACTACTACTAGCACCACCACTACTACTAGCACCACCACTACTACTAGCACCACCCACTACTACTAGCACCACCACTACTACTAGCACCACCACTACTACTAGCACCACCACCACCACTACTAGCACCACCACCACCACTACTAGCACCACCACCACTACTACTAGCACTACCACCACTACTACTAGCACTACCACCACTACTACTAGCACTACCACCACTACTACTAGCACTACCACCACTACTACTAGCACTACCACCACTACTAGCACTACCACCACTACTAGCACTACCACCACTACTACTAGCACTACCACCACTACTACTAGCACTACCACCACTACTAGCACTACCACCACTACTACTAGCACTACCACCACTACTACTAGCACTACCACCACTACTACTAGCACTACCACCACTACTACTAGCACTACCACCACTACTAGCACTACCACCACTACTAGCACTACCACCACTACTAGCACTACCACCACTACTAGCACTACCACCACTACTACTAGCACTACCACCACTACTACTAGCACTACCACCACTACTACTAGCACTACCACCACTATTACTAGCACTACCACCACTACTACTAGCACTACCACTACTACTAGCACCACCACCACTACTAGCACTACCACCACTACTAGCACTACCACCACTACTACTAGCACTACCACCACTACTACTAGCACTACCACCACTACTACTAGCACTACCACCACTACTAGCACTACCACCACTACTAGCACTACCACCACTACTAGCACTACCACCACTACTAGCACTACCACCACTACTACTAGCACTACCACCACTACTACTAGCACTACCACCACTACTACTAGCACCACTACTACTAGCACTACCACCACTAGCACTACCACCACTAATAGCACTACCACCACTACTAGCACTACCACCACTACTACTAGCACTACCACTACCACCACCACTACTACTACCACCACTACTAGCACCACCACCACTACCACTACCACCACTACTAGCACCACCACCACTACTACCACTACCACTACTACTAGCACCACCACCACCACTACTACTAGCACCACCACCACCACTACTAGCACCACCACCACTACTAGCACCACCACTACTAGCACCACCACTACTAGCACTACCACCACTACTACCACTACCACTACTACTAGCACTACCACCACTACTACCACTACCACCACTACTACCACTACCACCACTACTACCACTACCACTACTACTAGCACCACCACCACTACTAGCACCACCACCACTACTAGCACTACCACCACTACTACTAGCACTACCACCACTACTACTAGCACTACCACCACTACTAGCACTACCACCACTACTACTAGCACCACTACTAGCACCACCACCACTACTAGCACTACCACCACTACTACACGCGTAAAAACGCACAAGTTGTAACAAGTCTGCAGCAGACTTGTTACAAGACTGTTCCAACAAGCCGATATCAAGTTGTGTTCGCACTGCTTGTTCCCAGTTGTTGTGACAAGCCGATAACAAGTTGTTGGCAGCCTTGTAACAAGCTTGTTCCAACAAGGTCGTAACAACGTTGTTGACAACAAGCTTGTAACAAGCTTGTTGAATCAAGCCGTAACAAGCCTGTGTGAACATCGCGTAACAACTCTGTGTCAACAAGGTTGAAACAAGCTTGTTGAATTTGAGCCGTAACAAGCTGTTTCAACAATGTTGTCACAAACGCGTTTTATTATTTTCCCGCTTGCTTTTGTCCAGCGTGGCGGCAGATTTAATACAAAACTTTCACAACAAAGAATACAATGCAAAAATTTATTTAATGTATTTTAAGCGCCGCACAGACGACCAAGTTTTCCTTGGTTAGTTTTTCCTTGACAAGTTTTATTTGTTCGTGTGTACGACACAAATTGACAAGTTTTTCCTTGACAAGAAGCCTTGTTCAAAAGCTGGTCATGCCAGCTTCTGAACCAGGAAAATTGTTCGTGTGTGTAGTCAAGGAAAACTTGGTCGTCTGTGCGGCGCTATAACAAAGATATTCACAAAAAGGAATTCTAAAACATTTTGATCAAATAATGTTACTTCAAAATACGTTTGAATTTAGCCTTGAGATAAGTAATTTTACAGACTGCCCTGCATGGGTTTGCCAGGGGCAGATAATGTTTAAATATAATAGTAAAAAACAACAAGCTATCCTATGCAAAATCCATTCATAAAGGAATATTCCTAAAGTTTATTTTGATGTTCTTCAGACAAACTGTCACCACCAATCTTCATTCCGCTCTGTAACATGTTTGTCATCTCCAGGTTTAATTTTAGTCAGAAAACATCTACGAACATATAAAGATTCATTATGAGTATAAACAGTACATTATGTAAATCATACAAACAAACACAAGTCAAATCGTTTAAAACATTCTTCAGACTTAAAAACGGTGACAGGGAGTTTAAAAAAATAACAATCGACGTTGTGGGAAAGTTTCACGCCAGATGATTTTAATTTACCCGTCGGGTTTCGGGCTGGCAATACATTAAAGAGTTTATAACATTATTGTCAAAGTGTTTTTATATTAAATTTAAATAACTCAACTTTCCACTTCTATAATACATTTTTATCATGCATGTTCATTTTAATAGCTAAACAACAAAACGAATACATGCATGGCGGCTGTAAAAATCATTGACATAAAATTTACGAACCAAAACATACAGAATTGCGTTTAAATTAATGTCTTTATATGTGCTATAGAGACACGTTTGCCGTTTGATAAAATTCTCGGCTGGATTTTATCTGCATGCCCACACAAGGTCAATCTTGAAAATGTTAAGTTGTTTACGTCAATAAATACAAAATGGTTTGTTTTTGAAGCAGTGCAATAAACTCGGAGTTCGTGTTTAATTATAGCCCTAATAAAACAATTTAACAGGCGAGATCTATAAAACAAACTCTGCTAAAAAGCATGCCAGGTTTGAAACAAGGAAATAACAAAACACCAACGAAAACTAACCTCTTTGATAACGTTGACAAGGATCTTGGTGTATAATATTGTCTTTCCGGTTTGCTGTCGATGAACGTCCACTGAGCAAAGTCTTGTTGTTTTCCCATTTCAATTGTGCTTGATATTTGCAACCACTGAAAAATTATCTCCAAACAGAAATCCAAACCGAGAATGAGTTTTTAGCGCTTCAAAAGACCGTGATTTCTCTGCCAAATTTTGACGACAACTTCGTGTAAACAACATCGCCAGCAAAAAGCCGTTAATGAGCTAATGTCTTGTTCAAATTTTCTCTTCATAATCCATCCACGCCATCCATGATTTAATCGACTGGTTCAAACCGGTTTTCACATGCTATTTTTAAGTTGTTGTGAAGGCTGAATCTTCCTTGTTGTGACAAGTCTGCCACAAGTTGTCACAGCGATCGTGTTCCAGACTTGTTAAAACAATCTGTAACGAGCTTGTTGGAACAGCTTGTGACAAGCTTGATGACTTCAACAGACTTGTTACAAGTTGTTCCAACAAGTCTGATATGGCTTGTTGACAACAAGCCTGATCCTGGCTGTTCCAACAACTTGTTACCGCTCTGCAGCTCAACAACTTGCTACAAGGTTGTTGTCAACAAGCTTGCTACAGCGTGATAAGCCAACAGCATTGTTACAACTTGTTCCCAGGCTTGTTACAAGCTTGTTCCGCCAACATCTTGTTGACAAGCTGTGAGATTTTTACGTGTGTACCACTACCACCGCTACTAGCACCACCACTACTACTACTACTAGCACTACCACCACTACTACCACTACCACCACTACTACCACTACCACCACTACTACCACTACCACCACTACTACCACTACCACTACTACTAGCATTACCACCACTACTACTAGCACTACCACCACTACTACTAGCACTACCACCACTACTACTAGCACTACCACCACTACTAGCACCACTACTAGCACCACCACCACTACTAGCACTACCACCACTACTAGCACTACCACCACTACTACCACTACCACCGCTACTAGCACCACCACTACTACTAGCACCACTACTAGCACCACCACTACTACTAGCACCACCACCACTACTAGCACCACCACCACTACTACTACTACTAGCACCACCACTACTACTACTACTAGCACCACCACTACTACTACTACTAGCACCACCACTACTACTAGCACCACCACTACTACTAGCACCACCACCACCACTACTACTACTACTAGCACCACCACTACCACCACTACTACTAGCACCACCACTACTACTAGCACCACCACTACTACTAGCACCACTACTAGCACCACCACTACTACTACTACTACTAGCACCACCACTACTACTAGCACCACCACTACTACTAGCACCACCACTACTACTAGCACCACCACTACTACTAGCACCACCACTACTACTAGCACCACCACTACTACTAGCACCACCACCACTACTAGCACTACCACCACTACTACTACTACCACCGCTACTAGCACCACCACTACTACTAGCACCACTACTAGCACCACCACTACTACTAGCACTACCACTACTACTAGCACTACCACTACTACTAGCACTACCACCACTACTAGCACCGCCACTAGCACCACCACCACTACTACTAGCACCACCACTACTACTAGCACCACCACCACCACTACTAGCACCACCACTACTAGCACTACCACCACTACTACTAGCACCACTAGCACCGCCACTAGCACCACTAGCACCACCACTACTAGCACCACCACCACTACTACTAGCACCACCACCACACACCACCACCACCACTACTAGCACCACCACCACTACTACTAGCACCACCACTACTACTAGCACCACCACCACTACTACTACTAGCACCACCACCACCACCACCACTACTAGCACCACCACTACTACTAGCACCACCACTACTACTAGCACCACCACCACCACTACTAGCACCACCACTACTACTAGCACCACTAGCACCGCCACTAGCACCACTACTAGCACCACCACCACTACTACTAGCACCACCACCACTACTAGCACCACTACTACTACTAGCACCACCACCACTACTACTAGCACCACCACTACTACTAGCACCACCACCACTACTACTAGCACCACCACCACTACTACTAGCACCACCACTACTACTAGCACCACCACCACCACTACTAGCACCACCACTACCACTACTAGCACTACCACCACTACTAGCACCACCACTACTACTAGCACCACTAGCACCGCCACTAGCACCACTAGCACCACCACTACTAGCACCACCACCACCACTACTACTAGCACCACCACTACTACTAGCACCACCACTAGCACCACTACTAGCACCACCACCACCACTACTAGCACCACCACCACTACTACTAGCACCACCACCACTACTACCACTACTACTACTAGCACCACCACCACTACTACTAGCACCACCACTACTACTAGCACCACCACCACTACTAGCACCACCACCACTACTAGCACCACCACCACCACCACCACCACTACTACTAGCACTACCACCATTATCACCATTATCATGATCATCATCATCGTCCTTAACACCAACATTACTGCTACCACCACCATCGCGGCATCGCCACTTTTAGCACTACTACCACCATCACCACCATCATCGTCATCGTCATCAATTCATCAACACCATTGACTACCTCCACCACAACTACCACTATCACCGCTACCACCACTACTAGCACTACACTACCACCATTATCATAATCGTCATCATCATCATTGCCATTACCACCACTACCACCTACCATTATTATCACCTTCATGTTCATCATCATTATCACTGTGCGATTTTAGGACAATTTTGTTTGTGTCAGGATTACCTTATGACCTAGCCTTTTTAAATGGGAAGGATGTGTATAATCTGAACTTCAAATGAAGCTTTCGTTTCTGAATTTAGAATCAGCTCATAATGACTATAGTAACATCAACTACTCTCGTATTCATTCCTTTGTAGAACTGCTGTCGTGGAACAGTTGCTAGGCAACGGAACGTCCCGCAGCTGGCTGCTTGACAACGTACTCGTTACAGTCACCGTTTGCAACCGTCCCTCTTCCAATCTAGCCTGCGTGTATTGTTCGTCGACGTTTGCTCAAAGCTCGTCGCGTAGGGAGCCTGGATCCGAAGTGGAAAGTGGTATGGGCGATTACTCTAAGACAACAGGACTAAAAGTACCGGATGAAAACGTTTCACATGAATATGGAAGTGTTCGCAGACGTCACGGTGGCTTTGACGGAGAGGCGTTGAGTCATCCAGATGATACTGGGAACAAAGCTCCAACTACAAGTGGCACGTGCCAGCCCGCGAGGACCAGAGGGGATGATGGGACTACGTCATCTTCTGGGATAAAAACAATGACTGAGAGTCGCAATAGCTCAGATGAAAAGGAGTCAGGTGTATTGGAGGAGCCTCGTGCGACCGCGGACCAGTGCACTTGTGTGTGTCAGGGCTGGGCAGAGTTCTTAATAAGAAGAGCAACTGGAAATACGTCGTGGATTATGAGGTTGCAAAATCGACCTAAACTTGCCGGAAGCTTCTCTTCGACACAGCGTCTAGGGGATCAGATGTGCCCAGAAATCTACGAGAGCGTGATCCCGAAAGCGTTTTTCGGTAAGTAAAATATGCGAAAACAAGAATGGCAACAGAAACCAACGACGACGACGACAACAACAACATCACCACCCCACCACCACCACCACCACCACCACCACCACCACCACCACCACCACCAAGAACAATAGCAGCAACAGCACCAACACCATCATCACCATCACCACCACCAACAACAACAACACTATGTTGGTGCACCGTTAAGAACAACAACACTAACAGGAACATCGACAGAAACAACAGCAGCAATAACAACAAAAACAAATAAACAAAACAACAACAGCAACAACAATAGCCTCGATGACAACAACAGCAGCAATACCACCACCACCACCACCACAACCACCAACACCAACAACAACAACCGACAACAACATCAACACTGTTAGTTAGTTTCAGAAATTGCAGCTTGATGTTAGTAATAAGTGTCAGTCGTTTGCTGTACAAGCTGTGTTAGTTAATAATACTCAGAAAAACTCTGAGCTCTAAGCTCTAAGCGGGACTCGAACCCACAACCTTCTGAATGCTAGCCAGGCGCAAATGAATGAATGAATGCTAGTGAATGCAAAAATGAATGCTAGTGAATGCTAATGAATGCTATGAATGCTAGTGAATGCTAGTGGCTCAATGGTTAGAGCGTCTGGCTAGCATTCAGAAGGTTGTGGCTTCGAGTCCCGCTTAGAGCTCAGAGTTTTTCTGAGTATTACTAACTAACACAGCTTGTACAGCAAACAACTGACACTTATTAACATCAACACTACCACCACCAACAACAATAACAATAACACGAACACGAACACCAACATCACCAACACCAACAACACCAATAACACCAACAATAACACCACCACCAACACCAACACCAACACCAACAACAACAACAACAGCGAAAGCGACAAACACAATAGCAACAGCAAGAACAAAATAATGTCGGAAATCTTTCTCAAGTCCACACTAACCTAGACAACCAAAGTCAACAAACATCTCTACTGATCCCCTTACGTTCAAACAATATATTTTACGATCTACCGTGTCGTTATATCTGGCGGCTAAGCTGATGTCCTCTGTACCTTGCAGATGAGTTGTCAACAGACCTTCAAGAAGAGCTAGACAAACAGAAATTTTCTTCTTCAATGGGTCTACTGAGCGAGAGTGCAGACAGCGATACATTGGTCGTCGATATCGTACCAAACGACAAGGAAGAAGACGTTGAACAGGAATGCCGCGACAGAAGCAGTGTGGAAGATGATGTTAAAGACGAACAGGTAGACCGTGGCTTAGAAGGTACCGAAGATTCCAAGGTTTCTAATGATGATGGTACATTAAATGTTAGCGAGGAGATCGACGTGGACAAGAGCACAACAGGTTTGTTCCCTTACGAAAATTGCAGTAGGCCTTATAGGGAAATACTTTCTACGTTATGAGTAAAAATGTTGTCACAATCTGCTTACGTTTTCAGTAATGTTGGTAAGTGTCGTGGGGATTGTCATTATGCCTTAATGTTATTTCTGATTATAATCTTTTTCCTGCCTTCTTTACTTTCTATTCACTTCCTTTTTCTCTCTTTCTCTTTCCTTCTCTTTTTCTCCTTTTTCCGCTACTTGTCTCTCCTATTTTCTTTTCGTTTCCTTTCCTTTTTTTCTTCTTTCTTTTCTTTTCTTTCCTTTTCTCTTTCCTTTCCTTTCCTCTCCTTTCCTTTTCTTTCCTCTCCTTTCCTTTTCATTCCTTTCCTTTTCATTCCTCTCCTTTCCTTTTCTATTCTTTCCTCTCCTCTCCTTTTCATTCCTCTCCTTTCCTTTCTTTCCTTTCCTTTTCTTTCCCTTCCCTTCCTTTTCTTTCCTCTCCTTTCCTCTCCTTTCCTTTCCTTTCCTCTCCTTTCCTTTCCTTTCCTCTCCTTTCCTCTCCTTTCCTTTCCTTTCCTTTCCTTTCCTCTTCTTTCTTTTCCATTCCTCTCCTTTTCTTTCCTTTCCTCTCCTTTCCCTTCCCTTCCTTCCCTCTCCTTTCCTTTCCTTTCCCTTCCCTTCCTTCCCTCTCCTTTCCTTTTCTTTCCTCTCCTTTCCTTTCCTCTCCTTTCCTTTCCTTTCCTCTCCTTTCCTTTCCTTTTCTTTCCTCTCCTCTCCTCTCCTCTCCTCTCCTTTCCTTTCATTTCCTGTCTTCTCTCCTTTTCTTTCCTTTCCTCTCCTTTCATTTCCTCTCCTTTCCTTTCCTTTCCTCTCCTTTCCTTTCCTTTCTTTTCTTCTCTTTATTTTTGCTTCTTTATTTTTCCTTGCCTTGTCCCCTACCCTACTCTATTTATTTCTTTCCCATTCCTTTTTCATGTAACCCTCCTACGCACTTGTATCTTCAGATGATAGTACACAAAAGGTGAAGTTTTACGACAATCAAGATGGAAAAACATCGCCGTCTTCCTCTCCGATCACATCTCCCGACTCCAGCGAACGTTTAAATCTTGCTGCTTCGTTTTTGGAACGAACACGTTTGTTAAGCCGTAGCCCAATGGACGGACCAAGCGCGTTTATGGTACGTGTATCGTGGTACAATATGACTGAGGCCCGTTTCAAACGTCGCTCTTCTCATGCACCGAACCTAATACAAGCATTAAGTGCGGCGGAAGAACGACGTTTGAATCAATTAAGAGCGGCAGATTGTATTAGGAGCGGCAGATTGTATTTGGAGCGGCAAGGCCTGTCGCATTATGCGACGTTGGAGCCACTCTGATTCAAACGTCACTCTTCTCATGCGCCGAACCTCATACAAGCATTAAGTGCGGCAGAAGAGCGACGTTTGAACAATTAAGAGCGGCAGATTGTATTAGGAGCGACACATTGTGTTTGGAGCGGCAAGGCCTGTCGCATTATGCGACGTTGGAGCCACTCTGATTCAAACGTCGCTCTTCTCATGGCCGAACCTAATACAAGCATTAAGTGCGGCGGAAGAGCGACGTTTGAATCAATTAAGAGCGGCAGATTGTATTAGGAGCGGCAGATTGTATTTGGAGCGGCAAGGCCTGTCGCATTATGCGATGTTGGAGCCACTCTGATTTAAACGTCGCTCTTCTCATGCGCCGAACCTAATACAAGCATTAAGTGCGGCAGAAGAGCGACGTTTGAATAAATTAAGAGCGGCAGATTGTGTTTGGAGCGGCAAGGCCTGTCGCATTATGCGACGTTGGAGCCACTCTGATTCAAACGTCGAACTTCTCATGTGCCGAACCTAATGCATAAATTAGTTTAATGTATTATCGCTGCCACTGATCATGTGCAAGGTAAGGTTTTTGCCAGTTTTTAATAGTTTGAGGAATTAAGTTCGACGTTTGAATCGACGCCGCTCCAGAGCCGCTCCAACGTCAAATCTATTTGTATTAGGTTCGGCGCATGAGAAGAGTGACGTTTCCCCGATTCCAGGAGGGGGAAGGAGTGTCTGCACGCAGGCTAGCGCATGAGAAGAGCGACGTTTGAAACAGGCCTTTGTAACTTATGTATGACCAAGGGCGTAACCAGGATTTTTGAAAGGGGTCATTTTTAATACAATGTGACGACACAAGTGTAGGGAGTCTGGGAATACAAATTTGATTGGTTAATGTCTAAAGTTGTCCGACGTTTTGGATGTCCGAAGTTTTGCAAGAGTCATTCAAACCTCTCGTTATCCACCGACTTAAGGCGGAAAGGTCTATTACCATAGCAAGCTGTGCAAACATCGTTTCTCTATTATCTATGGTTAATTTTGGCCACCAAAATGTAATATTTTAGAAAGTTACTTATCCTAACCTTTGTTGATTGCTGAATCACACTTTTGGCCGTATTTTGCATATTTTGGCAACGGGCCGCTCGTCTGCGTTGTTAGGCGACCAGTGCTTCCACTTTTTATTTGCATAGCCCAGTCACTATGGGGGAGGGTTTAGATAAACAAGAGAAACAAAGAACTTTTGCAAAGAAGGCTAATAATATCTGACCCCTCCCCCCATGGTGACAGGCCCATGGAAGGAAATTTCCTTGCAAAGTGGAAGCACTGTAGGCGACTGTGAAGATTGAGAAAATTCATTCACATTTTCCCTACTTTTAGCTTTTGGAATCAGGTGAAAGTTCAAAACGGGATTTACCTCTTCGAGATGTAGCTGAACGTAAGTGCACTTCAAAATGTTCAAGACAAATTCTTCCTTATTTCTTGTTTTTAGTTCACAAACGTTGCCCCCGATGAGGTGTCTGGGGAAATACTAAATATAGTGTTTCTGAAGATTCGACCCGCATTGTTTGAAATATGAACTGTACATGAACAAGCAGAACTTGTGAATTGTTAATATGCCGAAAAAAGCTGATAACGACAAATTTTGTCGCGTGTATGAATTTTTTAGTGCCAGCCCGGTCAAACGTGTTTACATGGGGAAAAACCAGCCCGGGTAACCCATAGATCATGGAAGGGGAACTGGATAGGCAACTTAACAAAACCGGAAACGAAGTTTGCACAACTTGCTATGGTAATTATACGCTTGTTAACAACTAAACTTTTAAGTAACATTACACTACTGCTTAAATTCAGTAATAGCTGGACGTAGCCATGTGGGACCGCCCGTTAGGTGCTTTAGCCACTTATAATTATATAATTATCATATCAAGTTGGGCAAACTTTGTTTCCGGTTTCGGAACATCGTTTTAAGTTTCCTATCCAGCTCCTCGTCTATTATCTATGGGTAACCGAGATCTCGGTCACACAAAGCGCGATTTCGGCTATAGGCGGGCTGGCTAGGCTCTCATATAAACACAAGATGAAAATTAAAGTGCCTATGAAGCGAAAATTATTATTGTCTTAAATGAAAGAACTCTTAAAACTACAACGTAACATCTTTTGCAGATCTTCGTTTCCGTGCTTCGTTGTTGAGATATTTCAGTTTCTTTGATATGCAACTTAAACACTTTGACATCACACGTGTGTGACATCAAACGAAATCACTTCGAAGCCGATCCTGTGCGTCTATTTCGCATCCAGCATTAGACATACAGATTTTTAATTGATTTCGTTTGATAATAGCAAAGATACCGAACCTTCTCTGATAACTCATTATACACGTGTGACATCAAAGTGTTTAATTTGCATATCAAAAAAAATGAAATATCTCAACAACGATGCACGGAAACGAAGATCTGAAAAAGATGTTACTTTGTCGTTTTAAGGGTTCTTTCATTTAAGACAATAATAATTTTCGCTTCATAGGCACTTTAAGTAAGAGATAATAGCATAAGCGAGATTTCAGCAAAGCGGGCTAGCCCGGATACCCGTGAACTCCATTTCCTATATCCATCCCTATACCTGGAACGCTAACTTCAGTCATTATCACGCTTCAAAAGTGAAGTCAAAATTTTGTACTTATTACGTCGCTTCCAGTCCCCTTGGCCGCGTATATAGGGCACTGATCTCAAATAATAGACTCATTATACTGGATAGAGCATCTATTGTTTCGCGCGTGGCAAAAATTGAAGTCGGAAGTGAGGCTAAAAATCTCGCGGCGGCCATATCCGGTGGGACCCACAATATTGCTGAATCATAGTTTTCGCCTCTGGTTTTCGCTTTAAATGATCGGATTTTTAACGAAAACCAGCTAAATTTTTGTGACATGTATCTGTCGCTATGGGAAAACTTAAAAGTGGCTGTATGAAAACCAAGTGGGTCCCACCTGAAATGGCCTCCACTAATTTATTCCAACTTCACAGCGATCACCGGATGCTCTATCCAGTATAATGAGTCTATTATTTGAGATCAGTGATATAGGGGGACTGAAGGCGACGTAATAGAGCTTGACTTCACTTTTTGACCCGAAGTTTAGCGCCCCGGATACGAGGGGAGAATGGAGGAAGAATGGAGTTCACTGGCGCTGGCTCGTCTCCTTATAAACACCCGCTACGTTTTAAACGTGAATACGAGATCGGCAGCTGGTTAATAGTTACAGCGATTTATTTTTTAAGTGGTTAAGGAGGGAATACTAAGCATTATAAGACATCTGTATATTTAACTTTTTATATATGATATGGCTTTTATTATCCTAGGTTCTGACGATGATTTAGCAAGCCAGCAAGAATTTGAAAAGGTTTGTGGATTATAACAAATTTTTTGAACTATAAATCAAGAACTTTTGGGTTAGAAATTTGGGTGGCCCTAGCTTTGAAAAGGTATTATAACATTTTGTTTTGCATTTTAATTTCAGCCAATTGTTGGTAAATCTCCTCTCGATGCAAGTCCAATTAAATCTCGTTTCTATCAAGAGGGTTCTAGTGGCGAGGAGGATAGTGAGTTGGTGAGTCGATTGTAGTTCTATTGCGGGATGGAAGAAAAAGGAATGGAGTGGAATGGAGTGAAGTGGAGTGGGGTGGAGTGGAGTGGAGTGAAGTGGAGTGGAATGGAGTGAAGTGAAGTGAAGTGGAATTAAGTTAGGTGGCGTGCATTAAGGAGCATTGAAGTGGACTAAGGTCAATGTGGATCGAGATGTTGTGTGGTGAAGTGTTATTTGGTGGCATCGTCTGACATGGTGAGACGAGGATAGAAGAGATGTAGTGAGGTGGGGTGAGTTGTGATGTAGTGTGGTGACGCGAGATGAGTGAGGTAGGATGAGTGAGGTGAGGTAATGTGACGCGAGGTGTGGTGTGGTGTGGTGTGATGTGGTGAGATGTGATGCAGTGTGGTGACGCGAGGTGATATGACGCGAGGTGTGGTGTGATGTGGTGAGGTGAATGAGGTGACGTGTGATGAGGTGTGGTGACGTGTGATGAGGTGTGGTGACGTGTGATGAGGTGTGGTGACGTATGGTGTGATGTGTCGCGAGGTGATGTGTGGTATCGTGTGGTGAGGTGAATGAGGTGACGTGTGAAGAGGTGTGGTGACGGGAGGTGACGTGTGAAGAGGTGTGGTGAGGTGAGGTGACGTGTGGTGTGGCGTGTGGTGTGCGAGGAAGCGGACTGTGGCACTGTGGAAATAAGATACTAAGAATGTAGTAGAATAGAATATAAACGGTCGTCAATGTTCATGTAGCCATGTTATTTTCATATGTCGTTACACGTAGTTCTTATTTCTAGGACGTAAATATTTCTGAAGACGACCAAAGGAAAGGTAAAACTCAAATCAGCGTTACGTGTATCTGTCTATCAATGACAGAGATGTTAGGTCCGTTTCAAACTTTGCACTTCTCTCAAAAACGTCTAACATGTTACTAAATTCAACCCTATTGGAGAATGACGACTTTTCTCCTCTTTGGAACTCTTTCTCTCTGGGGTATGATGTCTAGTGTCTATTGCTAATTTTCCAATGTTAATTCAATCAATGACTTGCTCGAATCAACACTTTTCAGTTTCATTGTGTAGTTGTTTACTTGGAGTTTGATGTAATGTAATGTAATGTAATGTAATGTAATGTAATGTAATGTAATGTAATGTAATGTAATGTAATGTAATGTAACGTAAGGTAAGGTAAGGTAAGGTAAGGTAAGGTAAGGTAACGTAACGTAACGTAACGTAACGTAACGTAACGTAACGTAACGTAACGTAAGGTAGCGTAAGGTAGCGTAAGGTAACGTAAGGTAACGTAACGTAACGTAACGTAAGGTAACGTAAGGTAACGCAAGGTAACGTAAGGTAACGTAAGGTAGCGTAAGGTAACGTAAGGTAACGTAAGGTAACGCAAGGTAACGTAACGTAACGTAACGTAAGGTAGCGTAAGGTAGCGTAAGGTAACGTAAGGTAACGTAAGGTAACGTAAGGTAACGTAAGGTAACGTAAGGTAACGTAAGGTAACGTAAGGTAACGTAAGGTAACGTAACGTAAGGTAAGGTAACGTAAGGTAACGTAACGTAAGGTAACGTAAGGTAACGTAACGTAACGTAAGGTAACGTAAGGTAACGTAAGGTAACGTAAGGTAGCGTAAGGTAGCGTAAGGTAACGTATGGTAACGTAAGGTAACGTAAGGTAGCGTAAGGTAGCGTAAGGTAACGTAAGGTAGCGTAAGGTAGCGTAAGGTAACGTAACGTAATGTAACGTAATGTAACGTAATTGAATTTAGTTTAATTTAATTTAGTTTAATTTGAATTTAATTTAGATTTTTCGCAAAACCAAGAAGAAACGCAAGGAGGATTTTCTGCTATTCACGTTTCAACAGATACAAGTGAGATCCGACCCGTTCACCATACTAGTACCCCCGAACCTACTAACTCCTTACCAGGCTCTAGGACACAAAGTCCCCTGACTGGCGTGAGCCGTTGCCATCGTATCAGTGAATCCAGCGGTGGTTCGTCTTCCCTACCAACGTCACCTCTTGTTTCACCTAAGAGGCGTGAACGAAGCCCTGAGTTTTTTGTCGACAAAACGGGTCGGAGCAAATCCAGGAACGACGAAGAGAGATTTGTTAGCGGACCTGGGGTTAATATCCGAGGAACTATAGTCGTACCGGAGAAAAGGGACGCGGTAATGGTGAAAAGTGCGACAGTTGATATAGGAATGCTGAGAAGGATTTCATCTTCACCTGAAATTATTGTCCCGATTAAAGAAAGGCGAGGTGAAGGATTGTGTCGAAATATCATCATGATTATTATCATCGTCATCGTCATTATCATGATCATCTTTACATTATCATTATCATCATCATTATCATCATCATCATCATTATCGTTATCATTATCATCATTCATTATCATCATTCATTATCATCATCATTATCATCATCATCATTATCATCATTTTTATCATCATCATCATCATCATTATCATCATCATAATTATCATCATCATTATCATCATTATTATCACCATCATCATTATTTTCATTTTCATTATCGTCATCACTATCATCACCATTACCACCACCACCACTACTATCATCATCATTACCACCATTATCATCATCGTCATCGTTATTACCATCTTCGTCGGCGTCATCATTATTATCATTATTATTATTATTATTATTATTATTATTATTATTATTATTATTATTATTGTTATTATTATTATTATTATTATTATTATTATTATTATTATTATTATTATATACACTTAATGTCTGCTCCCGAGGGAAACAGTTAGTTTTTTTTCCCGGGAGTCTTGATATTTCCCGAGACGAAGTCGAGGGAAACATCGAGACTCGAGGGAAAGCAAAACTAACTGTTTCCCGAGGGAGCAGACATGAAGTGTTTTGTTATATAGCTTGAGTTTCGCTGAATAATTTCGACGTTTATCAAGGGAAAGTACGCAAAAGACAAACGCTGAGACTTACCAAAACATTTCGCCTGGCTCCATAATTTCACTTCACTACCAAACCAAAATAAGTCTCAGAACAAAAGAACAGCAATACATTTCTCCAGTTAATCTTCACACATGCTTTGAAGACCTATAAATATTCTTTTTGTCGTGCCAAACAAGCTTTTGTTTATAGGATGCCGTGAAGAGTTCAAAGTTCTAGCGGGCAACAATTGAAAACTTATTGACCGAGCATGCAATAAGTTCTCAATTATTGCTCGCTCGGTAGACATTGAAATTTAGCTAAGGTCATGTGACCACAAACCAACCAATGACAGTCATCGTTGCATCCAGTGAAACTCTAGTTATGTAACAATTATTATTATTATTATTATTATTATTATTATTATTATTATTATTATTATTATTATTATTATTATTATTATTATTATTATTATTACTATCACTCATCGTCGTCTGTCGAACGTCTGTTACATTGCTCCACATGCACTACATGTATACGTACAGCTCTTATTTATACTATCTATTTACAACCTGTTTTGTGTTTCTCTTCTCCGAAGGTATCATGAAGTTTTTTGACAGCGGTGGAGATAAAAATGAGAAAGAGAAAAAGATTCCAGTCCTTTTACGACGTCAAACCATGTCTGGTACTCAGTTACCAAACGTTAACCGTGAAAAGCGGAGGAGCTTTAGCGGCCCATTTCCTGATTTAGCAACCAAGGGACAGGAGCTGCATGCTGAGAATGCGAGAAGCAGTTCCGATGCGATGAGTCCGAACTTTGTTTTTCTGCAGTTCTATCACTCGTCGTGGTTTGGAACTGAGGAAACACCTTTAGCGCTTCCCGAAGAGGAGGTAAATGATTTTCTGTTGTCATCACCGTTGCTGTTGTGGTTATGGTGGTAGTTATGTTGTTGTTTGTAGTAGTGGTGGTGATTGTGGTGGCGGTACTGGTTATGGTGGTCGTGTTGGTTATAGTGGTGGTGGTTGTGCTAATGGTGGTGGTTATGTTGTTGTTTGTAGTAGTGGTGGTTATTGGTGGTGTACTAGTTATGGTGCTCGTGTTGGTTATGGTGGTGGTGGTGATGGTGGTAGTGGTGGTGGTAGTGGTTATGGTGGTGGTTATGTTGTTGTAGTGATTGTGGTGGTGGTAGTGCTTATGGTGGTCGTCGTGGTTATGGCCGTAGTGGTGATGATAATGGTAGTGTTTGTGGTAATGCCGTAATTGTGGTGATGGTTGTAGTTATGGTATTGGTTATGGTGGTTGTCGTGGTTATGGCCATAGTGATGATGATGGTGATAGTGGTTGTGCTAATGGTAGTGATGGTTGTGGTGGTTGTGATGATGATGGTGATAGTGGTTGTGCTAATGGTTGTGGCAGTGGTA
The DNA here is from genome assembly GCA_964035015.1 of Corallium rubrum. Classification (NCBI taxonomy): domain Eukaryota; kingdom Metazoa; phylum Cnidaria; class Anthozoa; order Scleralcyonacea; family Coralliidae; genus Corallium; species Corallium rubrum. Next base: position 8,646,660 of record OZ036011.1, read on the forward strand.
TTCGTAATAGTGGTGGTTGTCGTATTGGTTATGGTGGTCGTTGTGGCTGTGGTGGTAGTTATGGTATTGGTTATGATAGTGGTTGTGGTAGCATAAGCGACTTTATTGAGTTGTGATGGTATATTGGAATGGTCTTCACCGTGCACAAGTTTGCATGAACGTGAACAAAAAGATAGAACAAAAACTTGTACAAAGTTTGCGAACCATATATATCACGATTATGATTCACCCAGCCAAAACTTTCATCGGCTCTTCAACTTTTTTAAAGCTAAGGAGAGTTAATGAAAATTGGTAGTGAGTTACAGCCATTTGCAACTCACTTTTCACAAATTTCAAAGTTTGTTTGAAACTACGTATTTGATTGGCTGCTTTGTTACTAGTAGCCAATCAAATGCGTAGTTCAAAACGAACTTTGAACTTCCCAACGAACTTCGGAACGAACTTCCGAACATTTTGGTGAAAAGTGAGTTGCAAATGACAGACCAGAGTTCGGACTCTTATTTTGCCAAATGTATACAGGTGTTTCGTGTGTTTTTTTTCAACCCCTCTACGAATAAAATCGTCTTGCGTATAGACAGTGAAAAGATAAGGTTGTCCCACAACAACCATACAAATGAAAGGGTTAGCCATGCCATCGCTACGTGATCATGAAATGTTCTCTTAATAAGGCTGGCTTCCACTCAGGAAAATTCTCCGCAGGACACGAACGGACAGGGAAGTTTTCTTTGTCTTGTGAGCTCTCGGTGGGAACTAATGACTTTAACACAAAGGAAACTTTCCTGTCTGTTCCTGTCCTGCGGAAACTTTTCCTGAGTAGAAACCAGCCTTTAGTCGTCTTTGAAATATAATAAGGTTAGATATACTGCCGAAACAGAGAACGTAGGAGTCTAACATTTCGAGCGAAGGCCCTTCGTCAGAGAGAAACGTGAAGGCCCTTCGTCAGAGAGAAACGTTTCTCTATAACGAAGGGCCTTCGCTCAAAACGTTAGACTCCTACGTTCTCTGTTTCGGCCGTATATCTAACCTTGATATATTTCGATTGTTGTTTCAACACTGCCTACGCAGCACGCTACTTTTATTACACTATTTAGTCGTCTTTGGTTTGTTTTAGTTCTTTCATCGAGCGGTGAAGAACTTGGATCGGATTCCTTCTTACGATACTCACAAGTTTGGCGTCATCTACGTTGGTCCCAACCAGGAAACTGACGAGGTGGCCATCTTAAGGAACCTCTATGGTTCCGTGAGGTACATGAACTTCCTCTCTGGCCTCGGTGAACTTATTCGACTCAGAGATTGCTCTTTGTCCGAAGTCTATACTGGAGGCTTGGATCGGAACGGAGCTGATGGTGAATATGCTTACAATTGGACAAGTGATATTGCACAAAGTAATTGTTTAACCTGTATATATTATATTTGTTAATGTGTTGTTTGTTTTCTGTTTGTTTGTTTGTTTGTTTGTTTGTTTGTTTGTTTGTTTGTTTGTTTGTTTGTTTGTTTGTTTGTTTGTTTGTTTGTTTGTTTGTTTGTTTGTTTGTTTGTTTGTGCGTGCGTGCGTGCGTGCGTGCGTGCGTGCGTGCGTGCGTGCGTGCGTGCGTTCGATCGTGCGTGCGTGCGTGCGTGCGTGCGTGCGTGCGTGCGTGCGTGCGTGCGTGCGTGCGTGCGTGCGTGCGTTCGTTCGTTCGTTCGTTCGTTCGTTCGTTCGTTCGTTCGTTCGTTCGTTCGTTCGTTCGTTTGTTTGGTTGTAGGTGTGTTGGTTTGTTTGCTTTTTGTTTTCTTCATTTGTTTTGGGTATGTTTGTTTGTTTGTTTGTTTGTTTGTTTGTTTGTTTGTTTGTTTGTTTGTTTGTTTGTTTGTTTGTTTGTTTGTTCGTTTGTTTGTTTGGTTGTAGGTGTGTTGGTTTGTTTGCTTTTTGTGTTGTTCGTTTGTTTTGGGTATGTGTGTGTTTGTTTGTTTGTTTGTTTGTTTGTTTGTTTGTTTGTTTGTTTTGTTTGTTTGTTTGTTTGTTTGTTTGTTTGTTTGTTTGTTTGTTTGTTTGTTTGTTTGTTTGTTTGTTTGTTTGTTTGTTCGTTCGTTCGTTTGTTTGTTTGGTTGTAGGTGTGTTGGTTTGTTTGCTTTTTGTTTTGTTCGTTTATTTTGGGTATGTGTGTTTGTTTGTTTGTTTGTTTGTTTGTTTGTTTGTTTGTTTGTTTGTTTGTTTGTTTGTTTGTTTGTTTGTTTGTTTGTTTGTTTGTTTGTTTGTTTGTTTGTTTGTTTGTTTGTTTGTTTGTTCGTTTGTTTGTTCGTTTGTTTGTTTGTTTGTTTGTTCGTTTGTTTACTTATTGGTTCGTTTGTTTGTTTTGTTTTTTAGCTTGGCGATTTATTTGTCTTATTTTCTCTCCATTGTTCTCCCTAAGTTTGTCGTGTTTATTTTATTTTTTATCTAATTTGGTACACACCCTTAATTTGTTGGTTTTCGACCGTTTCATTGTAGTTATTTTTCACGTTGCTACGTTAATGCCCAATAAAGATAAGGATCCTAACTGTCATTGCAAAAAACTTCATATTGGCAACGACTTCGTAACAATAGTCTACAACGACTCTAAAGCCAATTACAAAATGGGCACGATTAAGGTAAGTGTAAATAGACAACTTTACGACGGGCAGGCTTTCTCCTCTACAGAGGTTTTGCGTGGATACGAATGAAGTGGCTGGTATAAGCTGTGCGCCCACGTTCCTATATTAGCTTTTCAACCACTATGTCCACCGTCGCGTCCACCATCACCTCCACCATCACTACCTCCTACTACCACCTCGACCACTATCAACACCACCTCCATCACCAACGTTGCTACCAGCACCAACACGACAACCACCTTTACGACCATCCTTACCAACCACTGTCACCGCAACCACTATCACCACATCCACTATCACCACATCCACTATCGTCACCTCTACCACCACCACCACCTTGACTACCAACACTGCTACTACCTCCACCACCGGACCACCATCTCCCCACTACCTTCACCATCACCACTACTGCCACCTCCATCACCACCACCATCACTACCGCCACCACCACCACCTCTAACACCAGTCTTTCTCAAGACTACAACTAGTCGAGAAACTTTACAAACATATATAAACTCTAGTCCTAATTTTATTCTCATGAACATATAAATTTGCATTTTATATGCGCTCTAACCGATTGAACTATTTAGGCTTGACTTTTAGTTTGCTGTTTTTCCTTTAGATAACATTGTTTCCGTTACTCAATAATTATTTATTTCTTTTCTTGTTTTACAGGGCCAATTTAATTTCGTAGAAATTGTTATCAAACCTTTGGACAACGAAACTAATGTGATTACTTTGAGCATCAAAGATGAACTGAAGGATATCCTTACTGATACAAACCGTGGTCCTCGAGTGATCTCTGATAAAAACCTACCAACTTTAGTTCGACATATTGCTCTTCATGTCAATGTAAGTTCCTATAGTGTAATGTTTCCTTCATCGTTCGTCCGTTTTCCATCTGGGACCAGTTGTATGAAGCCTGGATAGGTTACCAGTGAATAGGTCATCGCTAGATCCTTGACTTACTCGCGTAAAAACGTGCAAGCTGTCCCATACCCGCAAGCAAGTTGTCGCCAACAAGCAGTGAGATTTTTACTTGTGTACCGTGATATACCCTACGAGTCAGAGCCCCTTTCCGACCTACGCAGGCTTCGGGGAAAGTGGGGCAGGCTCTGCCAACAAACTCCATATTTCTTTTTGAGCAACTATTTTGGGCCCAGGCTCTAACGCGTTACTTGCTATTTTCCTGCTTGCGGGTACTCATAAACTTGAACTTGTTTGACCAGTTCCAAACCTGACTGAATTGCGCCAAACTTGGGACGAAGTCGAGTTTGTTGAGCCCACTGACTAACCCCCGAAGCCTGCGTAGGTCGGAAAGGGGCTCTGACTTGCAGGGTACACGATCATGAAGTGCCAACTGCGTTTGCTTGCATCGTTGTTTGCGCTTGCTCCGCATGTGTGAACAAGGCTTCAAGTTTTTTTGAGTATTGACATCTAACGACAGCTTGTGCAACCAGAACTAACAAAACAAACCTCTAGTGTGTTTTACTAGTGGAGTTTATTTATTTATTTACAAGTTTCGCCAAGAAATGGCAGGGACTACCCACGGAGGCAAACTCCAATAACGGGGTCCCTTCACATTGATGTCTCGCAAAGCAAGATACTTTCACCCAATAAGATAATATAATGGGCTTGCACAGGCCCATAGCGAGGCGCGAGAACCCGCTAGGGGGTCCAGGGGCATGCCCCCCGGGAAAATTTTGAAATACAGAGTCTCTGAAATGCTATTTCCTGCGTTTTGAGACGATATATTGAATAATTCTGAAGGTTATGAAACGTCATTTTAAACAGTCAAAAGACAACATAATTATTTCAAATATTTGAATACATCCAATGTTTTTATTTCATGGTATTTTTCTTATTAAGTAAGACACTGTAAGCTAACAGTTCAGTAACCATCGTCATGTTTTAGGTAAAACATCGTAAACCAGCTGAAATTTTTTCTCTGTTCCTTATCATACTATTTGTGAGCAAATTTCACGGGGGCCATGGCCCCCCCTACCCCACCTCAAATACGGGGCTGTTGCAAAATGGTATACACTAAAATTTACTTAACAATTTACGACAGCGCGGCTTGGCTTGTACAGCAAGAACTGAGAAAACGCCAAGTCCTTTGTTAACTATCTACTTTCTCTTTTCAAGATGGCGTCTGTAATTCATCAGAGCCAGAAAACTCCGACCGATGCTTACGGTTGCAACTGGTTACAAAGATTACGTCAACTAAAAAGAATACAAACTAGGGTTGCCTCTCCCACGGAGTCTCAAGGGGCATCCGGGTCTTTAGGTCGAAATACACGGAAAGATCTGCACAATATTGTTGACTTCACGGAGTTTATTCTGCAGTAACTGTGGCTGAACCTTAATTAGCGAGGTTTAGAGGACACTTCCTCTATACCGTGAATTAACAAGGGTTTGTAGCAGTGCCGCTGACCTATTATAACTGCATTAACTACGGTTATCCTTGTGTATGGGTCTTCTCTTTTATGGTAGTAACCGCTGATCTTTTTCCAAAATAATTATAACTGAATTGATCAGACTGTGGGCGCGGCTGAGCCCACGCACAAAAAGTGTCGTGTAGGAAGTGTTGTGTAGAATAAGGTCAGCGGTTGCTACCATGAGAAAAGACTCCTATTTCCGGTATTCTTTCGGTTACTTTTGGGACAGAGCCCGCAGTTTAGTTAAATAATAGGTCAGCGGTTTATACGCGGTTGACAATGAAGACTGGGACGAGTTCCTTCTACTCAAGAACTTGGTCAAGTATTTCAATTAATATTTAGATTAATATTAAAATCATACTTGGTCAAGTATTAAATATTTCAAGTCCCAGGGCTTGGGATAAAACTGTTGCCTTGGTGTCTTATCTCGTGTTGAAAATTATGGGGGAAAATATTTGCAAGTTAAGCCAAAGGCAAAAGGCCATACCGTAGAATCCGAAACGTAACGTCTTCCTGAAAGTTGGCAATGCTTCTACTTAATCCGAACGTAGACTCGCCCCCTCCCCCCGCCAAGTAGCGCCCCTCCCGCTAGGCTATACATACTGGTAGGAATCAAACCCGCAACCCAAAGGGCATCCACGATCGGAAATGGCGGCTGTCGAGGCTCGCTGACCCGTATTAGCTACGCATGCGTAGAACGAATATCTTGCGTGTGAATGTCATCAATACCACTGATCTCAAATAATAGACTCATTATACTAGATAGAGCATCCGGTGCTCGCTGTGAAGTCGAAATAAATTAGCGGCGGCCATTTCAGGTGGGACCCACTTGGTTTTCATACAGCCACTTTTAAGTTCTCCCATAGCGACAGATACATGTCACAAAAATTTAGCTAGTTTTCATTAAAAATCCGATCATTTAAAGCGAAAACCAGAGGCGAAAACTATGATTCAGCAATATTGTGGGTCCCACCGGATATGGCCGCCGCGAGATTTTTAGCCTCACTTCCGACTTCAATTTTTGCCACGCGCGAAACAATAGATGCTCTATCCAGTATAATGAGTCTATTATTTGAGATCAGTGCATCAATACACGGCCCGACAACTCACTTGAGCCAGCACGCACGTGGACTGCGAACTGCCCACGAAAGTAACTTTCCCATATTTAACTAACGTCAGCATGCGCGCAGGCTAGTCTTATCTAGTCTAGATTTTCCCTTTTATAATCATTTTGGGAAATGTTTCATAATTTTCCTCAATATGTCAATATTATCGAGTTGCGATAGACCTTTTGCACACATGAATAAAATCCCATGAAGGTTTATTTTAATTGCATTTTCCAAATGAAATCGCTCAATAGACGAGTTTCAGGGTGTTGCGTGCGCATCGTTTTGGAAAGAAATTGGCGGGCTCTTGGCGGGCTCCCCACAAAGTAAGGAATGGCAAACAGACTTGCTAGCGAGCCAACAACAGCAGAATAACAATGTTTTATATCCAGAAACTGTATCTACACTTTGTTTATTTTAAACAGTATGTTTACTTTGAGTGGAGCTTGCTATTTTTTTTAAAAATGATGCGCGCGCAACACCCTGAAACTCGCCTATTGAGATGCCATACAACAACTCGTTTATCGTGTTTCATCAGGGGAATCCAACTCGGCCTTCGGCCTCATGCTTTCATCATGTTTCCTCGCGTTTGGATCCCCTGATGAAACACTCAAACTCGTTGTTGATATATTACATCAAAATGTCTGATCAGGTGGACAACTTCAAAGTTCCGCAGTTCAACAGAGCGAATTATTAATGAAATATCATTGTTTGGAAGCATTTTCTTCCGTAAACGTTAGTTTAAAAATGTTGGAAGCGCGACCAGGGTTATACATAATATCTGCGAGACGTTCTCTGGCCGTAAATTATTTAAAAACGAGCTTTCGACGGGTAAAAAATAATGAGTGATAATGGCTACGACTACGGTTTAGAATTACAGTTTACAATTAAAAAAATAAATTATAAGTGACAGTTCCGCCTACATAAAACTCTATAAACTCTGATAATTGTTCTATTTTTTAAGTAAGAAACGGTGTTGTTCTGGTAAATGTTTTGAATTATTGTCAGAATCGGTGATGATTGCAGTATGCCAGGATTCCAGTGTTGCCCTGTGCCGGTAGTTTGCTTTGTCGATTTTTTGGCTGTTGTTGAAGTCCGATTCGGTGGTCGTAGGTCCAAGCATGTTTGGCTATGTTTGAACCACTCTTGTGTTTTTCGACATTTTTTTTGTGTTCTTTCTTCCTCCTTATAAATGCTCTGCCTGTCTCGCCAATGTAGCTCCACGAGCAATGAGCAGTTGATTTGGTAAATTGATTAGTTTGTTTTTCGGGAGATGGCCTGTCTTTGGGCAATGTGTGATTCTATTTTATAATTGATTTATTTTTTATGGCATAGAAATGCATACTGTTTAATAGCATGTAACTGTTCATACCCTCTTTCATAAGATCAATATGTAAATATATGACTTGTTCATTGACCATAAAATTGAGCAGTGTTTTAATAATATAAATAAATATACTAGAAGTTTTTATCAAAAGTGAAGTGCTGCGAGTTGCTACCATTTACTATTTAGTAGTAAAATACTTGTTATCGTCCGAAGCATTTTCAATTAAAGAGCTTAAGCATGCATGCGACGTTTTCCTCAACCTGGACGTCACGCGTATAAAATAGGAGTAGGAAGCAGGGGGGCCGGGGGGGGGGGCCCCCCCCCCCCCCCCATATTTTATAAAGGGGGGCCGGAATAGCTTTCGGCCCCCCAAAAATAATTAATTTAAAAAAATTGCATTATAAGTGCGACTTCGATTGCGCTGATCGGCCAATTAATAATAATAATCCATCCTGACTCACAGATAGCATAGACTCACAAATTATAATGAAAGAGGTACACACGTAAAAACGCACACTCTGTGTCAGACCTGATGCAGAATGATGTCAGATCTGTTCAGAAAAATGTAGCGATCCCTGATACAGCCTGTTGCAGTATCAGCTATGATACACATATGATATCATATCTGTATCATACCTGCAGCTACAACAGACTGTTCAGAACAGATTCTGTCAAACTGTATCAGCCTGACATGGTCAGTGCTGTATCAGTTTGATATAACAGACTGAACAGGTATGTTGTCTACAGAGCTGTCGCAGTCTGTTAGAAATTCTAACTAAATGTTTATACATCAGCGCTGGTACATTCTGTAGCTGTCAGGCTGTATCAAGGGTCGCTACATTTCTCTGAACAGATCTGATATCAGAGCTGATCAGACTGTGCGTTTTTACGTGTGTAGAGGAGACTCTGAAAATGCCATTTCCGACGATCTAGAGACTCCAAATTTTCATCGGTATTTGCATTTATAACGATGAGAAATGTCGAAAAACACAAGAGTGGTTCAAACATCCAAATAATCGACAAAGCAAACTACCGGCACAGGGCAACACTGGAATCCTGGCATACTGCAATCATCACCGATTTTGATAATAATTCAAAACATTTACCAGAACAATACCGTTTTTTACTTAAAAAATAGAACAATTATCAGAGTTTATAGAGTTTTATGTAGGCGGAACTGTCACTTATAATTTATTTGTAATTGTAAACTGTAATTTTAAACCGTAGTCGTAGCCAATCCCATTAGCACTCATTTTTGCGGATACTGGTTGCTAAACCATAATCCGCTATGTCATGAGCGCGGATGTGTGCACGTGTGTGTGTGTGTGTGTGTGTGTGTGTGTGTGTGTGTGAGAATGTTTTCGTCAATCACGTGATCAACGCAAACGACCAATAGCGCTGCAGATCCGAATCAGCATACTTCTTATTTGTATGTTTGAAGTATTATATGTTCGAGTTGTTTACGAACGTGTACCAGAACAACGAATGGAAGATAGAAAGTTTTGTTTCAGGTAATGAACATTTGCGCGCAATCACAAGACGTCAAGAAATATATGACAAGTCGACAGCTGTCAGTGAGCTACTGGTCTGTCGGTATAAATTTGAACGGTTTTGCGAATTTTTGCGGATTGTCTGGTTTCGAAACAATATGTATTTCAGCATTTTAATACATTTTTATATGCATGTATATATTGTTCATTTATACTATAAATACAAGCGCGTGGTGACAGCATATTTACATGCAATACTTTCTCGTGTTCATCTCAGCATCACTATAATAATTCCAGAACGCGTTTCGACGTTGTCGCCTAAACGAAAAGCTTTCCAAGGACGAAGAAAGAGTGTGAGCGCTTGATTTGCTTCGGATTAAAGATCTTTCTGAAATCTGAATGCCCTTTTAACTATTAAATGTTTCAAGTGTTTACGTGTTAGGCGCTCGACGAAGATGTTAATTTAGCTATAAGTTTACAGGCAGAAATCCACCGTGCTTGTGACTTTTTATGTTACATGTAGACGTATTCAATACTTCCTCCAAAAACGCGTCGAGCATTGATTTATTGAGAGGCATCAATGCATGTGTTATAAGAGTCTAAAACATAGACATATAAAACATAAAAATATCATATAAGATCTTTCTGAAATCTGAATGCCCTTTTAATTCTTAAATGTTTCAAGTGTTTACGTGTTTATAAGCGCTCGACCAAGATGTTTTAGCTATAGGTTTACACGCAGAAATCCACCGTGCTTGGCATTATTTATGTTACATGTAGACGTATGCAATACCCATTCAAAAAACACGTTGAACATCGATTTATTGAGACGCATGAATACATATGTTACCAGAGTCTAAAACATAGACAAAAAACATAAAAATATCATATTCTTTAACAATGCGATTAGCGTCCGCGTTTCCTGTTTTTGCCGATTTACCTAACATTACACTCAAGCGAAATTAAAGCGATATAAGTATCATATTTTAATGCGATTATAGGGACCGCGTTTCATATTTTTTTTCCTGTTCACAAAACTGAACAGTAGTTAACATGTCCAGGGGAAAACAAGCTGTAATGACTTCCAAAAAATAAATCAAGTCAACATAGGTTATGCTGTGCCAAAAGCTGCTTGCCGCCAAGATTACAAAAAGAACAAACAGCAGGTTGAACTGAACAATAAATAAAACTATTATGTAAATCCACTTAACGTGCGTTTTTGCGGATAATGGTTGCTAAACTATCCGAATGTTTTCGTCAATCACGTGAACAAGGCGAAACGCTAATAGGCATACTTCAGAAGTCTTTTTCGTATGTCCGAAGGGTTTACGAGCGTGTACCAGAACAACCACTGGAAGATTGGAAGTCGAATTTCGCTTTTGCACGCAATCACTAGACGCCAAGAAAATATCCACGACGAGTTGATAGCTGATCGTAGTCTACTGGTCTGTCGATATACAGTAAAGTTTAAACGACTTTGTCAATTTTTGCAAATCAGTGACTGCCTTCTAAACCATATACCTATATACCAGATAGTATGCATTTCATAGCTTTTAGGTTATGATATTATATGTATTCACTGTTATCTTAATATACTAAAGCAAGCGCGCAGTCAATGCTCGTTTACATGCAATACTTTTACGTGTTCAGTAATTCAGCATCGCATAATAAAACCATACATGCAAAGTGTTATTATAATTATTTCGTAACGCACTTCAACTTTCCCGCTAAAACGAGAAGCTTTTCATGGACGAAAAGACAGAGCGAGTGCTTGTTTGGGTTCGAACCAGGATCTTTATGAAATATGAATAGCCTTTTAACTAATGTTTCAAGTGTACTGTTGACATGTTAGGCCCTCAGCCATCTGATTGTCTGTATATACGCAGAAATCAACTGTATTTGGTATTGCTTGAGTTACATGTAGGCGTATCTTAATATTCCCTCATGCGTCATGTAATATAAAACCTCTGCGGAGGAGAGAGTAGGCGTATAAAGTACTCATTCAAAAAGCGCGTTGATCATTGTTGAGACAAATCAATTCATGTGTTACCAGGGTCTAATGTAGACAGTAAAGAATAGATTCGAACGAAAGCGATATATTATCACATGCTTTTAACAATGCGATTAACGACCGGGTTTCCCGTTTTTCCCAATTTACCTAAAATTGCCATTTTAAGATTACAGTTAAGATTAGGGTTGGGGCAGGGCTTGGGTTAGGGAATGGGTTGGAGTTTAAGTAAGGGCTAGAATTAAGCATTTATCTTGTTAAGTTATAAAAGGCATTTAAACATTAATAATTATTGTCGATTCTAGATGATACGTGAGAGCATATGCTGATATGTCACAAGGTTATCAAGCATTTTCAGTATATTTTGGCGAACAATTTACGTTGTTCAATCATTATCTGTAGGCCAAATAAAAACCAGTATCTGCATGTACGCATTGCGTACCTATTTTTTACCCGTTGAAGACTGCAGACTGGCAGTCGAAAGCTCGTTTTTAAATAAATATTTACGGCCAGAGAACGTCTCGCAGATATAACGTTAGTTACTTGCCGACCCCCCCCCAGGGGTATATCCAGAAAATATATCAAATTACACAAAACTGTCTTTCCCAAATTACCCAACACCAGACATCCCTTACTGTTCTTGGTCATGCAGTCGTTCTCCTAAACGAAGTGAGTAGACCTTGAAATTTATCGCTGTTAACCCTAAACGTAGCTTATCTAGGTCATATATTTGCTTGTTGAGCACTGCCTTCGGGAAAGTGAATTATACACAACGTGGTTATATTTTATTAGGGACCGAACAGCCAAAGGCAAAGCAGCTGAAGTTTGAGCCAAAATGGCGAAATCTGACTCGCCGGCTCTTATCTCTTTGTACAAAACCACACGCGAAATGACTTGTAGTAGTAATACTTGTGTATCACCGTAGTATAACTTCTTACTATAACTACATACTAGTATTGACTGCATGACAGATGTTAGTTTTCAAACGAATACTAATGTCGTCGTCGCTCTGTATAAAAGGAGACTGAGCAAACGGCTATATCTTAGAAGTGTTTCAAACGTTGTACAATCGTCCCATTTTGTAATGATTCAGACGAAGTTAAGTCGATTGGCGACGTTGGAAACGAAATAATTTCGTCTGAAAAGTTTAGTGAATTCGTGCGACATGTATAGCCCAGTGACTAAATATTCGTCAATCGTCAAACATGAGTTTTGTCAGAATTACATTTTGTCTATATATAACGACTTAACGGAGAAGCTAAATAATAAATATCTCTTGAAAAGCTTAATGTTGTGTTTCTGATTATTTATTTATGATTTATTCCAGTATAGCTGTTTGGTATTGGATCGCGCGACAAGTGAATTTTCATATCGTGACATTCAATTCTTGGAATGTAATTTAATATCAAAGATATTTTTACAGTAACCGTTCAAGAAAATCCGACGGAATATACCAAGCGAGTAAGTACAAATATATACTCTAATCTCAGTCTAAGGCCCGTTTCAAACGTCGAGCTTATGTGTCGAACTTAATACATATTAAGTTCGACAACGCTCGACGTGGTTTCAAACGTCGAGCTTATCATGTGCGTGATGGAAGGATTAATCTGTTTACGGGCTGGCTAATCTGCGACTCGCTGCGAAGGTTTTACAATAGAACAAGTCGTTTGCACGATGTCGTAAGATAACGTTGGCTGAATGCTTTGCCAATCCCCCCCCCCCCCCAGAACGCTATGCAAATGGTTAATAACACGTCTTCCTCGTTATGTCTTGTATTTACATAATAACGAAGAGAATCAAGTGCGAAGTCATCGCGGTCTTGTAAACACCATTTCGTCGACCAAATACGCATTCCTATTTCGATAAGTAGTTACCGTCTGAGAGGTGGGACTTTTTTCCCGGAGGGCTTTGGTTAGGTTTAGGTCCACCGGGGGGTCGTGGTTAGGTTTAGGGTTTCCAGGGGGTTAGGTTTAGGGTCAGGTTTAGAGTTGGGGGTAGGGAATTATTTTTTAAAATTGAGGATTATTGTTAATTCTACGACATTTCACAATTAACAATAATCATGAATTCTGAGTGAGAGAATATGCTGGTTGATTGGTTGCTGAACTTTAAGGATCCTACGATATTGTCTCCTACGATATTGTCTCCTACGATATTGACCTCCCGGCTGAATGCGTATTTCTTCTCGGACAGGTAAATTTTGGCGGCGAAATTTCGGAGTTTATAAATAAGAAAATTATAGGTATCTATATTCGATTACTCAAAACAATATAATGTGCTGGAACGTTAATACTACTGGTTTTCTTTAAAGCTGTTTACCTATATAAAACTCGACAAATGAAAGTCGAACTGGTATAAACAAGAAGCAACACAAAAAAGCCGACAGGTAAGGTAACGGTAAACTCCGAACTCGAAAACAGCGTTCAAGACAATGAAATGATCCTAAAACCGTGTAATACATTTCTTATATAATTATTAACCTTTATGTACTGGAAGTATTTTTCTTCGGGTTTCTTTTCGAACTAAAAAAGTAGAATGCTAACGTAGGCAGTGTTTTGAACATAGCAAAGTGAAAAGGTTGTAAACTGCTGAGATATTTATAGTAATGAAAAACTGACGTTTCAAGCGGAGTCCTTCATCACATTTTAAGGCCGCTTTGGCCGCGCGGGCTTTGAAAGTTGGAAACTTTCAACTTCCAAAGCGACTAAACAATGCACACTCCGCCCGCACGGGCAAAGCGGACTGACGTAATGGAGAACAGCCTTTACTATATGACGAAGGACTCCGCTTGAAACGTCTGTTTGTCGTTACCAACTGAAATCTTGGCAATTACCACCTTTTCGAATTAGCTAGTCCATTCATCTGGTAAGGGAGCACATGGATGAATTAAGTGCAAGGGTGTACATTTGAAGTGAATACAATGATAATTGAGTACATAAATTAAATTTTCTAATGGATATACAAAGAGAAAAACAAAGCGTTGCATGAAGGTAGACAAAGCTAGGATTCATCTACCCGTTAACACCATCAACAACGTGTTCTTTGATTATTCAAGTTGGACCGTCCATGCAACATTACATGTCGTGTTTGTGTGCGGAGAAATACTCGGCGGGTGGAACTCTGTTTCTATAATTTCTACCATACTTGCATCATGCTAACAAACTTTTATTTATAAAATTAAACACTTCAAGGAGAAAAAATCGATGTATAAGGAAACTGCAAAAGATGGCATTCTATGACTTTACGTAGTGCTCTTTCAAATATAAGAGACTTAATTTTCGTTTAATAGGCACTTTAATTATAGTATATATATTCACTATTTATTATATGGCTAGGTTTGATTTCCGGTCCGTACGCAAAACGACGCACGCTGATTGGTTCCTGAGAGGTCGGGATTTTACGATATTGACCGACCGGTCAATACGCTTTTTTCTTGGCCCTGTAAGTTTTGGCGGGAACATTTCTGAGTTGATTTGAATACAAATAAAAGAGAAATAGGTATCTTTATTCAAATATTCTGAACAATAAAATGTGTTGGAACATCACTGCTGGTTTCCTTTAAAGCTGTTTATCTGAAAACACGACAAATAAAAGCCGAACTGGTGTAAATAAGAAGGCCAAGAAGCGACACGAAAAAGTCAACAGGTAAAGTAAACAGCATACTCCGAAGACGAAAACAACGCTCGAAGCTTTAAAATAAAAAGAACCAATAGCCATATAATAAATTCCTTATTAACCTCGTTTGCTCGGTCTGTACTGGAAAGTATTTGCCCTCGGTTTTATCGCACAAACCTCGCTCCTTCGTCGCTCGGTCTGTACGAAAACCTCAGGCAAATACTTTCCCGAACAGACCTCGCACTCGGTTAATAAGTCTTATAATATACATGCGTTCTTGTACTATTTTCATGTGCCGTACTTTCGTCTCAGTTGACGGCTAGTCCAAAACACATCAACTAAAAGTCGTTCTGTTTCAAGATTGGAAGTTAGGATAAGATGTCTTATTACATACAGGAACTTATAAAAATGTTTCCAGAAAAATTTGGAAATTTCCCAGAAAAATTGCAAGAAAGTTACCCAAGGTAATTAATGAAAATTCTACCCTCGTGGTTTCAGAGTTTTTTTCCAGAAACAGGATAGTGGAACACTTGATAGCGTCCCCTGATTGGCTACTAAAAAGAAAATCTCGTGTAAAGTGTATACTATATAGTGATTGGTTGATTGTTAATTGGTAATTTCTGAATGTCGAAATTCCAACCGATTTCTCTTCCAAAGCAATTTTTTTCTGAAAAAGATACTGTCATGTAGAGTTTCTGATATATACAAGTTAGCAGAAGGGCTGAAATGTAACTATATATTGCTAAAAGGGGCTGTTTACATGGAAGGCGGGACGGGACGTTTGCCAGGGGGACGTTAAGCAGGATCGCATCGCTACTATATTTTCCCTTTATTTATCTCATTTCGTTTATATGAAGGATGTGTTTTCCGGGACGTTTTTGTCGCGTCCCACCTAACCGGGATCCCGGCTTGAGAGGGACAATTTTCGCCATATAAATGCTCTCGGTCCCTCCTAACCGTCGATATGACGGATACCGTTTCGAGTATTTATTTTGATTCTTAAGCTGTTCATTTGATACAAATGAGTGATAACGGCTAGTAGGAGGACAGCAGCTCTTTATAATACGTCAAATTCTTTTTTTTCTCTATTATTCTGTAGTTTTTACAACTTTCTAGCTGTGTTGTGAAATGTCCCGGGATGAAAAACGTCCCGTCCCGGCTCCCATGTAAACAGCCCTTAAGGGGGCCTTTACACGAGCCCGCGGGTTGAGTGCCAGCGCGGGTCAGCTCGCCATCCCTGGGTTGGCTGCTTTTTTTCCCAACCACCCAGGTCAGCTTTTCTCAACACAAATTATCATATTGCCAACACTTTACACGAGCCCGGGTCAAGTCAACCCGTGTCTACATGAAGGAATTGACCAAAGTTCCGCTCTCACCTGGGAAGATGGGTTGACCCGGCTATCGTGTAAACGCTAACATGCATGGTTTATTCGTAGACGGGTTGACTTGGGTTGGCTCTCAACCCGGGCTCGTGTAAAGGCCCCTAGTGTGTCACACGAATACACCTTGAAGCACCGTTGCGTTGCAAGTTGAAAGAAAAATCGCCTCGTGTACTAACAGCGCCTTTATACTGTTCTTCTTTATAGTTTGAAGCATTTTTATATATTTGTGTTTTTGATTCATCATGACCACCAATGCAAATTCTTCGAGGTAGGTTTTGCTACTACAATCTTTACCGTAGAATCCCGAAAGTAGCGGCCCCCCTTACTTTCGGTTTTATCCGCTGTTGGGGGCCACTACATTCGGGGGGCCGCTACTTACGGGGGGCCGCTACTTTCGGGTGGTAAAATACGTTAACATACTGTGGGAATATTATTCTTTTTTCCTTCCTATTTACCACATTTAATATGCTTTAGTTTTTCCTTATGCCATTTCAACTCTGACTGTTATACACTTTGGTACGTTGATAGTTGAAACTTAACACTTTCGAGTGAATCAAGCGATGACTTGGGGATCGCTACTTTCGGGGGGGCGCTACTTTCGGGATTCTACGGTAGTTAATTAGATCCAAATAAACACATTAAACAAACTGTACCCATATATAGTTATTCTTTACCTGCAGTTTTGGAGGGACTAAAAAAGTAATTTATTTTATAACACCCACATTGTTGGTCAGCTAAAATAAGGTATCAGATTTTTGGTAGCTACAAGGATGGTGAAACAGGGGGCTATAGCTCCCTCAATATTTCTGACGAGGGGACTAAGCTTCCCCATGCAATATCTCTGAGACCCTGAAGATGGGGCTAAGCGTTCATTTAGCAATATTATAACATTTTTCATATTTTTCACGTTTAACTGTATGTTTTATATCTCTGAATTAAACAGCACTGAATGTTATGTGAACCGGAGTTATTATCCTCACATGTTCTTGATACCGGCAGTAAGTTGCTTAAAATGCTTATTAATGTTGTTGCTGGTGTTGGTGGTGGTGCTGGTTCTTGTTGACATGTTGCTGTTGCGGTTGCTGTTTTTGCTCTTGCTCAAACAAAAACAATTGTTTTTCCGACTTCAAAACATCTCAAACTTTCTTAAGAAACAACTTGGCTTTGATTTGTTTTCTCGACTTCTCTACTTGTTTTGAAAACGGAAGTTTCAGCCGAATTTCCACTATACCGAAAACGTCTAGTGACTCAACTTTTCATTATACAAATTGAATTGATTTGCTGCGCGCAACTTTTCCCGGCTAGTGGAGAATAGGCGAATTTCAGGGTATTGCGCATACATCATTTTGCAAAGGAATTGGCGGGCTCTTGGTCACAAAATAAGCAATGTCAAACAGACTTGCTAGCAATGCTAGCGAGCCAACAACAGCAGCAGCAGCAGCAGCAGTAGAAAACAGTGTTAAACATCCGGAAACTGTATATTATACTTTGTTTATTTTAAAGTGCCTATGAAGCGAAAATTATTATTGTCTTAAGTGAAAGAACTCTTAAAACTACAACGTAACATCTTTTGCAGATCTTTGTTTCCGTGCTTCGTTGTTGAGATATTTCAGTTTCTTTGATATGCAAATTAAACACTTTGACATCACGCGTGTATAATGAGTTATCGGAGAAAGTTCTACATCTTTGCTATTATCAAACGAAATCACTTCGAAGCCGATCCTGTGCGCCGCTTTCGCATACAGCATTAGCCATACAGATTTTTAATTGATTTATTAATTCATTTCACATTTATTTATTTCACATTAAAACCGTTTGCGACAATAATTACATTGTAAACTACAAAATAGTTAACTTTCATTTTACATATTTTATAGATAATTATTGTTGCAGTATTGGCATTCTTGAAGAGGCGAACAAGTTTTAAGAAATATGTTTGTGGAGGACGGCCTGGGATTGTGATGTAAGTTTTACTTCAAGTACTAAATAAACAGTATAGGGTACTGTGTATAGACAGGTTTTGGGTAGAGCAAAGTTAAAAGGTGATAAACTGCCTAGAATAGATAACGCACGGTAATTACGCACCTAAATACGCACCGTAATTACGCACCGTAAATACGCACCGTAATTACGCACCGTAAATACGCACCGTAATTACGCACCGTAATTACGCACCGTAAATACGCACCGTAAATACGCACCGTAAATACGCACCGTAAATACGCACCGTAATTACGCACCGTAAATACGCACCGTAAATACGCACCGTAAATACGCACCGTAATTACGCACCGTAAATACGCACCGTAATTACGCACCGTAAATACGCACCGTAATTACGCACCGTAAATACGCACCGTAAATACGCACCGTAATTACGCACCGTAAATACGCACCGTAATTACGCACCGTAAATACGCACCGTAAATACGCACCGTAATTACGCACCGTAAATACGCACCGTAAATACGCACCGTAATTACGCACCGTAAATACGCACCGTAAATACGCACCGTAATTACGCACCGTAATTACGCACCGTAAATACGCACCGTAAATACGCACCGTAATTACGCACCGTAAATACGCACCGTAAATACGCACCGTAAATACGCACCGTAAATACGCACCGTAATTACGCACCGTAAATACGCACCGTAAATACGCACCGTAATTACGCACCGTAAATACGCACCGTAATTACGCACCGTAATTACGCATCGTAAATACGCACCGTAATTACGCACCGTTTTGGATCGGTCACCCTTGTCAGTCATTGACATAGGCACCCACAGTTCAGTTGTATATAGATCGGTGATTACAGTACAGACGCTCGGAAAAATAAAATCCTTTAATCAATAGACCTTTCCGCATGAAGTGCCTGGACAACGCGTTGAGAGATTTGATTGGCTCGCAAAACTTCGGACATCCAAAACTTCGAACAAACATAGGATATTAGCCAATCAGATTTGCCAAAGGAAGATCACGTGATCCATTCGCTTCATGCGGAAAAGTCTATTAACTGAATGTACTTTAATTCTTGGTTTTCATCTGACGTCACGGCGGCCATATTGGTGCACAATCTTTATCCTATGGGAATTTAAATCTATACATGGATCGCGAATGTCGACTGCGCATCAGAATGACGCGTTCTGAGTCGGGATAAAACTTAATTAACTTTATAACATCAGGCTAAAGCTGCAGTTTTCATTTGCATTTTCATTTACATTTCTGAACTCATTGTACTGAATTCCTCAGCCTAATGTTATAAATTGAAATAAGTTTTATCCCAACTCAGAACGCGTCATTTGGATGCGCAGCCGACATTCGCGATCCATGTATTCTTATTCAAACATTCCATATTGTTTCACCACCCTAACGGGACCACCGATCACGTGAGTGAAAATGATCCATATATGCTTATTTTGGACAGACCTGTTGATTTCCTTGGTGTTGATCATGATCGCTTGGCCATTACAGCGGTTTTTGGAGCAGCCACTGGGCAAATATTAAATCTTGTGGTTTCTGACGGTTCATCATCAGGTGATCCATGGACAAGTGGTATGAACTTCTTTCTTTTTACATTTAGATTAAGAATTCTCTTTACTATATACAAGTATCAAAATTAATAAGTGTATCGGAAGCTTAATCAACAAAATACCGTTAAGTTGAAGATTAGGGTTAGGATAACACCGCTGCCAAACGTTTTGCGCATGTGCGACATCCGAGCTCGTCCTCGGAAAAAGAGTGGGAAAACACTGAAATATTTGGACTGGTCCGAGAGTCCGACACAAAAGTTAAAATTATAAGCATAAAAGATAAGGTAGTTAATTTGTGCATGACTTCCTTGTCAATATTGTAACATATTCTGAATTTACCCCTTCGTAATGTTCTTTACCCTTTTTTTAAAACACAAATGTAGTCGTGAGTCTTACTTAATCTTCACTGTCTGGTTGTTGTCGCCACGGCCAGTTCCCACTTCTTTTGCAATGTTTACTCAGCGAATTCACGCATGCGCAAACGTTTGGCAGCGGTGTTGGTTAGGATTAGTTTAACGAGACATCAATCAACAACCCCCATAACTACAGATACACCGCTGGCCAAACGTTTTGCGCCTGCACCAACCGAAAAAGAGCGGGAAACTTTTATTATTCGAGACCTTAAGATACCCCGGGTTCGATTTACGGGTACGGGTATCGCCATTTTTGTTTACTCGTAACCCGGGGTATCTTAAGGTACCTATTCTGTAATTCGATGACATACCACACGTTTCATACAAATTTTAAGAAAAACCCTGAAATTTTAAGGTTCGTACTTGCTGTATAGCTGCATTAGTAATATCTTTAAATATTCTGAGATGGCCTCTTCATAATTCTAATGGCCCTTTTTTAAAAACACAGATGAATAGTCGAGGCTTACTTAGTAATGAAGTATTCAATAACAACAATAATTAGTGATTTATATTGCGCATTCTTCATGACATAATGATCGAATGCGCATCACAGTGTACAACAGAATAGATAAATAGGTATAGCTATATATTTACAATACATGAAATAATTATTAAGATGAAGGTGTTGATTTTTACGGAGGGAGGAAAACCGGAGAACCCGTCGAAAAACCCTCGAAGCACAGGAAAGACCAACTAAACTCTACTCACATGATTAGTAAATATTCGGTTGTCCTTCAGCAGCGTGAATACGAGAAGAAGAAGAATTTCAAATGAAGTCGAATCACTGCTGTAGAGAAAAGTTTTCTGACTGCCCCAACCAGGAATCGAACCCAAGGTCTCTACCAGTGCTCTACCACTGAGCTATTGGGACTCCCGGCTGAGGCAGCCAGAAATATCCATATATTATATATCGCACACATTACCGTGGCTCAACGGGGGATATCTAATCCACCTGAACGAAGAGTTAGGTATCTTTCTCCAGGACGAAGTCGGCTTGACCCAAGCCAATGTAAGTTATTAAATATTCGGTTGTCCTTCAGCAGCGTGAATACGAGAAGAAGAAGACGCAAGCATGAGTCGCAAGCTCGAGAACGGGGTTATTCCCAGACGGTCACCCATCCAAGTACTAACCCCGTCTAACCGGGCTTAACTATTGGTGAGAGGCAGCGCCCTAACAGCACACGCCAACCGTGCTCCCCAAATCTCCATAAAACTGGATGGGGCATGAGGCCGGATTTTGCGTGCCAGCTGTAACAAAACTTCATTAGCTTTCGTGGATTGAAAACAGACAAAAAGAGTTATTTTAAGAAAATTTAAACGAATGTAATGTCACAAGAAGTACTCAGTAAGGTTTAAGACGCTAAGTTCTTGTATTTGTTTCTATTACTAAGCTGTAAAACCTTTAAATTTCGATGTTTTTCTTCAGTGCCGACAACGAAGACTGAACTCTTCACGATAATATAAACTGAAGAACAGACTATAAAATCTGCGAAGAATTAAATTCCAAGTCTTAAATTGTACCTTTTATAGTAATCTTAATGCCTTAATAATATTTCGCGTTGTGTACTTGCCATCTTTTGACTGTATTTATTGTTAAACAGCCGAAAACTAAACGAACCGGCACCTGTCGTTTGCTTTACGGCTTTTCCGACTCCCCCGGCACAGAGTACTTAATATTGTCTCTTCCGGATAATCTGACCGTGCTGACGTCAAGGTTGCTTATGCTAGTCAACTTTGGGATTGGGAACCAGTTCTAAGGCTGCAATGCGTCATATGTTCCACTACGTAAGATGGCGGCGACTGCCGACTGGCACGAAATGTTTGACTGCTGGCCATAAGGAATGGCCTATCCAGTTTATTTAGAGATCAGTGAGTATTACTCAGAATATGTTAGGCCATTCTTAGCCAAATCTTCAGAGATATTCAAAAGCTTAACCCTCTGTTAGAAATATAGAGCCACAGACCACTTTCATAATGGGCCACTTTTTGAAATAATCTTTTATGTGCGTCTAAATGAGCCTTTCTGACCTCGTTTTGAAGCAAGGATGCTTTTGAATTGCAGACACGCAAACGAGGTTAGAAAGCGAGGGGCTATAACCTTTTAGCCTCCGTCGTTTTTGAAATTTAAAACAATTTTTTGAAAGATAGAAATCCTGTGGATGACCATAGTTAATAGAAAATATACATGGTTTGGAAGCTCAGCAAAAGTCATTGTTTTATGTTTTTGTTCAGGTTTATGGAAATTTTTCCACTTTCACGGTTACTGAACATATTGTGTTTTCTGTATAATAAAGCAATCATCCAGTAGCAACGTTTGGGTTCAATCACTCAACCGTACTGTTTAAATATTAATAAACCTAAAACAAAGGATTTGGCACCTTCATGTACCTTTCAACATGAATCGTAGCTTGGTTGTTAACCGCTCTGAAGTTTGCCGGGTTTCCAAACCATTTCGTTTATCGTTTTAGCGTTTTTCGTTCTTGGAATTGCACTGGAAGTTGCAGTACTGTACTATCCTTTCTTCGCGTGTTTGACGACTAATCGTAAAATAATTGGACCTATCATGGGAATTTTTTATTCGCTTACTATGTAAGTTTTTTGTGTATTTTATGGAGTGTTGTTAAAATGCCACTAACCCTAAAAACTTTTTCTCGCAAATCTAAGAGCCCTTATTGAGTAGATTAGGCCAATTAATAAATTATTTGTATTGGACGTTTCGTTGACCTTCTGTAGACGACCAAAGTTGCATCTGCATGTCCCATGGCGGAGTAGGAAAGGGAATGGGTATATTCCTGGTGTTACGTCAGACAGTCAAACAAGGAAGTCCTTTGAGCTCTGTCTGGTGAATACATAGAATTTTTTGGGTTGAAAATTCATTTTCCCAACTCTCTCAATGTAAAAATTCTATGCATTCAGCAGACAGAGCTCAAATGAGCTCCTTGTTTGGCTTGTCTGACGTCACACCAGGAATATACCCATTCCGTTTCCTTCTCCGCCATGGGACATGCATATGCCAATTTTTGCAACTTTGGTGGTCTACAGAAGACCAAAGAAATGTCGAATACCAATAATTTATTCACTGGACTAATCCACTCAATAAGGGGTTTTAGATTTGCGAAAATTTTTTTTTGGGTTAGTTGAACTGTAGTACAACTGTACAACTAACATATATCTGTTATAACAACACCCCGCGAAAGCCGAGAAGAGCTTTTTTATGTAACTATCATCTATAGAATATTACAACTTGCCATGCAGGTAACCCACTTTCATATAAATAGAACGTAAAGTTTTTCCCGGCAAACCGCATACAGTCAACTCTCGTTCAGTATAGCGGACACCCTGGGGACCGTCATTTGGTGTCCGTAATAACGAGAGTCCGCAATAGCGGGATGCGATGAAAATATCCCGATTTCAGGTTGTAAAATGGCACTACAATGTATTACTGCTTTTTTGTTTTAAAATGTCCAGTTTATTTCAATTTCTAGTTGACGTTTTCTGTGATACATAAGTACACAGTACAAGTCAAAATACAAGTCAAAAATTTGTATTCAAATATTTTTTTTATTCCAAAACCAAAAATACAACGGTAACATGAATCAGTAACATAAATATGTCACTCGATAAATTAAAAGTCATTCACTTTCATGTGTCGAGAGAAAAATACGTCCAAGGTGTCCGTTGTAACGAGAGTAGAACAATAAAAATGTTTGTTGGGGACCACATGAAGTGTCCGCAATTCCGTAATAGCGAGAGTCCGTTATAGCGAGAGTTATTTCAATACATTTCATAGTAGTTTCAGCCGGGGATTTACAAACTGTCCTTAATAGCGGGGTGTCCGCAAGACGAGAGTTGACTGTAATTCGGCTGAGCGGGTAACTTGCCTTCATTTATAAACAGCCCTTAGAAAAGGCGGGTAGCAAAATATATTGTGGCCAGCATATTGTCCTCGCGTGTCTTTTGCCACTGCTGCAGGTTCTAACTATTATAAGGTTCTAACTATTATTATAGCAGGTTCTAATTATTAATTAAATGTTATTTTTCTATTGTAGGTTTATTGTAGGTATGCTGTTTACTTTTGACAAATGCCAGGTGGGTTTCTAAGTTGTAACAAAGGTACGAAATCATTTTGAAACTGATATTAACATTCTGCTAGCAAAAAGTAGGCCAAAGTTAGGGTTAACTCTGGCCCTTTAGGGTTACCCTATCGCTTAAACCGTGTTTACACTGCAAGTCATGGCCTGGCCTTTGGCTTGGCTGGGGGTAAATGTGTCGTGTTTATACTGGCACAAGATAAGATAAGATAAGATAAGATAAGATAATTTATTTAAGCACGTATCACTAAGGAGCTAAAAAGCTCGTGCAAACGTGAACGTGAAGCCTTTCCAAGGCCAAGGCATAGGCCAACAAAAGAAGCAAGCCTAGATATTCTGGCCAAGGCCTGGCCTAGGCCAGTCCAGGACGTGTTTACACTGCCAAAAAGTAGGCCAAGGCCAGGCCAGGCTTTTAGTTTTCTCGGTTTTTTAACTCTCTTTGGACCGAATTTATCTCAGTTATCTTCTTAGTTATTAAGCTTAGCAAAGAAATACTTTACGTGGTGTTTCCACAAAACTTATTTATATTATCTCGGTCTCATGTGAACGCTTTACTTTTTTAACATGAAAAAACACCAAGATATCTCGGGGGATAGGGATAACCCTATCCCCCCGAGATAACTCACCTTATGTGAAGAGGCCCTAACGCCAGATGATTTTATACTCGTCACAAGCAAAATCCACGGACGAGAAAGGGTTAAGCAATTACTGAATAAAATTTATTTATATCACAGTGGCTAGATTACATTGTAATACTATAGGCTTTTATTCTTTGTTTAGAATTTTTCATTGCCGCTCAGTTATCTTCTCGTGTTCTTGGGAATTCTTCCGATAATCATTTGCAAGGTATTTCTATTGGGCAAGTATGCAGTTTTGCTGTACAAAGAGGTCAGACGAGCAGGAATGCCTTCAGGAAATCCTTTTTCAATGCTAGTAAGATTCAAACATTTTTGGTGTTGTGTTTGTTTAATAATCCTTTATCGTGATGCGTAGGCACACGAAGGGTACAGTGCGGAAAAACAGAACGTAAATGTATTTTGTGTGTGAATATATTTAGGAAGAGGAAAGGAATGCTGAAGTGGAGTTTGTAAAACCATGGTTACGTCAATATGTAAAAGACCTTCTGAAACCAAGGTGAATATATATATATAATATAACTATAACTTATATATATATATAACTAGAGGGAACTCTCGAAGTCTGTATACTCCTTTGCCAGCGGGTTAACAGACAAACAGACAGACAGACAGACAGACAGACAGACAGACAGACAGACAGACAGACAGACAGACAGACAGACAGACAGACAGACAGACAGACAGACAGACAGACAGACAGACAGACAGACAGACAGACAGACAGACAGACAGACAGACAGACAGACAGACAGACAGACAGACAGACAGACAGACAGACAGACAGACAGACAGACAGACAGACAAACAAACAAACAAACAAACAAACAAACAAACAAACAAACAAACAAACAAACAAACAAACAAACAAACAAACAAACAAACAAACAAACAAACAAACAAACAAACAAACAAACAAACAAACAGATATGGCAGGCAAACGATGACTTTAATATTAGGCTGTCAGGCAATAGATTAAATTGAGACACGAAAACAAGCAAGTTTTAAAGTATACTTAGTATACAATTAAACAAGGAAAAAAGTGAATAAACAGATATATTAGCATAACCTATTTGCATTTAGCACAAACACTTGTGTGCAGGTCTGTAAGAGAAACCTGCGTTTTATATCGTTTGCACCACGCTCTCGTAGCAAAAGTTATTAGAAAATTTCTTTACCTTCTTTTTACAGAGCGCTTACAATTGACACGAAGATTGTGTATTATCTCCGAAAAATATACAGTCCAGAAAAAAGTAAGTAAAAAAATATTTTTTCTCAATATATATTTTTTAACACGGCCTGAGTTAGGTGAGTCTACGTCATTGTGAAACTAATCTCTAGAAATTCTGTTTTGTGTTTTTGTTCAGATTTTCGTTTCTCGACGCAAACTCTTTCCACTGTTATGATCTGTGGTATCCTCACTTACATGGTAAGAATAATATTTTTTATAAAGATTACGGTGAAAACGAAGTCAGTGGCGCAACTAGGTATCTGGGGGCCCGTGGGATTGTTTACTTCTGGGACCCTTTCCGATTTAGTGACCGCATTTCTAGGGGGGTTCGGGGGGGGGTGCTCCCCCGGAAAATTTTTGAATCTGGGGTCTCTGAAATGGCATTTCCTG
Source organism: Corallium rubrum (assembly GCA_964035015.1). Lineage (NCBI taxonomy): Eukaryota > Metazoa > Cnidaria > Anthozoa > Scleralcyonacea > Coralliidae > Corallium > Corallium rubrum. Next base: position 8,672,938 of record OZ036011.1, read on the forward strand.
CACTTTGAGGGCACTTTTGAGTAAAATCTGGTCACTCACACTCCGATTCAAAATCTGTTAAAGTGGGCAGATTATTTGAATAGATTCATAACCGCATTCATTCCATTCCGCATAGCCTGCGCCCAGACATTTTACCCAATCTCCGCAGATTGGGTAAAAAGTCAGTGCACACTGCACATGCTAATAAGGGCACTTCTTAAAGGTACTTCTGTCAAAGTTCACACTAGCAACATAACCACATAAAGACAATAACGCAAACGTCGCAAAGGCAAAACCACGTTATGTTGATGTTTTATGTCAGTAGTCTGAAACAACACAACATAACGACATAGTTGGAAGACATGATAATAATATAATGTCATGACATGATAATAATAATGACGTCACAAAGTGCTCGAGGCCCCTAATTAATTCCTTTTGCTCGGGGCCCGTGGGGTTTACCCACGCTTCCCATACAGTAGTTGCGCCACTGAACGAAGTACTGTACAAAAATAACTATTTTTAAAGGAAGTAAAAGTAGCGTGCTGCGTAGGCAGTGTTGAAAGAACAATATAGCAAGGTTCAGGGGTTTCATTCGTTTTGAAAGTAGCAGGTTCATTGTAGAAAGTAGGCGGCTGAACATGGAGGTAGTAATTTAGTGACCGCGTTTGTTGGGGTGGCGCACCCAGGAAATTTTTCAAGTCTAGAACCTCGGAAACACCATTTCCAGCATTTTGAGCGAACTTTTTCATCTAATTAAATGACGTCGTCGTTGAGGTTGCCGTCCTAGATCTTAAGGTCCCTAATACAGATTTAATACAGAAAATTTTCAAGCAAGAAATTACAAATTTCCACAGAAACCAGCTTTCTTCACATTCAAGTTCATTTGCGCTTTCAAGAGAAAATGGAACGGCTCAAAGTGAACACGTATACGGTATTTACTATTAAAATTTAATACAATGATTACGAAAGTAGCCGGCGATGATTTGGAAAGTAGCCGCCGGAGTTCGCCGGTTGCCGGCTTCTAATGAAACCCCTGAAGGTTAGATATACTGCCGAAACAGAGAACGCAGTAGTCTAACGGTTCGAGCGAAGGCCAGTTCTGGCAAGCCACAAAATCTCATTGTTTTAAATATGAACTGTACATGATGAACAAACAGAACTTGTGAATTGTTAATATGAGTGAAAAAAGCTGATAAAAACAAATTTTGTCGCCTGTACGAAGCTTTTAGTGCCAGCCCGGGCCCGGTAAATCGTGTTTACATAGAGTAAGACATCTTTCCACAAAAACATATTTTTGTACTTATACACTGGAAAAAGGTATAAAATGATAAAAAAAAACGAAAAGAGCCGAGCAAGTTTGTGAGAAAAAGTACCAAAACAAAAGAAAACTATTCCTTTGCTGAAGAATGTCGCTGGCAAAAACACTTGAAGAGTTGAAGAACTTCGGTACACAGATGGCGATAGATGGAAAAATAAACGAAGGACGTCGTCACGTCGAGATATTTGGATTGAATGCCGGAATTTAGAAATTGGCAGAGCTGATGAACAAATAAATCAAACATTCCGAAGACAGGAGGCAGGAGTTTGAATGGCATTGCAGTCGCAAAAACATGAGCTCACGAGATTCCTATAATTTCCGCGAGTATTTATCGAATCGCTAGTTTTCTTTCGTTTACACCTAGGGAAAACATGTCTCCCAAAAAGTACGCATGGATTTTATGAATAAACCAAAAATGACAAAGATATTCTATTTTTTGTTAAAAATATCCCTTAAAATTTTATTAAAACGGCCATAAAGTCATTAAGATTTGCTCAATTGAGAAACACATGTGTACTTTTTTGCACATAACAATTCTGGTTCAAAACTTTCAAGTTGGCGGAAATTATAGGTTTTTCTTATCTAAATGACGTCACAAAGACGTCACTGTATGACGTCATCAAACGAAAGAACTTCATTCATATATACTACATGCAGAATGTCTAGCATTTCTAGCATGGGGATCAAATTTGTAAAGCTCTGCGGTCAAATAAAGTTTTCCCTAGCAACGGATCAAATGTCTGAACACCCTTAAGGTGGTTCCCTATAGTTTCAATAAATGCGCGCTATTTCATACGCTCGTTATCTAATGTTATTCATAACTTTAAAAATTTGTTAGATAAATACTAAGTAGACCTTACTATAGCAGAACTATTGCAGATATAAAATATTTATTAAAAAGTTCAATTATTTGCTGTTACCATAGTAATAATGACGTTGGAATTTTGGTATATTTTCAAATATTGCATAATTGAAACGGCATCTCTTCCGTGTGCTTCGGTGAATTTTTTAAAAATTGCTGAGATGATAGATATTGTTGTAGAGAATATCCATGCAAAAAATGAAGGTAGGTTGTAGGGACAGATTTTTCGCTATAAAAATTATCGATTTAAAAAAAGTTCTGTCTTATTAATTTTTTTTAAAATTATATATACTTTAGAACTTTTTATAAACTACTTATTTACAAAATTTTACCAAAATTCACCGAAGAAAACGTCTACAAGTCTAACATCCATGTCGACGCGGTCCTAGAATTTCGAAACGACAAGGTCACTGTTTACGCATGCATGGCGATACTATTTCTAGTCACCAGTCCCCTATTGAAATTACCATAGGGAGCCACCTTAAGGAGTTTTTAACCCTTTGACTCGTAAGCGCGCATGTAGACGCACCCAGTATTTTACTCTGGCTAACGTCCGACAATTTTATTCGTCAAGTTAAGGGAAGACCCCTGGTACCCAAGGGGTTTAATTACTTATTGACCGAGCGTGAGGTCTGTACTAGTGAAATATCGGACCGATGTTTTTTAGTACGGACCGAGACGAGCGCAGCGAGTTGAGGTCTGTGCAAAAAACAGAAGTCCGATATTTCACTAGTACAGACCGAACAAGCGAGGTCAATAAGTAGTTTATTATATGGCCATAAATGTTGTGAACGTTCTGTGAAAACTCGACCCATCTTTCTTGCGAACTAAACGAAAATGGAAGACATTTTCCCATTTTTAAAGTACTTTCCGTTGAGCTAGAATCCTGAACTTTCACCCCAAATAGTATTTTTCAATTGCTTTTGTTTGACATATTGCTCAATATCGTACGTTAAGTAGTTGAATAAAAAATCATCTGAAATTCTAATACTTGTGAAAAGTAAATGTCATATTATTACGAACGTTTTAGACATTTTAAAAACTTTCACAAAACGTGGAAACTCGAACTATACATCAAATGAAAGCTTATAAAATTTCTAACAACGTACCTGCACGATATATTTCAACAATGAGTAGTTCTGAAATTATAATCCATCTCGTTGCATATGCTGACATGACTGCCATTTTGTTTTTAAAACTTACGGTCCCGAACGGCAGATTCCGCTCTGAGCGGGCGGATACGGGAAATATCCGACCGCTTATGAACCAATCAAATTACAGGATTTCCGTATTCGGACCTCTAAGCGCTGCTGCCATGTAATAAAACCCCTTGTTATATAGCTAGAGATTCCCTGGATGCAACGATGACTGTCATTGGTTGGTTTGTGGTCACATGACCTTATCCTTTATCCTTTATCCAATTGTCGCCCGCCAGAACTTTGAACTCTTCACGGCATCCTATAAACAAAAGCTTGTTTGGTACGAAAAAAAGAATATTTATAGGTCTTCAAAGCATGTGTGAAGATTAACTGGAGAAATGTATTGCTGTTCTTTTGTTCTGAGACTCATATTTGTTTGGTTGAAGTGAAATTACGGAGCCAGGCGAAATGTTTTGGTAAGTCTTAATAGCGTTTGTCTTTTGTGTACTTTCCCTTGATAAACGTCGAAATTATTCAGTGAAACTCTAGCTATATAACAAAACACTTAATGTCTGATCCCTCGGGAAACAGTTAGTTTTGTTTTCCCTCCAGTCTCGATGTTTCCCTCAACTTCGTCTCGGGAAATATCAAGACCCTCGGGAAAACAAAACTGTTTCCCTCGGGAGCAGACATTAAGTGTATATTATTGGCCAGGTTTCCATGAGCTCTTCACCTGTCGAGTAAAATTGTTTGGCGTTAGCCAGAGTAAAATTAACAGTGAAGGGTTAACTGATTTTGCTATTTTTCCATGAACTTTTAGTTTTCATTTATCGCATTTTCCTACTCAATTGTGCTCTTTGATGCAAATGTCAAAACTGGACTGGAAGAGCTTGTCGATGGGGTAGGAGGTAAGTTTTGGAACTAAACATTTTATTTTACGATGACGAGACTATACCAACCTTGCATGTGGGAGCGTATTTGTGTCATTTTGGAACAAACTGTGCAGAATCGTCTCGTCCAAACTGTTTTTTCTTCGATTTTGTTTAATTCGCCATTTTCAGACAATCCTGGACAAAACTGCTTGGGACACTATGCGAAAATCAGCAAAGTGGCCCAACAGGAGTCCAGGATTGTCTGAAAATGACGAATTTATGAATTTCAAACATGAACGAGATTTTTGATTGACCAAGTGACCAATCACATTGTCGATTATCAATTTGTTCCCATGTTCCTTGGTGATTAGGGTTTGGGGAAGGTGCTTGGTTAGGTTCTCTAAACCAATCAGAAGCCTTCTTAGTATAGGTAGGTGATGACCCGACTATTCTGCGAGAGAAAAGTTATATATCTCGCTGAGAGAGGGAAGAAAGAGGCCTTTGTTAACCGTATGTGTGTTCGACTTCGTCCAAGTTTTAGGATGAAATAACCCGTTTAACCGGGTTTTTTTCTCCATCTTTTGGACTTGGTGACGAGGTTGTTAGTCAAGTCACCGATGAAGGGCTTCGCTCGAAACGTCAGTATTTCGTTATCAAAACTATTTTTGGCAGTTTACCACCTTTTCACTTCGATCTATACGGTAAGTTACGGTAAGTAAAAACTTACCGTAACTTACCGTAACTTACCGTAACCTACCGTAACTTACCGTAACCTACCGTAACGTACCGTAACTTACCGTAACTTACCGTAACTTACCGTAACTTAAACTTACCGTAACTTAAACTTACACTGAAGTGATTTTAAACTATAGCATAGTTGATGAATTAAATGAACTTGCTTTGCTAGTGTTTGTGCTGAATGATGTAAAATCCGATCAGAGCGAAGCATGTTTTAATGTAGTGCGTTGTGAATGTGTTCGCGCTGAGTTGAGCACTGAATGGCGCTCAGAAATACGATAAGACGACGTGTTGTGTCTATATGGTTTGTTGTGCCATTCGTGTTTAGTAGCTAGTGTTTAGTCACTTTAGTGTATTGTGAATAGTTTGTTGTTTGCCTTATCCCTAAACGTTAGGTAAATTGGGAAAAACAGGAAACGCGGTCGCTAATCGCATTGTTAAAGGAATGTCACACTATAACGCTTTCGTTCTGTTAAGCTTTTCTATATGTTAGACTCTGGTAACACGTACATTCATTGATTTGCCTGAACAATGATCAACACGCTTTTGGAATAAGTATTTTATACGCCAGCATATAACTCAAGCAGTGCCAAGTACAGTTGATTTCTGCATATACAAACTTATAGCTAAGACATCTTGGCCGAGGATCTAACATGTCAACTGTACACTTGAAACATTAGTTAAAAGGCTATTCAGATTTCAGAAAGATCTTGATTGGAAGCCAAACAAGCACTCGCTCCGTCTTTTCGTCCATGGAAAGCTTGTCGTTTGAGCGAGAAAGTCGAGGCGCGTGGTTTTATTTACGTGATGCTGAACTACTAAATTGAGAATGTTGTTACAACCTGTACCGTAGCGCAGTAGATACATCTGAGCGTGCCTATTTTTTTTTAATTACTGTGCCGTCGTTGTCGAAAATTAACAAAATGTTGTCGCAATCGTTTATCCGCCCTTCTTACTCGTCGTTTGTCGGGATTTCAGAACTGTGCTGTCGCCCAAAAAAGGGCTCTGTCGGCTGTCGCAACTTACCCCTAAGAGGGCCCCTTGAATCGAGACCTGTCTTCACAACGACCACCCCTGATGAAGACAAAAATTTGGGTCATGAACAGTAACTTTTTAAGCTCCGTTCAAAAAACGTTTTAAAAGCCAGTGTATAGCGTTAAACTACGTCTGATTCTTCACCTGGCTGCGTTGGGAATTTGTTGATCTTTCAATACCATGCATTTACTTAACTTTCAGTTGTATTACTGGTATCGGGATTTATTTCTGCAATCTTCTGTGTCGTCTCCATTGTCCGTTTCATGGAGTGTCATAAGTAAGTATATTAAAACCTACTTCTCACCAGTGTTGCCAAGTCAAGTTTTGTAAAAATCCCAAAAAAGGTGTGAAAATATCCCAAGATTCACTATTTTTTACCAAAAAACCCCAAGGTTCACAGTTTCATTTACTGACTAGTTCCCAGGTCTCTATCGCCGTTTGACATATAGCAATCTGAGCCCACTGTCTCTGTATCAGTGATACTTCGTTTGGATAGAGTACTTCATCTTGCTAAATCAAAGGAATACGTAAAGAACGTAGGTGCTATGATCTAATGATCAACTAAATTAAAAAAATAGTAATTAACATTGAAATCAGCTTTTTTAAACCGAAACCGTTTGCTCTGGAAAAATCCCAAGAAAAATCCCAAGTTGAATCCCTGAGAGAAAAATCCCAAAAAAATCCCAAAAAAATCCCAAGATCTTGGGATAAAATCCCAAGGTTGGCAACACTGCTTCTCACTTGTCGTAAGAGTCGGGGAACACCGCTGCCAAACGTTTGCGCATGCGTGAATTTGCTGAGTAAACACTGCAAGAGAAGTGGGAACTAGCCGTGGCAACAACAACCAAGACAGTGAAGACTAAGTAAGACTCGACTATTATTCAATGGTATTTTAGAAAAAGGGTAAAGAAAATTACGAAGGGGTAAATTCAGAATATGTTACAATATTGACAAGGAAGCCATGCACAAATTACCTACCTTATCTTTTTGGTAGCATGCTTATAATTTTAACTTTTGTGTCGGACTCTCGGACCAGTCCAAATATTTCAGTGTTTTCCCGCTCTTTTTCCGAGGACGAGCTCGGACGTCGCACATGCGCAAAACGTTTGGCAGCCGTGTTGAGTCGGGGGGCAGTTCTATCCCCGATTGTCGACGCTTCTTACGACAGCCACGTGCTCACGTTCACACTTGTCGTGCTGAAGAAACGCCCAATCTGACTGGATGGATTTACGCGATCGAGACGATGTTATGGAAACCAGGCTTTAGGAACCATATACGACTGTAGATAGCTCAAAAATCCGCGTAGAGGCCCCATTCCCCTTCTAGCTATCGCGCGCCGCAAGACCCCTTGCATTGTAATGATTACATCATATTATATAGAAATATATTTTTATATAGAAATACATATTGTATAGAAATACATATTATATAGAAATACATATTATATAGAAATACATGTATTTCTATATAATATGTATTTCTATATAATATGATGTAATCATTACAATGCAAGGGGCCTTGCGGCGCGCAACCGCTAGAAGGGGAATGGGGCGAGTTTTGTTGTGACTCGCGTTCGGCGGCTACTACGCGGATTTTTGGGCTACCTATGATACGACTATGAATTTGCAACCTTAGCTCCCCATCCGAGCCTCGGTAGTTCAATGGTTCGAGCGTCTGACCAATTAGACTGCCTTTACACTAGAGCAAAAGTTTCCGGATTCGTGGATGTTTCCGGATTCACTTCGTACCGAGTATTCGGATTCTTTAGGCGTTTACACCATAGAGATCATATAAATACTAGAGGAGCATCCAATCTTAGTTTCAGTCATGATCAACAGCGGGTAACCAATTGAACGCCGCCATCTTGGAATTTTTTGGAGGCAAACATTAGGCGCGTTGGTTGGCAAAGGACTGGGGCTAGTACATTTGCCAACCAATTAACTGAAATATCATAAGTAATGACGGCCCCCATGTGGTTACCAAATTTTCCCGCCAATGCTCCCTCTAGTATTTATGTGATCTCTATGGTTTACACTACAACAGTATTCGCAGATTCGGCCCTTTACACTAAACTTGGAATTCCTTTAATTCAGTTAATATGTTGACCATGTTGGTTCTACCGCAACCTCACATAACTACGAGCGGAAGAGCATCCGAATTCATCGGAATAACCGTTCACACTACGTATTGTCTCGGATTCAAAAGTATTCGGATACGAAGTTTCTACATTTTTTTCCGGATTCGAAATCTCCGGATACGTGATCAAACTGGAAAGTTTTTTATTCCGGATTCATTTTTTTGTGTGTAAACGACAAAACGAATCCGATACTAAAACGTTCCGGATTCGTCACGAATCCAAAAACTTTTGCTCTAGTGTAAACGGGGTCTGACTGTTTTGGGGGGTTCAGAAACATTTTCTGAGTGTTTGAGCATGACGAACGTAATAATAATAGTAATAATAATAGTACAATTTATATAGCGCTATTTCGTATAGTCCAAAGCGCTTCACATTCTAGAAAGTAACTTAATAACTATAAAATAAAAATTAATAATAAAATCAACTAAACTAAAGTTCATCTAAAGGTTCAACTAAAAGTTCAACAAAAGTTCATCTAAAAGCTTGCTTAAAAAGAAATGTTTTCACATTAGTCTTAAAATGTGAGAGTGAGGCTGACTGTCTTATATCCACAGGAAGCAAGTTCCAAAGAATAGGAGCTGTGATTTTAAACGCACGGCTTCCATACGTTTTTAACCGATAGCGTGGTACTTTTAGGAAGTTCTTATTCGAAGAACGTAAAGTCCTCACAGGTACGTATATATCCAAAAGGTCAGAAATGTATCGAGGAGCCATGCCGTTTAGAGCTTTGAAAGTCTACCAAATATCTATTTCAACATTTTCTCTTTCAAACTGTAGGAACAATATGTTGCGTATGTTTCGAGGAGACAAGTCGTTTCTTCCAAAACGTTTCTCTACGTCTCAGTTCATGGTTGTAAGTATTAGCTCCAATGAGAGATACCTGACCATCAAATACCACCCTGGACCTGCGACAAAATCTTGAGATTTTTTGCCCACCCCGGACCTGCGACAAAATTTTGAGATTTTTTGTCCACCCCAGGGTTCGAAATATCGTTCAGAAAATATGCCTAATTTTGTAGGCTGTTTTTTGTAGGTCAAAATGTTTGCCGTCTGTTTCGCAAGCTGCAAAGCTACGTTCGTTACGTTACGTTAGAAATCGCCGGCAAAGTCCTAAAACTGCCTGCTGCTATTTCGAACCCTGCATACCACACCATGCTACATCATACCACACCATGTTACATCATACCACACCATGCTACATCATACCACACCATGCTACATCATACCACACCATGCTACACCATACCATACCCACCACACCCCACCACACCCCACCACACCCCACCACACCCCACCACACTACGCTACATCATACCAACACCATACTACATCATACCACACCATGCTACATCATACCACACCATGTTACATCATACCACACCATGCTACATCATACCACACCATGCTACATCATACCACACCATGTTACATCATACCACACCATGTTACATCGTACCACACCATGTTACATCATACCACACCATGCTACATCATACCACACCATGTTACATCATACCACACCATGTTACATCGTACCACACCATGCTGCATTATACCACACCATGCCACATCATACACACCATGCCACATCATACCACACCGTGCTACATCATACCATACCACACCATACTACATCATACTACATCATATCATACCACACCATGCCACATCATACCACACCATGTTACATCATACCATACCACACCATACTACATCATACCATACCACACCATGCCACATCATACCACACCATGCCACATCATACCACACCATGCTACATCATACCATACCACACCATGCCACATCATACCACATCATACCACACCATACCACATCATACCACATCATACCACATCATACCATACCATACTGTACCATACTGTACCTTAAAGTATATATATACTAATTTATTTGTGAAGTTCTATCATGCTCTCTAAAGTCTTGTTTTATTTGGTTATAAAAAAGCTGGACTATCCAAATCGTATTTCAGCGCATTTTCAACTTTGTGCCCAGGGTGGGGTCTTAACTCGGCGTGAGTTGGGCAGCGATGAGTAAAGATCCTGGATACGAGATTGATATCAGAACAAACACCCCCCCCCCCCCTTCTAGCGGTCTAATATTGTTTATTTTTAGGGAGAAAGTCTAAGGTACACTTGCTATCAAATTGGCTACTTCATATGGGGTAGGTGTCACTTAAATGTTCAGCTAATTAACTAATCTATCAACTGGTCAGTTATTTGACCAGTTACGCAAGCGGTTGGTAGGTCAGTTTGTGCGCTGTCTGTCCTCCCGTCCGTCCGTCCGTCCGTCTGCCTGCCCGCCTGCCCGCCTGTCTGTCTGTCTGTCTGTCTGTCTGTCTGTCTGTCTGTCTGTCTGTCTGTCTGTCTGTCTGTCTGTCTGTCTGTCTGTCTGTCTGTCTGTCTGTCTGTCTGTCTGTCTGTCTGTCTGTCTGTGTATCTGCCTGTCTGTCTGCCTGCCTGCCTGCCTGCCTGCCTGTCTTGTTGTCTGCTCGTCTTTCTATCCATCTTTTTGTTTACCTGTCTGTTTGTTTATTTGTTTGTCTGTCTGTCTGTCTGTCTGTCTGTCTGTCTGTCTGTCTGTCTGTCTGTCTGTCTGTCTGTTTGTTTGTTTGTTTGTTTGTTTGTTTGTTTGTTTGTTTGTTTGTTTGTTTGTTTGTTTGTTTGTTTGTTTGTCTGTTTGTTTGTCTGTTTGTCTGTTTGTCTGTTTGTCTGTTTGTTTGTCTGTTTGTCTGTCTGCTTGTCTGTTTGTTTGTTTGTTTGTTTGTTTGTCTGTCTGTTTGTCTGTTTGTTTGTCTGTCTGTTTGTCTGTTTGTCTGTTTGTTTGTCTGTTTGTCTGTTTGTCTGTTTGTTTGTTTGTTTGTTTGTTTGTTTGTTTGTTTGTTTGTTTGTTTGTTTGTTTGTTTGTTTGTTTATTTATTTATTTATATGTTTGCTTTCCTACATGTTCGTCATTTTGTGCTTACATTTTTTTCTACTTGGTTGCTTAATTCACTGTCTTGTTTGTTTGCTGCATATTATTAAAAATTATTAAAAAATTGTTGTTAATATTGTTAGCAATAGCATTTTTTAAACTTCGTCAAGTGTAGTACCAAGAATATTAACATAAATGTACGGTAATGATGTACTTTTAATTGCAGCGTACATTTTGCTTCTGGTGCTTTTCTCTTTCATTACCGCTTTTGGATATTCCTTCGCCACGTTTTCCGAAGTTCGATCTGTCGTTTTGAGTGGTACCAAATTTCTCGTGTAAGAAATTTGTTCTGTTCTGTTTTGTTACTTTAATTCTATTTCGAGCTTAGCGCAAATACAAACGTCCCGTAGTGACATCTGACAACAACAACAACAACAACAACAACAACAACAACAACAACAACAACAACAACAACAACAACAACAACAACAACAACAACAACAACAACAACAACAACAACAACAACAACAACAACAACAACAACAACAACAACAACAACAACAACAACAACAACAACAACAACAACAACAACAACAACAACAACAACAACAACAACAACAACAACAACAACAACAACAACAACAACAACAACAACATTGACAACGAAAATACAAATACAAGTTTTAATTACTTCTTCGCACAAGGGGCTTTTCAAGAGCAATTTACATACTAAATTTCAAATTAAAGTGTCTATGAAATGAAAAATTCGTTGGCATTTTTTTTTTGTTTTATTGTACAGAGGAGCATGGCAGGAACACTCACTGAAAATTTCAAGAGAATCTGATACGTAGTTTTCGCTATTAACTCTCAAAGTTTGCCATGACTAGTCGTTCTCGGAGAAAAATTGGACTTTCGGAAACAATGCTTATGACGTACGCAAATGGACAACTATGCAATAGATTTCACTATTGATGATCCATCTGCATACGTCATAAGGCATTGTCACCAAGAAGCCCAAATTTCGCCAAAACAAACTATCCACGGCAAATTTTGAGAGTTGATAGCGCGAAAACTACGCATCAGATTCTCTTGAAATTTTCAGTGAGTGTTCCTGTCATGCTCCTCTGTACAATACAGACAAAAACAAGAATCTTTTTACGGCTGTTTTCCCCGCTTACGCGGGGGTTGGCCGGCGGCTCCCCACAGCAGTTTCCTCCACTTCTCTCTCTCCAGAGCATCCTCCCTTTTCAACCCACAATCTCTCATATCCCCTTCCACCACCTGACTCCATGTCATCCTCAGCCTTCCTCGTCCTCTTGTACCTTCCACCTCGAGTGACATGCTCTTCTTCACCCAGTCACCATCGTCTTTCCGCAGCACATGTCCCAACCATCTCAACCGGTTCCGCTTTATCACATCAGACACCAACTTAATCCCTATTCGTTCCCTCAGCTCCACAGTCCACACTCGGCACTCTATCCTTTAGCGATACACCACACATCCATCGCACCATCCTCTGTACAATAAAACAACAAAAATGCCAACGTATTTTTCACTTCATCGACACTTTAACTGTTACAAATAGAAGTACCTGTTTTTATATGTCAGGCTGAATGCGTTCTTATATAATGGGGGCCTAATTTCCAAATTTCAAACTGTAGGTTCTTAATCCACTTGGTTCTTATACGTGTGTTTACTATAATACGTACAGGAGCATTCTAAGTGAGTTTTTGTTTGATTTATGTAGTGTCTTCGTATCAGTCGCAGTGCTTCTCTGGATAACTTTACCTATTGCATCAATTACAATATTCCGTGATCAGTCGTTTTCAAAGAACGTCATAGCAATAAATAACAGGTTAGAGTTAATGTTTATTTGATTCGACAATGTGTTGTATTTTAACTAGTTTTTATGACATTTCATGACCTTCAGTCAGTTCAGTATTCTTAAAAATCACCCCTCAGAATGCAGGAAATGGCATTTCCAAGACTCTAAATTTCAAAAATTTCCGGGGGAGGGGCATACCCCCAGTAGCTCAATGGTTAAAGCGTCTCACTAGCGATCAGAAGGTTGTGGGTTGCACACATATTCAACCCACGTTCAAATCATCTGAGTCACAGTAGCTCAATGGTTAGAGCGTCTCAATGGTGATCAGAAAGTTGTGGGTTGTGACACATATTCAACCTACGTTCAAATCATCTGAGTCACAGTAGCTCAATGGTTAGAGCGTCTCACTAGCGATCAGAAGGTTGTGGGTTGTGACACATATTCAACCTACGTTCAAATCATCTGATTCACAGTAGCTCAATGGTTAGAGCGTCTCACTGGTTATCAGAAGGTTGTGGGTAGGAGTCCCGCTTGGAAACTCAGAAATTTTTCCTAAGTAAAATAGCTCGAAGGACATTTACACTCAATTCTCATATCTGAGCTAGTATATTCATCTCTAGACTTGCTCCAAGTTCGCCTCTTAGCGCTAGTTTTTGCGGGCGGGTGGAAAGGCGGGCGAGCGGAAAGGCGGGAGGAAAGAGGCGGACTTGTTTCGCTTGCAGGGTTTTGAATCTAATTACATATTCTGGCGGGAAATCGCTGAAATGTAACATCGCCCTGTTTTGACGTGTTTCGGGTTTGTCGTACATGCAATGGAAAGTGATTCTACCCCTAATAAAACGTTTTCAAGGGTCTGTTTAACTCCAACTTCCAAAGAATGTTAAATCACGGATATCAGATACTGTGGATCCGAATTACGTCACCGGTCGAAAACTTCACCGGTGAATTTTGGCGCGCTGCAGGTGGGAAAAGTCCTTTTCAACGAGGAACCGAAAGGTCAAAAATATCGAAAGGTCAAAAATGTTTGAAAAGGACTTTGAGAAAGTCTAATTCATCTCCAATCTTTAATATGTCAACAATGCCTTTTTTAAGAATAGCTTGGTGGTCAATAATCTTTTTAACCAGATTTCGATTTCCGCCTGTTGCATCAATTGCATAGATTTTGTCTGATATTAATGTTTTCCTTTGGGCAGCTCATAAATTATACTCACCAGTGTATCTATTCCAAGTCCTATAATTGGAGTTTCCTTTTCTGACTCTATTCATTATATTCTTTTGTGCGTAGTAAATGGTATATGTTTTGGCTCGTTCACTTGCTTGTTGCAGGAACGTCTACTTGGTCTTCTCGTATTTCTGGTTTTTCGTTGGCCTACCAATGGGTCTTCTCTCGGCCGTCTCACGAATACTTAAAGCAATGGTAATTGGTTCGCTGATGCTTCCAAGAATCGACCGCAGCGTAATGCCTGAAGGATTTCAGGCGTTCGATCAAGGTAAATGAATAATATTAATGTCCTTACTGGACCATTATAGGAACTGAACATTTAGATATAACTGATAGGCCACTCCAAATTGGACTTTAGTTTCCCGTCCACCGTCCGCGTCCCCTAGAAGGGGCCGCGTGATTTGACCATTATTGACCTTTTGTTTCTATTATTGATTAATCTACCAATAAATTGTTTACATATCAACGTAACACGCAATATAAAATTGTTAGAAAGCGAAAAAGCAGCACTTTCGTATTAACCAAGGGTCTGGGTACGAGATTGGTATTAACCGCTGGGATTTAAGAAATGCGCGATGGCGCACATTGGCACAACATTCGCACCGGAAGCGAGATTTCAGGGATATTGCATACATATTAAATAATGGATAATGAGCTGCCCGCCCGCGTGCAATTCTCAGGAAGGGATGGACGGGAAACTAAAGTCTCATTTGGAGTGGCCATAGGGTTATGCAGTATAAATAAAGTTAGAAGTAATATTGGGCATTTCACTCGATTACAGATGTTCTAGGGATTTTAGGTGAAGGAAAATTCGAGTGCAGGATACATAAAGGTAGTTTAGTTTGCTCCGGTTTCCTCCTGTAGAACAATGAAGCAATGTGGAATGACCCTTACTGGACCACTAGGAACTGAACCGTTTAGATATAACTGATAGGGTTATCCAGTATAAATAAAGTTAATTTAGTTTCCTCCGGTTTCCTCCTGTATAGAGCATTGAACCAATGAGGAATGACCCTTACTGAACTATTAGGAACTGAACAGTTTAGATGTGACTGATAAGGTTATCTAGTATAAATAAAGTTAGTTTCCTACTGTAGTAACACTGGACCAGTCAGGAATGACTCTTACTGGACCTTCTGGGAGAACAGTGTAGATATGAGTGATGGGGTTATCCAGTATAAATAAAGTTATAAGTAATATTGGGCATTTCACTCGATTACATAGCATGTTCTAAGGATTTAAGGTGAAGGAAAATTTGAGTGTAGAATATATACATTTTAAGACCAAACCGGGACCCGTTACGAAAAATGCAACTACACAGGCCTTCCAGTAGGAACTGAACCCACGACCTTGCGATTCTAGTGCAATGCTCTGACCACTGAGCCACGGAGGCCGTTGCCAAGAGCTTGATTGCGAGTTCTGTATATATGATAAGGTGGTAATGCCAGGAGAGAATTGGGTATATTTATAAGTAATATTGGGCATTTTGGTTTCCTTACTGTAGGAGCACTAGATCAATGAGGGATGGCCCTTACTGGACATCTAGAACGAACAGTTTAGATATGATTGATAGGGTTATCCAGTATAAATAAATAAATAAATAAATAAATAAATAAATAAATAAATAAATAAATAAATAAAGTTAGTTAGTTTAGTTTCCTCCGGTTTTCTCCTGTAGTAACACTGGACCAATGAGGAATGACGATTTCTGGACCTCTGAGGAGAACAGTGTAGATATAACTGATGGAGTTATCCAGTATAAATAAATTTAGTTTAGTTTACGTAATTGCACGAGGGCTTTGTAATCCCGGTAAAGTCCGACGTCGAGTATTTGAACTGACTTCTCAATCTCAAAACTCCGAAGATACCTCTGAAACGTAATATAATTTGCCTTATTTCAAAGTCCCAAGACTTTGAAAACGTATTTTGCATTATTTCAAAGTACTAGTACTTTTCCTCCGATTTCAAAGCACTGATTAAACATTAATTTCTTTTGTTTTTGGTTCATGAATTATTAATAAGTTTGAGAATTATAATTGCAGCTTCAAATAAAGTTGGCCATCTTACATTTGCATGTAGTGTTTCCGTGTTTTCAAAAAAACAATTCGGTGACCATTTCATATTTCTTTTTCAAGGTTTTCATGCCTACGTGTGCTACCTTTACGTTCAAGCAGCCTACAGAAATCCTCTTCTTCGCGTTTTTTGTCAAATCCTTTACGACATAAGACGTAAGTAAAAAATCGAAATATAGTAAGGTTAGATATACTGCCGAAACAGAAAACGTAGCAGTCTAACGTTTTGAGCGAAGGCCCTTTGTCAGAGAGAAACGTAAATTTTTACTTCGCTGTAACTAAACAGTTGCGTGTTGAAGTGCCTCTGTCACTTGTGTATATTTTATATATTCGTAATCTTTGGGTTCTCCTACGCAAAATTACAATATATCTTGTCCCGTTCCAAAATTCCATCTTCACGGACTTTCAAAAAGTCCATGAAGATGGAATTTCGGAACGACAAATGTCACTTTTTCGTGGTCAAGGTTAGTAGTTATACTTACCGCAAGTGACGTTGAAAAACGAATACAAGTCGTTGGAAATGTGAAAACTTTCCATTGCAGAATTGGCTGCCATTTTGAATTTTATTGTCAACATCGTTCCCAGGGCCTTGGGAGCAGTACAATTAATAAAATAATTGTACTGCAGTAAAATTAATAAAATAATTGTACTCCTCTCAACCAATCAGAATGTAGTAATTTTGTCATGCATATAATAAAACAAGCAACACGGTGGCTGGGAGAGAAAAACAGGACTATCACCCCAATTGATATTTCTCCCTACGCCTAGCACTCCGGCTGCAAATCACTACGCTATGGTAAATTTACCGTAGCGTCGTAGTGTAAACAGACGATTTTTTTGCTATGGAACGCTCACCCCAATCCAGACAACCACCATGGTACACTATGAACTAAAAATTCCATGTAAATATTTTGAAATGAGTACGGAGAACACCCAGAGTGAAAACGTTTCTTGTCAAGTAATGAAGCAAGATGTTTTTAAAGGCGTGGGGGATTGTAATCATATGATTTTGCTCGTACAATTAAGGATTTACACTACTCGTGATATTTGAAAACTGTGCCAAATTGCACTCGCCTAACGGCTCGTGCAATTTTGGCAAAATTTTCAAAGATCACTTGTAGTGTAAATCCTTAATTGTACTCGCTATCATATGATTACGTATACGTATTCATGTAATATGTTGTGGCAAAGCAAATAAATATATTTTATAAATTTGACTCTCAGGAACCAACAGTAGCGGGAGTAAAACCTCGTTGCCCACGAGAAGAGTTCGAAACAAGTGGTGTCTTCTCCTTACACTAATCCACAACCCACGCCTAGCGGCCGAACGGAAACACGCGCTTGCGCAGATGCCGGTGGTAAAAATCGTCAACAGTGATGATGTCACAATTCATGTGTCAAAATATGGGTCAACAAATAAATTTGAATTGGATTAGTTTACTCCACATAAGTAAATATAAAAGACGTAAATAAATAAATTAATTAATTAATTAATTAATTAATTAATCGATCAGCTTATTTGTTTGTTTGTTTGTTTGTTTGTTTGTTTGTTTGTTTGTTTGTTTGTTTGTTTGTTTGTTTGTTTGTTTGTTTGTTTGTTTGTTTGTTTGTTTGTTTGTTTGTTTGTTTGTTTGTTTATTATTATATTATTTATAACATAGAAAAATCTTATTTATTTCCTTAAATAATAAGATTTTTTTGAAATAAATTTTAAGAATGTAAACAATTTCAGGAAAATTACTTTAGATGAAATAAAGCCTTTTTCCAGCTTCTGGAGCAGCGAGAAAGATTTATCTGTGTTAAATTTTCATATTTTAGCCTTATTTCAAAAGCTGAAATAGCCTTTACTTTTTGACCGATTTTGGTCACTTTTTAAACTTTTGAGTTAGGGTCAAAAACGGTTAAATAAAGTCGTTATAAAGAAAGTCAAAAAACGACAATTTAGCCCAAATAAAGCCTTTTTTTGCCTTCTAGAGCAACAAGAAGGCTTTATTTGGGCTAAATTATCGTTTTTTGACCTTATTTTAAAATTTGAAAAAATGGCAAAAATCGGTCAAGACGTAAAGGCTAACCCCTTTACTTTTTGACCGATTTTGGCCATTTTTTCAACGATTAAATAAGGCTAAAATATGCATATTTAGCCCAAATAAAGCCTTCTTGTTGCTCTAGAAGGCCAAAAAAGGCTTTATTTGGGCTAAATTATCGTATTTTGACCTTATTTTAAAGTTTGAAAAAATGGCCAAAATCGGCCAAAAAGTAAAGGCTAACCCCTTTACTTTTTGACCGATTTTGGCCATTTTTTCAACTTTGGAAATAAGGCTAAAATATGCATATTTCCCCAAATAAAGCCTTCTTGTTGCTCTAGAAGGCCAAAAAAGGCTTTATTTGCGCTAAATTATCGTTTTTTCACCTTATTTTAAAGTTTGAAAAAATGGCCAAAATCGGCCAAAAAGTAAAGGCTAACCCCTTTACTTTTGGACCGATTTTGGCCATTTTTTCAACTTTGGAAATAAGGCTAAAATATGCATATTTCCCCAAATAAAGCCTTCTTGTTGCTCTAGAAGGCCAAAAAAGGCTTTATTTGCGCTAAATTATCGTTTTTTCACCTTATTTTAAAGTTTGAGAAAATGGCCAAAATCGGCCAAAAAGTAAAGGCTAACCCCTTTACTTTTTGATAGATTTTGGCCATTTTTTCAACTTTGGAAATAAGGCTAAAATATGCATATTTACCCAAATAAAGCCTTCTTGTTACTCTAGAAGGCCAAAAAAGGCTTCATTTGCGCTAAATTATCGTTTTTTCACCTTATTTTAAAGTTTGAGAAAATGGCCAAAATCGGCCAAAAATGAAAGGCTAACCCCAAAGGAACGAGAAGATAGCCTCAAATCCCTGGAAACCCAAAATAATTGAAAAAATCCCCCCCAAAAAAACCCCCAACAAACACCCAAATACTTCTCTCTATACATACTATACTTCCAATATAGTATTGGGATATAACCATACATATTATATTATATACAATAGTTATTATATATATATATATATATATATATATATATATATATATATATATATATAATATGTTGTATTAATATAAAAACTTATATTATACTTAAAAAGAAAACTTTTAAATGAACTACATCAGAACACAGTAGTCATAACATTGTTTGGACACTGGGGTGGTTTATAGATTATCTTATATATATATACATATTGTTGTTCAGTGCTCTTACAGCACTTATATACTTTAGCAATGCCTGTAATTAGGTCATGCCAATAAAGTTTATTTAAAAAAAACAAAAAAAAACCCTTTACTTTTTGACAGATTTTGGCCATTTTTTCAACTTTGGAAATAAGGCTAAAATATGCATATTTCCCCAAATAAAGCCTTCTTGTTGCTCTAGAAGGCCAAAAAAGGCTTTATTTGGGCTAAATTATCGTATTTTGACCTTATTTTAAAGTTTGAAAAAATGGCAAAATTCGGCCAAAAAGTAAAGGCTAACCCTTTACTTTTGGACCGATTTTGGCCATTTTTTCAACTTTGGAAATAAGGCTAAAATATGCATATTTACCCAAATAAAGCCTTCTTGTTACTCTAGAAGGCCAAAAAAGGCTTTATTTGCGCTAAATTATCGTTTTTTCACCTTATTTTAAAGTTTGAAAAAATGGCCAAAATCGGCCAAAAAGTAAAGGCTAACCCCTTTACTTTTGGACCGATTTTGGGCATTTTTTCAAATTTGGAAATAAGGCTAAAATATACATATTTACCCAAATAAAGCCTTCTTGTTAGTCTAGAACGCCAAAAAAGGCTTTATTTGCGCTAAATTATCGTTTTTTCACGTTATTTTAAAGTTTGAAAAAATGGCCAAAATCGGCCAAAAAGTAAAGGCTAACCCCTTTACTTTTGGACCGATTTTGGCCATTTTTTCAACTTTGGAAGTAAGGCTAAAATATGCATATTTACCCAAATAAAGCCTTCTTGTTGCTCTAGAAGGTCAAAAAAGGCTTTATTTGCGCTAAATTATCGTATTTTGATCTTATTTTAAAGTTTGGAAAAATGGCCAAAATCGGCCAAAAAGTAAAGGCTAACCCCTTTACTTTTGACCGATTTTGGCCATTTTTTCAACTTTGGAAATAAGGCTAAAATATGCATATTTACCCAAATAAAGCCTTCTTGTTACTCTAGAACGCCAAAAAAGGCTTTATTTGCGCTAAATTATCGTTTTTTCACCTTATTTTAAAGTTTGAAAAAATGGCCAAAATCGGCCAAAAAGTAAAGGCTAACCCCTTTACTTTTGGACCGATTTTGGGCATTTTTTCAAATTTGGAAATAAGGCTAAAATATACATATTTACCCAAATAAAGCCTTCTTGTTAGTCTAGAACGCCAAAAAAGGCTTTATTTGCGCTAAATTATCGTTTTTTCACCTTATTTTAAAGTTTGGAAAAATGGCCAAAATCGGCCAAAAAGTAAAGGGGTTACCCTTTACTTTTGGACCGATTTTGGCCATTTTTTCAACTTTGGAAATAAGGCTAAAATATGCATATTTACCCAAATAAAGCCTTCTTGTTGCTCTAGAAGGCCAAAAAAGGCTTTATTTGCGCTAAATTATCGTTTTTTCACCTTATTTTAAAGTTTGGAAAAATGGCCGAAATCGGCCAAAAAGTAAAGGCTAACCCCTTTACTTTTTGACCGATTTTGGCCATTTTTTCAACTTTGGAAATAAGGCTAAAATATGCATATTTACCCAAATAAAGCCTTCTTGTTGCTCTAGAAGGCCAAAAAAGGCTTTATTTGCGCTAAATTATCGTTTTTTCACCTTATTTTAAAGTTTGAAAAAATGGCCAAAATCGGCCAAAAAGTAAAGGCTAACCCCTTTACTTTTGGACCGATTTTGGCCATTTTTTCAACTTTGGAAGTAAGGCTAAAATATGCATATTTACCCGAATAAAGCCTTCTTGTTACTCTAGAAGGCCAAAAAAGGCTTTATTTGCGCTTAATTATCGTTTTTTCACCTTATTTTAAAGTTTGAGAAAATGGCCAAAATCGGCCAAAAAGTAAAGGGGTTTTTAAATAAATAAACTTTATTGGCATGACCTAATTACAGGCATTGCTAAAGTATATAAGTGCTGTAAGAGCACTGAACAACAATATGTATATATATAAGATAATCTATAAACCACCCCAGTGTCCAAACAATGTTATGACTACTGTGTTCTGATGCAGTTCATTTAAAAGTTTTCTTTTTAAGTATAATATAAGTTTTTATATTAATACAACATATTATATTAATATAAAAACTTATATATATATATATAATAACTATTGTATATAATATGTATGGTTATATCCCAATACTATATTGGAAGTATAGTATGTATAGAGAGAAGTATTTAGGTGTTTGTTGGGGGTTTTTTTTTGGGGGGGGGATTTTTTCAATTATTTTGGGTTTCCAGGGATTTGAGGCTATCTTCTCGTTCCTTTGTGCAGAGAAATACAAACTTGGAAAAAATAGATTTATCAGAACAGGATCGTCCGAAGACATCGTGTGTTCAAGTAATTTCTGTTTAGTTTCTGTTGTTGTGTTGAGATCAAACAGATTTTTGAGAATGTTGTTTGAGTTGTCTCGTAAATGTTGGTATTTTTGGCATGTGAAGGCGAAGTGGAATTCGTTTTCCACATTGCCAGAGTCACATAGTTTACAAATACGCTCTTCACGAGGAACATTTTCGTATCTTCCTCGTTCAATTTGCAACTTATGGTTGCTTATACGATATTGGGAGAATGTTCTCCTTATTGTTGGATTTTTAATTAGAGATAAGTATTCTTCCATTTTGTATTGGTTTTTGAATTTACAAAAGAAAGATAGTTTGGAGGAGTTAGTCATTTTATGACGCCAGAATTCTTCATATTTCACTTTCATTTTATTTACGACAGTTTTTGTACAGTAGTTGATAATATCATTTTCCAAGTTTGTTTTATCATAGAATGGTTTTAACATAGCTATCGCCTTGGTATAATAAGATTCTTTACCATTATCATATAAATGTTTAGACATTAGGAATGATTGTTTAACAATTGAGTTGTCTTCTAGTTTGAGAATATGTTTAAAATAGTTGATTATATTCTTTTTAATTGAAATCAGAAGTGGATACTTCCCAAGTTCACTTCTGCAAGCTATATTGCTTGCTTTTCTGTTCACACCTAAATATAATTTGCAAAATCTTAGGTGGACTTTTTCTGTTTCGGAATTGTCCCATTTGTTAAGATCATTTTTTTCATATGCTCCCCAGATTTCTGAGTTGTATAGTAGAATGGGGGAGATAACTGTGTCAAAAATTTTGGTAGCTGTTTTCGGAGAGAGTTTATGAAAATCAAGTTTTTTACGAATTTTATGAAGGGCATGCAGAGCTTTTTCGCATAGCTGTTGTTGAGCAAGCTTAAATTTGCCGTTGGGTACAAGTTTGAGACCAAGATAGGTATACTCTTTGACTATATCTATCTTTTTATCTCCAATGTGGAAATTAAGGTCTGGTAATTTTGAGTTATGTTTTTGTAGAATCATAATTTTAGTTTTCTTGATGTTTACTTCCATTAGCCACTTACTACACCATTCGTGCAGTTGGTTTAGACAGTTTTGTAAACCTGATTTTGAGCGTGAAAGTATAATGAGATCATCTGCATATAGGAGACTGTTTATAGCAGTCCCGTTTGGTAATACAAATGGATCTGATTGTGTTTGTTCGAATAGTTTTGGGAGTTCATTTATATAAATATTAAATAGTAAAGGGCTCAAAATGCATCCTTGACGAACTCCCTTTTTGTAGGGGAAAAACGGAGTTCTGTTATCGGAAAGTTTTATTGCACATTTGGTGCTTGAATAGAGGTCTTGAATTAAATCATAGAAATGTCCTCCTATGTTATTTTTGAGTAATTGGTAGAATAAGCCTTGATGCCAAACGGAATCAAAAGCTTTTCTAAAGTCGACAAAACATGTATAAATTTTCTCATTCTTACTCTGTTTAACGTATTTATCATGCAGAGTTTTCAGTGTGAGAACATGGTCTGCCGTTCTGTTTCCTGGCATAAACCCGATTTGAGTAGGGTGAATTAGTTTGTTTTTATTTGCAGAATTCATTAATCTATTGTTCATAATTGAGCAAAATAATTTGCCCATGCAGCTTGAGACACAAATACCTCGATAGTTGTTGGGATCAAGGGAGTTTCCCGATTTATGGATCGGGGTTATAAGGCCTTCAGTCCATAATTCAGGAAACTTCCCTGATGTTAAGATATTGTTAAAAACTTTTAAAAAACCTTTGGAAAGAATTTCAACACTACATTTAATCATTTCATTACTAATTCTGTCGTTATATACAGCTTTTTTTGATTTTAGTTTTTTCGCTGCTTTTAGTAGTTCATCTTCTGTGATGACGTCATCAAGTTCATTAAAATTGTCTTTAATTTTCTCATAGTCTTTTAGACATTTAATAATTGCGTCTTGTTCCTTATTTAATTGATGTTCTGAATGTAGTGTTTCAAAATGGTTGAGCCATTCGCTTGGTTGTGGTATTTTTTAAAATACGGTCAAAATACGATAATTTAGCGCAAATAAAGCCTTTTTTGGCCTTCTAGAGCAACAAGAAGGCTTTATTTGGGGAAATATGCATATTTCACCTTATTTTAAAGTTTGAGAAAATGGCCAAAATCGGCCAAAAAGTAAAGGCTAACCCCTTTACTTTTTGACAGATTTTGGCCATTTTTTCAACTTTGGAAATAAGGCTAAAATATGCATATTTACCCAAATAAAGCCTTCTTGTTACTCTAGAAGGCCAAAAAAGGCTTTATTTGCGCTAAATTATCGTTTTTTCACCTTATTTTAAAGTTTGAGAAAATGGCCAAAATCGGCCAAAAAGTAAAGGCTAACCCCTTTACTTTTTGACAGATTTTGGCCATTTTTTCAACTTTGGAAATAAGGCGAAAATATGCATATTTCCCAAATAAAGCCTTCTTGTTGCTCTAGAAGGCCAAAAAAGGCTTTATTTGGGTAAATATAAATATTTTAGCCTTATTTCAAAAGTTGAAAAAAGCCTTTACTTTTTGGGCGATTTTGGCCGTTTTTTGAAATTTAAAGTAAGGTCAAAAAACGATAATTTAGCCTAGCCTCCTCCGCAGGCAACTCTTGTTTTCTCCAGCAAACCCTTGTGTCACACAAATCCCACATGTCCCCTGATCAAAAGCGAGGGCCCAAAAGAGTTGCCTGCGGAGGAGGCTAAATTTAGCCCAAATAAAGCCTTTTTTTTGCCATCTAGAGCAACAAGAACGCTTTATTTGGGCTAAGTATGCATATTCTAGCCTTATTTCAAAAGTTGAAATAATGGCCAAAATCGGTCAAAAAGTGAAGGGGTTGGCCTTTACTTTTTGGGGTTTGGCCTTTTTTTGCGATCTAGAGCAACAAGAAGGCTTTATTTGGGCCAAATATGCATATTTTAGCTTTATTTCAAAGTTGAAAAATGGCCAAAATCGGGCTTTACTTTTTAGCTATTACTTTTTGACCGATTTTGGCCATTTTTGAAACTTTTGAGTTAGGGTCAAAAACGGTTAAATAAAGTGGTTTTAAACCCTTCTGTGAAAAAAGGGAAGGCTGTATTTTGGCTAAATTTTTTTATTTTTTGAAAAAAATCCGGGAAAAAAAAGAAAAGGGGTTAGCCTATACTTTTTGACCGATTTTGGTCACTTTTGACAGTTTTTTAAAAAATAAAAAAAAATTTTTTTAGCCCAAATACAGCCTTCTCATTTTCACAGGTCTAAAAAGACTTTATTTAACCGTTTTTGACCCTAACGCGAAAGTTTCAAAAGTGACCAAAATCGGTCAAAAAGTAAAGGCTAACCCTTTACATTTTGTCGGATTTTGGCTATTTTTTCAACTTTTGAAATAAGGCTAAAATATGAATATTTAGTACAAATAAACCCTTCTCGTTGCTATAGAAGCTCTAAAAAGCCTTATTTGAAGTAAATAATTATGTACTGACCTGGTCGCTAGTTGCGATGGACCCCCAACTTGAGAGGGGACTGAGGGGCCATTTTCGCCGGACCCCAGCCTCGTACCCAGGCGCTTTGGTTTGCTACGCCGCTGCAGAACGTGGCCGTCGCGTGGATCGCAGTATTTTCCATCCTCCCCCCCCCCCTCGCGTGTCGTCCCGCGCACGCGTGACGCCAACCAAAGCGCCTGGGTACGAGGCTGGCCGGACCCCACAGAAGCTCTTGGCGCGCCTGCACGGTCATCCTATCTAATCACCTTGGAAATCACGTAACAAAATTCTGGCATCTGGTTGTAAATTTTTTCTTTGTTACATACCTTGTATGAATTAATAAAAGTTGTTATATAACAAAGACTGAACTTTGGACTCTTCGGAGAATTTTGAAAACAATAGCTTGTTTCGAGCTTGTCTGGTACGAAATAGTCCATTTTCCAAAAGAAAGAATATCTATACTTATCTTCAAAGGTGTGAGAAAAAAAAACCTGGAGAAATTTAAAGCTGTTCTTTGTACTTGTTGAGTCTGGTGTATTTGTTTAGTGGAATTAAAATTACGAAGACAAAGTCAAAGTGTTTTGGTAAGTTGGTAAGTATTTTTTCGAATCAGCTTGGTATTTTTTATTTTAAAAGTCTTTGGTATATAACAAAACGCTTGTTGACTTTTGCCTCGAAAAACATTGAGTTTTACGGTCCCTTAGGAATATTAGTGAGGTTCAGATCACACTTCCACTACCGCTACCGTAAATGTGGTTAATGTTCGTTTTTTCGTCCTGTAGTCGTAGTTGGGTTTAATCCTAGTACCGTAAAACGCTTTCTTTTTGCACTAGGTTCGAGACCTGCGACCATTACTGAACGTAAAAACAATATTTGACAATATATTCAATATATTTAAGGTAGTGGTAGTGGTAGTGGTAGTGGAAGTGTGATCTGGACCTCGCTAATGACATTGAAGCCTTCGGGTGCGTAAAACTCGATGTTTCCCTCAGCGCCAGTCAATAAGTGTATATTATATTTTGTGAAGTTTGCAAAGAAACCGTCGCCCACAAAGCATGGAAACAAAACAACAGATTAACTTTTAATCCAGAGTTAATTCTAATCCAGCTTGGCCATGCATTGTCAATGGAAGTGAACTCTATTCTCTATATCTGGAACGTTAACTTCAGTAATACCATGACTTGAGGGAAAATGACTTGACAATTCTTCCCTCGGCGGCGGGGAAATTTAATCGATAATTTCCCTCAAGTCATGTTATTAGTTTGTAATATTATGATCGCCGAGGAAAACTTTGAGAATCTTGCAGACAGGAAATTTACACGGTTGATCAGAGAAGTTGCATCTAATTTTCCCGTGCATGTTGATGAGGGAAAATATATGCAAGCGGGAAATTTAGAAAAAGACAAAGGATTTCTTTGTCCTCTAATTTTCCCTCATCAACATGCACGGGAAAATTAGAAGACAAAGGATAAGTTTCCCTCTTGCATGAGCGATGAGGGAAATACGACGTTTACATTCCTTCGGAGAACAAAAGAATCCGAGGCGATCATGGTATTACTTCAGAAAAATTTAGGGTTAAATAATGATTTTTAAGTCGTATTTTTCAGTCTTAGCTTAACGTATGAATTTTTCTTGAACATTTCACAGCAATACATGTCAAAATAGGAAGCCTAGGCTCGATTGCCAACCGTTCCCCGGGCCCTGGTACACATACCTCTCCCAAGAGACGGCTGGGCACGTGAACCACAGAGCGTGTCTGTGACGTTTTGCATAAATTATTTTCACGATATCAATAACCATAGAAACCACTGATCTCAAATGATAGACTTATTATACTGGATAGAGCATCTTATTGTTTCAAAAATTGAAGTCGGAGGTGAAAATCTCGCGGCAGCCATATCCGGTAGGATCCACAATATTGCTGAATCATAGTTTTCGCCTCTGGTTTTCGCTTTAAATGATCGGATTTTTAACGAAAACCAGCTAAATTTTTGTGACATGTATCTGTCGCTATGGGAGAACTTAAAATTGGCTGTATGAAAACCAAGTGGGTCCCACCTGAAATGGCCGCCGCTAATTTATTCCGACTTCACAGTGAGCACCGGATGCTCTATCCAGTATGAGTCTATTATTTGAGATCAGTGATAGAAACTGACTGAAATATCAGCGACTTCCGTGATACTGTAGCCTGAATGAGGAGAACATCCTGGCCAATAACTAATTTCTCTAGAGCTTCCCGTTGTAAAACTTTAATCAATCAATCAATCAATCAATCAATCAATCAATCAATCAATCAATCATAAACGTTTCTAAAATGCCATTGCATTCACTCATCAGCACTCTATTGATCGCCATTTTGAACTTACGGGGTAATTCACGGAATAATCACAGTAATATATGCCTGCTGGAAATGTACAGGCACGTTTGTGAAAATCGATAACGGACAAGCTCACGAGTCCAGCCGTGATTTCGGGGGAGGTAAGTACCAGGACCGGAGATACGGTTGGCAATCGAGCCTAGAGGAAACCTCGGTTAAATTAAGCAGCTAAGTACAGAAATGGCTTCGACTTCGTATTTTTACAATTGCAGATATGGAGAATAGAGTTCACTAGTCAGTGAATGTTCGTGGCAACAAGTGTCACTAACGCTCAAGTAATTTGGAGCTTGTGGTGATGGAAGGGGAACTGGATAGGAAACTTAAAACAATGTTAGGAAACCGGAAACGATGTTTGCACAACTTGCTATGGTAATTATACACTTATAAGAGCTAATATGCACCTAACGGGTGATCCCATATGGCCAGGACCAGCTATTGCTGAAATTAAACAATAGTGTAATATCACTTAAGTTCAGCAGTGTCTCTGAAGTTAGCCATGTGGGACTACCATTAGTGTAATAGCCGCTTATAAGTGTGTAATTACCATAGCAAGTTGTGCAAACATCGTTCCCGGTTTCGCAAGTTTCCTATCCAGTTCCCCTTCCATTATCTATGTTTGGAGTTTGTGGTGATCAGTTCATGTCCAATTTGTACCAATTCCTGGATTAGAATTAGGATCTATGACGCGTAATGAGTGTCCAAATTAGACCCCGGTTACACTAGAGCAAAACGTTTCGGATTCGTGACGAATCAGATGTCACTGGAAATTGGTCTCCTCCGGGTTAAATTTCCTAGGAAATTTGTCTTCCAGGGGACATATTTCCCAAGAAATTTGTCCCCCCGAAACCAGCATAAGCCACCAAGTACTGCTGTTCAACTGCTGTTTGGTTCCAGAGGTTTTGTTCTTGACAAGTTTCAGTCGCCAGATAAAAATTTGAAACCCTTCAAGGCTTTCGAAAGACAAAACTAGCCCGCCCCCCACAAGAACACGTTGTCCCCTAGGGAGATACATTTCCCAAGGTGAAAGTTGGCTTAATTTATGTAATTTCTTCTTGGGATATCCAAACCTCAGTCTCGGAACTGATTTCCTTTGTTTTATCGTATGAATTATTAATGATTTTGAGAATGTAACTCTTCAAATAAGGTCATCATTCTAATACGCATTAATTTTGACACTCATTACGCGTCCGATAAGGAACAGGTTTAGACCCCGTTTACACGATGCACATTGAAAACGGAACAAAATCATGCCGTTTAGGCCTTGCGTTTACACGATACCAGCACAAAAATAACATGAAAACGGCACAAAATGAAGACGGGTTCCTTGACAGCATGAAATGAAAATGGAACACTAACCGGTATCGTGTAAACGCCCGTGCCGTAACAGTTTGATGACGGTGATCACGATATATGTAGTATTCACAAAGCCTTCTCAATTCTCATTGGAAGAGAATAGTCATATGCTAATCCGTCATTGTATTATACCGGCACCGTGTAAACGCAAGACTTTTTGGCTTGTACTTACACCGGCATGATTTTGTTCCGTTTTTCAAATTGTACCGGCATCGTGTAAACGGGTCTTATACATAATTATTTCACGATTGAGTCGGTTTTCTTTGATGTACCGCGGGCTGTATATAGCATACAGCCCTTGAATACTAATTAGAAAAGAAATGAAGATAAAAACTAGGAAAATCTTTGTCCAAGGTAGGAAAAAAGACATAAGTTTGTTGGAAAACCTCCTCAATCGTGAAATAAGTCAGATAAAACCCTCGAACGTCGGGCTGTATGCGATATACAGCCCTCGGACGCTTCGCGTCCTCGGGGCTGTATATAGCATACAGCCCTCGTTCTCGGGCTTTATCTCTTACATATTGGACATGAACATATACAGTGACCAAGTTTGTTTTCTTCGCAATGCAGAATGCAAGAAAAAGAAAGCTAAGTGTAATTTTGTGGTGAATTAGAAAATTTTAGAAAATTTGTCAAGTGATATTCTTTCGAAAAAACAAAAGTTCAAAATTGAGTTCGTTGGAGTCACTTCCTCTAAATATTGCTTTCACTTACTACGCCATTTTCCTGTCTAACTTCCGGTTTCTCATCCAGGGGGGATGTGTCACCGTTGGCGTGGTTTCCTTGGGGACATCGCTGGCGTCGATAGTTTTCGTAGTGAAGGAAGTCGGTGACTTCTTTGAGGTCTTGCATGTGAGTTCTACGGTCGAGTGAGAGTGTAGATATTAATCACTGACCTATATATAACTGGACTGTGGGTGCCCTATATCAATGACTGAAAGAGAGTGATCACTGGCCTATATATAACTCGACTGTGGGTGCCCTATATCAATGACTGAAAGAGAGTGATCACTGGCCTATATATAACTCGACTGTGGGTGCCCTATATCAATGACTGAAAGAGAGTGATCACTGGCCTATATATAACTCGACTGTGGGTGCCCTATATCAGTGACTGAAAGAGAGTGATCACTGACCTATATATAACTGGACTCTGGGTGCCTTATATCAATGACTGAAAGAGAGTGATCACTGACCTATATATAACTGGACTGTGAGTGTGAGTGACCTATATCAATGACTGAAAGAGAGTGATCACTGACCTATATATAACTGGACTCTGGGTGCCTTATATCAATGACTGAAAGAGAGTGATCACTGACCTATATATAATTGGACTGTGGGTGCTCTATATCAATGACTGAAAGAGAGTGATCACTGACCTATATATAACTGGACTGTGGGTGCTCTATATCATTATATAACTGGACGGTGGGTGCTCTATATCAATGACTGAAAGAGAGTGATCACTGACCTATATATTATATAACTGGACTGTGGGTGCCCTATATCAATGAGTGAAAGAGATGATCACTGACCTATATATAACTGGATGGTGGGTGCTCTATATCAATGACTGAAAGAGAGTGATCACTGACCTATATATAACTGGATGGTGGGTGCTCTATATCAATGACTGAAAGAGAGTGATCACTGACCTATATATAACTGGATGGTGGGTGCTATATCATTGACTGAAAGAGAGTGATCACTGGCCTATATATAACTGGACTGTGGGTGCCCTATATCAATTACTGACAGAGGGTGACCGATTTAAGATGGCGGTTCATGGCACTAATCTAATCAGCGGTTCCGGGATTTTGCGAGATTTTGGAAAAGCGTAACAAAAACACGAGCTGCTATAGGCGAGTGTATTTCTAAGTTAACGACTGGGTTTAACTTAGTTAAAAAAAAAAACGATGAAGTTTGGAATTCTCTCAAACTTCATTTAGCGGGAAATTTTCCGTGCACGATACTCTGATCTTTCACGGTTACTGACCGTATTCCTCTTTTGCAGTTTATCTGTTCCTTGCTTCGTTGCCGAGATATTTCGGGTAGTTTGATATGTAAACAGGGAGGTACTGTAGCCACAGGAGCCGCGGCTCCCCCCTTTTGATATAAAACAACAGACATGT
The DNA here is from genome assembly GCA_964035015.1 of Corallium rubrum. Classification (NCBI taxonomy): domain Eukaryota; kingdom Metazoa; phylum Cnidaria; class Anthozoa; order Scleralcyonacea; family Coralliidae; genus Corallium; species Corallium rubrum. The sequence continues at coordinate 8,703,966 of OZ036011.1, forward strand.
AACTACAAAACTGATGCAATATGAATTGTGTCAGGAAATAAAATGGAAACAGTGTATTCAATCTACTTAGTGTTGCATTTTGAGTATCTATGTGACGTTTGCGTGTTTTGAGTATTATGTAATGATGTTTTTTAACCTTTAGAGTCTGTAAAATCTTCCTCCAAAAGCATGCAGGAAATGGCATTTCAGCGACTCTCGATTTCAAAATTTCCCGGGGAAGCATGCCCCCGGACGCCCTAAAAATTTATTTGGGTTTCGGCTCCCCCCCTTTAAAGGCATTTTTTCCGGTTGAAATCACGTCATTCGTGTTTGTATCACAGTACAGAGACACGCAAGCGATTTTCTATTTGTTAAATAGAGAATAATACATGGATGTGCGGAAATATGAAATTTATTTCGAGTGTTGACCAGGATATCCCACGAGTGAGCGAGATATCCTGTTCAACACGAGAAATAAATTTCATATTTCCAAGCATCCATGTATTGTTCTCTTTATTATATTAAAAAATTGTCCTATTGCCTTGCAAAAATTGCATTAAACTATAATGCTGATTCAGCGATAATCGTCACATGTGCGATTATCATAAATAATCGCACATGTGAGATTATCACTTTTATTAGTGGTGGAAAAATCAATAAAACACTCTATTTTATATAATAAATATCGTTACTGTTGTTAAACCAAACTATAAAATAACCGGAAGTAAGTGAACGACAACACGCCCTCTGATTGGCTATTGAGTCAAACAAGCGTGCCATTATAACTCTCCATAACGGCACGGCACACGAGATACTTCGCGACGATTTTGTCGTTTTTGATGAATTTTATGTGGATTTAATCATCAACGGAAGTAAAAAATTTCTTGGATATGTCTAATCACATAATTAACACAGCAGAATATTTTCAGTGCAACTTTAAGTGCATTTGCATCGCTAAAATCGCCGACGTGTTGTACAAGGCCACGCGTGGCGCTAAATGGTAACAAACTCGTACTGAGACAAGCAATCTGTTTTTTTTTGTTTACTTTTCTTGGATTTAATGACAATTTAAAGTCATTATTTTATAAAAGAAATAAAAAACTTAGTCGCTCTGCGATTATCGAGTTATAATGCACTTGAGAAGCTAGTAAAACACTTGGCTATCGCCTCGTGCTTTACACGCATCTCTTGTGCATATTATAACTCGATAATCGCACGCGACACGGTTTTTTTATTTCTTAATCAATTCGAAGGAAGCGTGTGGGGGTGTTTTTCTCACAACACCAAATATGTAGAATTTTCAAGTAATTACGTTTGATGATAGTAATAATATATGACTTTCTCCAATAACTAATTATGCACATGTGAGGTCAAGATTTAAAAAATTGAATATCAAATAACCTTAAATATCTCAAGAACGAAGCAAGGAAACCAAAACCTGCAAAAGATGTTACTCTATCATTTTAAGTGTTCTTTCAATTAAGACAAACTTAATTTTCATTTCATACAGTAGGCACTTTAAGGGAATTCCCTTAAACCATTAGCCACGGCTCGTCGGACCTACAGATCTAAACAACGTAACGTATACCCGTGGATCTCGGTATACAGTATAACCTACATGTATACAACACCGCTGCCAAACGTTTTGCGCATGCGCGACGTCCGAGCTCGCCCCAGGCTCGTCCTCAGAAAAAGAGCGGGAAAATACTGAAATATTTGGACTTGTCCAAGAATCCGACACAAAAGTTAAAATTACAGTATAAGCATATACCAAAAAGATAAGGTAGGTAATTTGTGCATGGCTTCTTTGTCAATATTGTAACATATTCTGAATTTACCCCTTCGTAATTTTCTTTACCCTTTTTTTAAAACATAAATGAATAGTCGAGTCTTACTTACATGTAGTCTTCACTGTCTGGTTGTTGTCGCCACGGCTAGTTCCCACTTCTCTTGCAATGTTCACTCAGCGAATTCACGCACGCGCAAACGTTTGGCAGCGGTGTTCATGTATACCCAATATGTGTAACAATAACCTACATATACGACTTACTTGATCATCATGTCACGGAGTAGAGTAAATTCACAATGGTTCTTATTTTCAACTAAAATTAAAAAGAGATATTAAAATAAGTAATTTATTAAATGTTATAGAGAAAACAAACAAAAAATCATTATTGTCATCACTATTCATTAAACACGACCTCCATATTTTCCCCACACTGGGAAACATGATATTTACCTTCTATGATACCCCATTTAGTTTTTCGACCTAACATGGCCTTGCCACTAACTGTCACATTTCGATCACTTCCAACAACGGCAAATGGTAATTGTTCCTAAGTGATATAAATAAATGGCAATAAGTTACTACTATTAACTACTACACGCTACACTATATTGAGATATCATAGCACCATCATACAACACCATCACACACAACACCAGACCACATACATTACTATACTAGTATCCTATACTACACAATACCATACCATACCATACCATACCATACCAAACTACTACAACACCACACTATATTGAGACACCATAGTGCCACCATACAACACCATCACACACAACACCAGACCACATACATTACTATACTAGTATACTATACTACACCATACCATACCATACCATACCATACCATACCATACCATACCATACCATACCATACCATACCAAACCACTACAACACCACACTATATTGAGACACCATAGTACCACCATACAACACCATCACACACAACACCAGACCACATCATACATTACTATACCATATCATACCATACCATCCCATACCATACAATACCACTCACTTACCATAGTATCACCATACAACACCATCACACACAACACCAAACCATATCACCATTATCATTACCATACTACACTACACCACACCACACCACACCACACCACAGAGTATTATACCACACTACACCATACCATGTCACATCACGCTACACCACACCATAGAGTACCATACCACACTGTACCACACCATACTGTACACTTACCATACTATATCATACTATACAACACTATATCATATCACACTATACCATACCATACTGTACTGTACTGTACCATACCGTACCGTACCATATTGCACTGCACTGTACCGTACTACACTGTACTGTACACTACACCTCCTACCTTAATCTTAGTGTTTGTTCGCACTTCATCCTCATCCAGTTCATCGTGAATAATAGGATACGTATTGACATTGTGACCCAAATCTTCACGTATCTTGAAAGACGAGAACAAGCAAAGAAATTTAAAAAAGAACAAATAGATCAATCCAGGTGAATATTTCAAAGCAAGAAAGATCAACTACCAATTTCCAAAAAAATATTTGAATTGAATGTTTTAGCACCCAAAAGCGCATCACAAAGGACTGTGATCACGTGAGAGAAGTAAACAAAGACAGTTTGATCGTTGAAAAGATCTCGCAAATCAACGCCTCGGCCTTATATGTACACGATGTAAAGTGCAAACTATGCATCGATAATGCAGTCTCGTAGTTCAAGTGACAGAGACTTCTCACGGTGATGTTTGCGTCCTTTAGATGTAACGTCGAACGCTGCCATATTGTGATCATAATTAATCAACGTTAACAGAGAGAATAGGCGAATAGCTGCTGGCCAGCGGTATAGTTCTATTACGTGCGCAGATGCGCAAATGGGGTGCGGTGACACATCACATGATTTGCGCTCTTCACTTGCTTTGTGTTTTCCTTTGCGCCTTGTCGGTTGTGTTGCTTTGGCCCACGCACCACTCCTCTACTGGAAACTGGAGTACTCCTGGGCTTGCCTCTAAAATTTGGTAAGTATAAATGCAATTTCCACTGATTATTCAGTGTGACAGGTGCCGGGGGTTGACCAGTGGCTTGCTTATTTTGCAAAAATTGCTGCATTGCTTTGCTATCATGGCACCTAGTCCAACCTTCATTTGACAACTTAAATAAAGATATAATGAGCTAGCCTAGTTTCTAAGCCTTTCGTTTCCGCCATGAGCTTCGCCGCGTAGTCGGTTTGGGTTCTTGGGAAGACTGATGAGGGGCTGGACACAAGAAGACCTAGCACCATTCGTAAAAAGGTCCTGCCCAGAATCGTTCTGGCCCTTCGATTGTTCCTGGGATCTAGTTTAGCGACAGTAAAAAGCAAAGGATGTCTGCGAAGATTTTACCAAAGATCTTGGTGATCGAAAGAAGGAAATTATGGAATATATTCCAATTGGAGCTCTTAACTGTTTAACTTTCAACTTTTGGTGGTTGCAGAAGGAAAGCTAGTGATAACAAAGCTAGGCCAGTAACCTTCGTCGTCCCGAAGGTGAGTAGGCTTGTATTATTTTATGCAGATGAAAATAGAAAGTGTCAGGAAACACTTAAGGCGTCATTCTTCCTCAATAAACAACTGAGCTGTAAAGTGAAAGTGTTTACGAATGTTGCTACATAACACCTAAATAATTTTATTAAAAATAGGCCTTCCCCAGCGGGTCCGTTCGGATCACTTCCGAAACGTGTCAACCGAGGAGGGCCTAGAAACTAGGCTAATAATGAGCGACAAAAAATAAATATGCTGTAAAGACCGCATTGTCACTCACGTGATTACATTCCTTTGGAAAATCGCCTAGTGGAAAACCGGCTTAAAGCGTCTTTATTTTGGGCGTGACGAGCACTCTACTGATTTTGGTAGTAACTGAGGTTTTATTGAACATTTTGTTTTTAGAAAAAAATGCTTACTCTTCGTTTGAATGCCTCCCGTTCTTCCAAAGTCAATGTGTCTGCTTTGGCGATAACAGGAATAATATTCACACATTTGTCAAGACGCTTCATGAATTCCAGATCAAGGGATTTTAATCTAAGATATAAGACATGAAAGACAATGAGTACGGAGCGAAAATTATTATTGTCTTAATTAAAACTACAATGTAACATCTTTTGCAGATCTTCGTTTCCGTGCTTCGTTGTTGAGATCTTTCAGTTTCTTTGATATGCAAATTAAACACTTTGACATCACACGCGTATAATGAGTTATCGGAGAAAGTTCTATATCTTTGCTATTATCAAACGAAATCACTTCGAAGCCGATCCTGTTCGTCTATTTCGCATAGAGCATTAGACAGATTTTTAATCGATTTCGTTTGATAATAGCAAAGATACCGAACCTTCTCTGATAACTCATTATACACGTGTGACGTCAAAGTGTTTAATTTGCATATCAAAAAAAATGAAGTTTTTTCCTTTGAAGTAAAATCGTCTGGCGTTACTGTAGATAAAAATATATTTAATGTAAGGTTGTCCAACGACAAAATTGCGCATCAAGAGTTACTGGAAGCCCTACCTGTATTTATTATTATAAGTAATAACATGACTTGAGGGAAATTAGCGATTAAATTTCCGCAGCCGAGGGAAGGTTTGTGAAAGCCCTCATACTTTTACAAATCTTCCAGAGGCAAAGGGGAAATTTTATCGCTAATTTCCCGAAAAGTCATGGTATTAGATGTTGATGAGGGAAAATATATGCAAGCGGGAAATTTAGAAGACGACAAAGGATTTCTTTGTCTTCTAATTTTCCCTCATCAACATGCACGGGAAAATTAGAAGACAAAGGATAAATTTCCCTCTTGCATGAGCAATGAGGGAAATACGAAGTTTACAATCCCTTGGAGAACAAAAGAATCTGAGGCGATCATGGTATTACTTGATTAAGCACTACGGCACTCTTTAAAATTTTAGGGTTTCAGAGCAGCACGGTGTTCAGGGGCGGCACTTTTCTGAGAGTGGCACATATTCAGGTCCTAATTCAAAGGGGAGAGGTGCCTTATTCTGGGGCAGCACTTAATCGAGGGTAGCAATCTTCAAATCACAACATTTGCAAATAATAACAAGCAAATGCTAGATACAGTAGTTAAATGGAAGAGCAATGAAATAAGCACATATATACCCACTTTGAAGTGAAAAATATTGTAATGGCACTCAATCAAGGGTATTGCTAGTTACATGGCACTTTTTGGGCAGCACTTAAGTAAATATGATAAAGCTTTAAAATGTTGAGCTAGAGAGCTGTAACAATGCATTGGCTCACCTGTGACCAGTTGGTGCAATGAAATACAGACAACAGTGGACTCGAGTATCTGGAATTCTTGCTTTTCTATAGGTACTGGATTCTTCTCTGTAGTAATGTGCAAATTGGTCATGAATATAATCAATCACTGGTTCCCAACTATTAAAAAATATATATCAATCAATCAATTACTTAATCAATCAATCATACAATCAACAAATCAAGCAGTCAGTCAGTTGGTCAATCTGTCACTCAGTCAATTAGTTGGTTTGTCTGTTCATCAGTCTGTCCATTTGTTTGTTCATTTGTTTGTTTGTTTGTTTGTTTGTTTGTTTGTTTGTTTGTTTGTTTGTTTGTTTGTTCATCCATCTGTTCATTTCCATCCATCCATCCATCCATCCATCCATCCATCCATCCATCCATCCATCCATCCATCCATCCATCCATCCATCCACCCACCCACCTGTCAATCAAACAGCCAGTGAAATATAACTTACCAGTTGTCATTATTCACTTGATCACCAAAACCTGGAGTGTCAGTTATTGTGAGCCGTAAGCGAACTCCTTTTTCTTCTATAACTGTTGGGAAGACAAAAAAGGACTTGTTTGAACTTAGACACACAAATAAAAATACTACACTGCAGTATATACATGTGGCTGTCAGTAGCTAGGCATGCAACTCACCATGACTAACAGTTTTAATTTCTACAGTTTTAGGTATCACAAATGGCTGTGATATTGAAGAAGCACGACTGAGTTTAGCCTTGAACAGAGTGTTCACCATTGTTGATTTTCCCAGTCCAGAAGCACCTAGAAATTTCAAAAGTCATGTACATGTATTTACAATAGTTCAACACACAACAACTACTGTCAATCTGTCATGATAAAAATGTCTGTTAAAAAATATCTCTTAACCATTTCCCTCCCAATAATTATAGGGTCATGTGGTACTTTTGCTCTTTCTAACATCAGATATTGTACAATTATACAAAGGCAAACTGTACATGTGTTACTTGCTGTTGGTAGTTTAGCAAGACCAATGAGCAAATCACTGTCAAAAATACCATCAACATCAACCAATTTGATGTATATAGACAGAAGAGTACACCATACCATTATCAACTTACCAACAACCATAATGTTGAGTTCAAATCCTCTCTTTAGTGACTTCTTTCTGATCTGTTCCTGAATGGTGTCAAATCCAACATAACTCTCTAATAAGGTCTTCATTTTCCCCCATTGTGTGGTCTGCATCATTACCTTGGACATGATGTCAATGAAGCTATTGTATGACAATAAACCTATAACAAATGAGAACAATGATGACAACAATGACAATACAGTAATGATAACAATGGTGATGACAATGACAATAATCATAAATAATGGTAATGATAGTAACAATGGTAATGTGAATGATGATGATAATGATCATGAATGATGATAATGATCATGAATGATGATGATAATATGATGATTATGATCATGAATGATGATAATGATCATGAATGATGATGATAATGATATGATGATTATGATCATGAATGATAATTTGTAATGCAATGATAATGATGATGATATAAAAAACAATGATGATAATAATTATAATGATAATTATGATGGTGATGACCATGAAAGATGATAATGTAATGATGATGATGATGAACACTAATAATGATGATTATGATGATGATCATGGATGATAATGATCATGAAAGATGATAGCCATGATGATAATGATGATGACCACTGATAATGATGATTATGATGATGATCATGATGATAACCATGATAATAATAATGATGACCACTGATAATTATGATTACAATCATGAATGATCATCATGAAAGATAACCATGATGATAATTATGATGACCACTGATGATGATTATGATGATCATGGATGATGATGATGCAATAATGATGATGATAACAATGATGATAACAATGATGATAATGGCTAAAGCAAGGATGACAATGATAATCATGGATGATCATGAATGATAATGATGATGACAATCATGAGCTGTAATTATTCCATGATATACTTAAATGAACTCTTACCTTTTTCAGTCTTTTCATCAGAAGTTGATTTGATATAATGCTTTTGGCTCTCAGTCAAATGTCCTCCCAGCAACTGAACAGCCAAGGTGGAGATGGTCTCCACATCAACATAGCCACGCTCTTCAACATCAGCAAATTTGAACACTTTAGCTAGTGCTAAAATTAAAAAAAAACAAGGTTAGCTATAAAACAAATGTGAGCAATTAACTTTTTATGTTATGGGTCTATCTTCATTATATTTGAAGAGCCTTTGCTCAAAGTGTTAGAAACTACAGTATGTTCAATAATTTTGGCAGTACTCAAACCTTACTATATTTCCAGTTATAATAGCAGGGATGATTAGAAACAGGTCAAATAGCAACTAGGGATTTTTGGTGAAGGAAATGAACTTGCGATCAAGCTCTTGGCAATGGCCTCCGTGGCTCAGTGGTCAGAGCATTGCACTAGAATCGCAAGGTCGTGGGTTCAATTCCTGCCAGAAGGCCTGTGTAGTTGCATTTTTCGCAACTGGTCCCGGGTTTGGTCTTAAAATGTATATATTCCACACTCGAATTTTCCTTCACCAAAAATCCCTAGAACATGCTATGTAATCGAGTGAAATGCCCAATATTACTTCACATAGCAACTAGATATCCTAGATTTATGTAGCCATGGGTGCAAGCATGGGCATAATTTATATACTAGAAACCGGTAAATGGGAGAAACTCAATATGTGAACAGGGGTTTATTTATTATTAAATCAGAAAGGTTTGGATGTTTATTGTTCTTTCCACTGAATAGAATACATGTAGTACAAATTTATCTTACCAAAATGCTATTCAATGACTTAGTTTATGCATGTACAGTAAAGGTATTCAAAATGCAAGGTCGCAAAATGCAAGTATGTTATAATTACTAAAATTCCTGGCAGTCTATCATCTTTTCATTTTGCTTCATATAATAATTATACAAACAAGCCTTTGGTACAATGAATGGAATTTACAGCTAAAAATTTGAACACTATAAAGCTGCCATTTTTGGAAATGTCTAACATTCTTCACATATTTAACCCCTTCAGTTTAGTTTGTTTGCAATATATACTTCAAAACATTAACATTAGCAACAAACTCATTCAAAAACACTTAACTTTCACACAGAAAAAATAATTCTCTATTTATGAAAAGAAACAAATTCAAAATACAAGCTTAATATGTACCCTGTACTTTCCAGAATAAAATAGAATATATAATTATTCTCATTGTTTTTAATTGTGTTCTAATTACTGTAAATCCAAATAAGGAATCCCAGTCATTCAAACTTTGAGTTTTAATAGAACTTAGCATTGTTCAATCCAATAATCTATTTAGGCCTAATAAAATAAACTTGTTCATTATTACTACCTGCAAGTGTTTTTTTCGAAATCCCAATATTTGTTCTATTTTTATTTTCAAAATTTTCTGAAAAATGAAAGTTTTGAATCCCTCATCCGATTTTTTTTCAGTCAAATAAAAATTTGAATCCCCCCTCCCTCATTTGCTTTTCTCAGACTCAGTGGCGAGGACGATATTAAACTAATTAATTTTATTAGGTCTTTTAAACCTCCACAGCAAAAAGGCAAATCGATTGTATTTATAGAACAATTGTTTAACCTGTTTAATAACGCTAAAACATTAAATGCCGCTGAATATCGTCACTTTCGGCGAAGTAAATAGTCCAAACAAACCCGTCAAATTTCTAATAAGGTCCTCATGTTTAAATCACCCTGACCGGCGGTGACCCCCTAATAAGGCTACGGAGCTTTGAATATATTCGGTAGAAAGCCATTTTTAAATTCAATTCCATCCTTCTTTTGTGCCCTTTTTATATTTCTGGAATGATGTGGGCTATACTTCGTTGGAAAAGAAAAACAATGAATGTAAATAGGAAAGAAAGTGAACAGCTCACTTTGTTTTTCTTTGTGTAGTGTCAAATATTTATACAAGCCGACAAGTCGCGTTTCTTCGAATTTTAAATACAGCTGGGCGTTTGAATGGAGAAACGAGTCCTTTTGAAACGACCAAATATGCATGCGAGGCTTCCTTTTGGTAAACTGGTTAGCGTAGAAAATTAATATAATGCAACAGGCCAGGATCATTAATACGAAGAGACATATCACTTCGGCTGCCATTTTCTTACGACTTAATATTTGCTTGTTTATAATTCAATTTACCTTCAAACTGAAGATCTGTTAGGAGATACTGCTAAACAATGGAAGATAAAAGAAAGAAAGTGAGACATGATTTATCTAGTAAAGTTTAATAAAATTGATGAAGAAACGGGTTTTAATTCGCAAAAAGTTTCTACAGTTCGTACCTGTTGATCCGCCATGTTCAGTCACCGGAAATTACAGACATCCACCCTTTTGCATTTCCGGCAAGCTGACGAGTGATCCCATAACGTCCCCAGGAATTAGTGACCTCTACGAATAAATAACCACGAGATATACCTCCTTTACGAATACCTTTACCAATACATTTACGAATACCTTTACGAATACCTAATTTCCCAATACCTTTATGAATACCTTAACAAATACCTAATTTCCCAATACCTTTACGAATACCTTTACGAATACCTTTACGAATACCTTTCCAATACCTTTACGAATACCTAATTTCCCAATACCTTTACGAATACCTTTTCCAATACTTTTACCTTTCCAAATACCTTTACGAATACCTTTCCAAATACCATTACGAATACCTAATTTCCCAATACCTTTACGAATACCTTCACGAATACCTTTTCCAATACCTTTACGAATACCTTTACCTTTCGAAATACCTTTACGAATACCTTTTCCAATACCTTAACGAATACCTTTCCCAATACCTTTACGAATACCTTTTTATCTTTCCAAATACCTTTACGAATACCTTTCCAAATACCATTATGAATACCTAAGTTCCCAATACCTTTACGAACACCTTCACGAATACCTTTTCCAATACCTTTACGAATACCTTTATCTTTCCAAATACCTTTACGAATATCTTTCCCAATACCATTACGAATACCTAATTTCCCAATACCTTTACGAACACCTTAACGAATACCTTTCCCAATAGACCACTTATTCCATTGGTGGAGGACAAACGTTTATAAACTATAGAATTTTCATTCATTATTTGCTCTGTTGAATGTCGGAACTTTGAAGTTGTCCTCCAGATGCACCATTTTGACGTCATCTGCAAGAGGTATATACCTTTCCTAATACCTTCACATATACCTATACGAATACCTTAACCAATAACTGAATAACTTCTTAAAGTGTCTATGAAGTGAAAAATTCGTTGGCATTTTTGTTGTATTATTGTACAGGAGCATGACAGGAGCACTCACCAAAAATTTCAAGAGAATCTGATGCGTAGTTTTCGTGCTATCAACTCTCAAAATTTGCCGTGGATAGTTTGTTTTGGCGAAATTTGGGCTTCTTGGTAACAATGCCTGATGACGTATTAATGATTTCACTATTAATGATGTTGTGATATTCACTATTAATGATGGATCATTAATAGTGAAATCTATTGTTCTTATGCATAGTTGTCCATCTGCGTACGTCATAAGCATTGTTTCCAAAAGCCCAATTTTTCTCCAAGGACGACTAGCCATGGCAAACTTTGAGAGTTAACAGCGCGAAAACTACGCACCAGATTCTCTTGAAATTTTCAGTGAGTGCTCCTGCCATGCTCCTCTGTACAATAAAACAACAAAAATGCCAACGAATTTTTCATTTTATAGACACTTTAACTGTCTAATACTTTTCAATACTCAAGAATAAGACAAGGGCCTTCTTGGCTTCACTTTTTGTCCTACCAATGACTTGGAACGTTCCAGTTAGGATACAGATTACTGAATTCACTGGGGTGCACTGGATGTATGCATGAGTTATAATGTTGACGTTTCAGCATAAATAAAATACAGCTTCAATACAGTTAGTCAATGGGTTCAATTTAAAAATAATACACTACAGATGGGTCCATACTGCAATATACTAAACATCAGTAATAGAACAAAACAGATTAAATAATTTTTGGATGTATACCAACAATCTTATATATATTTAATTTATGATTGAGTCGGTTTTCTTTGTTCTTTCGAGGGCTTTATATCGCATAAAGACCTTGAATACTAATTAGATAAGAAATGAAGGGAAAAACTAGGAAAATCTTTGTCCAAGGTAGAAAAAAAACCCCAACTTTGTTGGAAAACCTCCTCAATCATAAATTAAGTCAGATAAATCCCTCGAACGTCGGGATTTATGCGATATAAAGCCCTCGGACGCTTCGCGTCCTCGGGTCTTTATATAGCATAAATCCCTCGTTCTCGGGATTTATCTATTACATATATTAAAAAATGTAATTCAATGTAATTCAGCAGGATAGTGGGCATCTAAAGCCAGCATATTGTAATTGAAAACGTTAGTGTCGTTGAGTAGTACGGGAACAGCGTAACCTGCAAAGACCATGTTTCTTTCTGTATTCCGCTTTCCATTTGATTGGAGAACTCGACGTTTTACATTGACTCGTCAAAAGTTATACTGGCTATATAAGCACAAAAACGAAAATAGAAATACAAGTCAGACATAACGCTACTCTGGCTTAAAAGTTTTTTGAACGTAGCTTCAAAAGTTACTGTTTATGATCCAACGTTTCAACACTCTAGTGTCAGCATTGTATCCTGATCTATCTTCGTATCAGGGACGTAGCCAGGGGGGAGCCGGGGGAGCCGCGGCTCCCCCCTTTAGATATAAAAGAACAGACATGTAACTACAAAACTGATGCAATATGAATTATGTCAGGAAATAAACTGTAAACAGTGTATTCAACCTACTGAGTTTATGCCTTTTGAGTATCTATGTGACGTTTGCGTGTTTTGAGTATTTTATGACGTTTTTTAACCTTTAGAGTCTGTAAAATCTTCCTCCAAAAGCCAGGAAATGGCATTTCAGCGACTCTCGATTTCAAAATTTCCCAGGGAAGCCCCCTAAAAATGTATTCTATTTTTGGCTCCCCCCCTTTCAAAATCCTGGCTATGTGCCTGGTTCGTATTGATCTACCTACACAATTGACCTTTTCACCAATAGCGGCGCCATCTTCAATCAGAGTTGGAAAAAGTATTCAACCTTCCTCCGGATGGGACCGATGGGTTTTTAAGTTTAGATAACCTTCCTCAAAATATATAGCGAGAATTTTGTGTTTTGCGACGTTCATAAATACTGCGTGACTACAATATAATACTACAATAGCTACTAATAACTGACCGCTACTGACTGACAGCCTACTAACTACCCTCGACTGCTGGAAGATACAGACATCACAGCAGACATCAGCGTACATGTCACACACATGTAACTGCTGCCACTGCCAGTGCTGCATAATTGTTGGTTAGCCAATGTTTTGCTGCAAATCGCTTTTCATCTCGACACCTTGCTTGATCAATTGTAACTTTCTCAGATTACCGAATGTGTTGTTTCACGTGTTTTCACTTTAAACCTTCTTCACTAAAGTAAACCTTCCTCCAGGTGGTACCCGCATACCCGCAGCTTTTTTCCAACTCTGTCTTGAATCCGCAATGCATTGTGGTCTATCCAGGGTAACAAGCTCAATTAAAAGGTGATTGCATATTGTTGAGACACAATGAGGTAAATTTATCTTTATAAACACTTTCGTGGCAACAGGGTCTAAATATGAACGTAATTGTAATATTAGTAAAAGTAATAATGTTTGGACGTATAAGGAAGGATACATTTGTCATGAATCTATCCTTATACGTCCAAGAATTGTTGCTTTTACGAATATGACAACGATTATATTTAGACATTGTTGCCACGAAGGTGTTTACAAAGAAAAAATCACCTCCTTGTGTCTCAACACGGCAATCACCTTTTTAATTGAGCTTGTTACCCTGGATAGATGATCACAATGCATTGCGAATTCAAGACGGAGCCGCTATTGGTGAAAAGGTCCATTGCGGTACCCAAATTTAATTACCTGTTAATGTCACGATCTGTGTGGCTTTAGATATCTGTACAACATAAAGGCCATACCAGCTACAACCAGAGCACTGAAACCCAACGACAACGATGTTGACAAAGAGAAAAAGTGAGAATTGGGATTACAAAGATGGCTATATCAAGAAACAAAGAAATAACTCAGAGCAGTTAAAAACTAAAACGAAATTTAGAAAGTTTGTTTCGTGATCTAAACGCATAAAAATCTCACAGCTTGTCAACAAGATTTGTTCGTAACAAGCTTGTACGAAATCTGAACAAGTTGTAAGAATGCCTGCGTTATTTCATCAATGAAGCTGCTGTACGCTTCTTGTTGCAAACCTTGTAGAAACTTGATAGAATAGAATAGAATAGAATAGAATAGAATAGAATAGAATAGAATAGAATAGAATAGAATAGAATAGAATAGAATAGAATAGAATAGAATAGAATAGAATAGAATAGAATAGAATAGAAGTAGAGTGGAGTGGAGTGGAGTAGAGTAGAGTAGAGTGGGGTGGAGTGGAGTAGAGTGGGGGTAGAGTGGAGTGGACTATAGCAGAACAGAATAGAGTAGAGTGGAGTGGAATAGAATAGACTGGAGTGGAATAAAATAGAATGAAATAGAATAGAATAACTTCTTACGGATGAACTGCCATGTGCGTTAACATATCGTAGACGTCCTTTTTCAAGCCAGATTGCGTTAGTCCTGAAAATGGCTGAAAGAAATATTAAAATGAGCATTCTTGCACACAACCAAGACTACAGTAGCGTACTGTACATCCGCGATATACAGTACAATTCAAGAATTTGAAACCAAATGTATAAAACAATTTAAGCACTTATCTCGGATCAGATACTGAGTGTATATTATTTTACAAATGGGATCTTCAACTCACCACTGGTTGAGGGAGGTTGTTCACGGTACAGTACATAGAAGGTTGAACTTCGCAATCCTAAATAAGAAATAATTATAATAATAATAATAATAATTATAATAATAATAATTATAATTATAATAATAATAATAATAATAATTATAATAATAATAATAATAATAATTATAATAATAATAATAATAATAATAATAATAATAATAGTAATAATAATAATAATAATAATTTGTATTTATATTGCGCAATTTCATGTGATGTTCAATGCGCATAACAAAGAATAAAATTAAAAGAAGAGAAAAAGAAATAAAACATAGTAAAGTTATAAAAATATAAATGTATGATATAGAGAATATAAAATGTATATAAAATGAATAATTGGACTTAGGTTAGAGTCAACTAAAAGCCATAGTATAAAGGTAAGTCTTAAGTTTTGATTTAAAATTAGAAAGATCATCTATGTTTTGGATATCAGCGAGAAGATTGTTCCATAACTGTGGAGCAGCAAACATGAATAAACGGGTCAGCAAGAGTTTTCTTTGATCTAATGCGAGGATAGGAAAGAAGGATGCCTACATTATTGGAACTACGAAGGTTGTAATGGCCAGGCAAAATGATTGAAATAAGATTGGACAGGTAGGAAGGAGCCATTTCATGAAGGACTTGAAATGTGAGGAGTTATATAATTGTAATAATCTTGGCGACTACACAACTGACTAAACGAAAAGCCTATTCACCAATCAACGAGACCGTTTTGGAATTATACCTGTTTTACAGCGGGAAGATCTGTCTTGGTGACAACAAACAAACATGGAACATTGGAAAGAACGTTCTAATTGGAAAAAGAATATATCAAGTAATCTGTCATTGTTTCGCTTGTATAACCGGATGCAAAAACAGTCGAAATAGCGACATATAACGTAGGGTACAGTACCTCGTGTAATTCTACAACTTTGGAGAACGAAGTTGGGTCTGATCCATCGTAAAGAAAACAGATTACGTCGCATTTCTTACTGTTTAACAGTTCGTCATCAACCTGATTCCAACTGATTTCACTTAACTAAAGAAGTTGAAGGGAAAATTCTTGAGTTGACGTGTAGATAAGAGAAGAATGTTTGGGTTGAGACACAAATCTGTGAGAGCGGGATGGAATGGATGTGGAGATGGTGGGTAAATGGATAAATGAATGATATTTATTAATGATGAATGGGTAATAAAAGCATGCACCGAAGAAAAGAAGGACGAAACAAAGGAACGAATGGATGGGCAAGGAGAAAGTAAGAAATTAATGAAAAATGGATACAAGAGAGAAGAATGGAGGAACGAGAGAAGCAGAGAAAGAAAGAAAAAAAAAGAGAAAAGAAAGAAAGAAAAAAAGAAAGAAGGTAGAAGGATGAAACAAAGAAAGGAATGGATGAGCAAGGAGAAAGTAAGAAATTAATGAAAAATGGATACAAGAGAGAGAATGGAGGAACGAAAGAAGCAGAGAAAGAAAGAAAAAAAAATAGAAAAGGAAGGAAGAAAAAAAGAAGGTAGGTAGATAGGGAGAAAGGGAAGGAGGAAGGATGGAAAGAAAAAAAGAAAGAAGGTGGGTAGAAGGAAAGAAAGATGGAAGAGAGGAAAGATAAAAGCAAGCAAAACAGAAATAGACAAAAGAGGATATATGGGGAGGAAGGAAAAAGAGAACAACTTTCACTGCTTCTTACCAATAAATATTTTTCTCGTCTGTTAACTTCTGCAGTGTTAATAGTAAATTTAGTGAATTTCTTGCAAGTCTCCAATACCTATAGCATTAAAGAAAAAAACAAACTTTGACTTTATTGATAATTTGTGAAAGTCTATTACACTTGAGGATAATAACAAATAAAAAAGCCTCTCTCAGTTAATAAGAACTTAAGTATACACCAGTAACCACTTTCGCTCATCTAACTGATCTTAGCTGAATTTTACAAAGTGCTATTTAAAGACGTTATCCTCTTAGCGACTGTTACTGACCTCTAAACTTCTGTTTACATGACCTTGTAAAAATGCAGTCTAAAGGAGTGAAAATAATAAAATCTATAGTTGAAAATGGCTGCCAAAATTTATAAGACAGACAGACAGACAGACAGACAGACAGACAGACAGACAGACAGACAGACAGACAGACAGACAGACAGACAGACAGACAGACAGACAGACAGACAGACCGACAGACCGACAGACCGACAGACCGACAGACCGACAGACCGACAGACCGACAGACCGACAGACCGACAGACCGACAGACCGACAGACAGACAGACCGACCGACCGACCGACCGACCGACCGACCGACCGACCGACCGACCGACCGACCGAACGAACGAACGAACGAACGAACGAACGAACGAAAAGACGAATGAACAAATGAACCAACTAACTAACTAACTAACCAACCAACCAACCAACCAACCAACCAACCAACCAACCAACCAACCAACCAACCAACCAATCAAACAAACAATCAATCAATCAATCAATCAACTAACATACAGACAGAATATAAAGCGGTGCACACTCGTGACTTGTTAGGGCACCACACTATAAGGAATTTGTTAAGTACGTGTAAGTAAGAGTTCAGATATGTCAAAGTATACCAAGAGATGAGTGATTTATTCCTAAGGTTCGAGTAACTGGGGGCCATTCATCGCCCTGCCACTGGCAGAGTTGAAGAAACGAGGCAACGAGCAAGGATATATATAATCAGAGGATCTGGAATAAACAACGATGACGTCTACCTTTCCTGACCCTCGAGGACCAATAACATTGCATCGAAATACAGTCCTTGATGTCTGTTTTTTCGTTAAATCCACATCCTTACTTCTGGTCACTGGATAAAAAAAACCGTTTCAGTATAAGATCTTATGTTTAAAATGTTATATATCGTAAGCGACCATGTCCTGTTCCGATTAAAAAATAAATTATTTGAGAAAATTTTAAAAATTCTAAATTTATTTTTTTTTAAATAAAAAAAAGCACAAAAAAATTATGAAAAAAAATATATAAAAAAATAAAATTAAAATAATAAACATAATCATAAAAATTAAAAAAAATCAAGAGTACGTTCTTACCTGTCACTGCTGTGGATAACTGGCTTTCCAGCTCACCATGTACGTAACCAAAGTATGATAACCACGTGAAGACCCTTGTACTGTCCAGATAGGTTGTCAATCTGGATCAAAGTGACGATTTATAGATAAGATTAAAGAGCATCGAATGCATGGATAATAAAATGATTTATGATATGATTCAACATATGATATACGTTACAATAACCTAATGCAATGTGTAATGTAATGTGTTGTGTAATGTGATGTACACGCGTAAAAGCGCACAACTTGTTCACGGTTGTCAACAGGCGTGAACAATGTTGTGCTGCTCGCCGTTCACTTATGGTTCGAACTTGTTCACGGATAAATCAACAGTCATGAACAAGTTGTTCCAACAGCACATTTTTATAGCCAACGTTGTTCACACATGATACAACATGTTGTAACAGCATGACGAAATAACGATGAACAACGATGAACAACAATGTTACAACAATGGTGAACATGGTTGATGTATCAACACGTTCTTCGGTTGTTACAACATGCGTGAACAACGGTTGTTGTTTCATCAAGCTGTAACAACTTGTTGAACAATGTTGAACAATGTTGTTCATTTATCAATGTTGTTCACATATGTCAACAAGTTGTTACAGCATTGTTCAGGCAAAATGTTGTAACAACTTGCGAGATTTTTACGCGTGTAATGCAATCGAATGTAATGTAATGTGATATGGTGTGATGTAATATGATATGTAACGCAATGTGATCAGATGTATAGAGGATATTACACGGTGGTGCGAAAATATGGATTTTATCTTCGAGTGGTGAAAACAATATTTTACGAATAAGCGTAGCGAATGAGTAAAATATCGTTTTTACCACGAGAAGATAAAATTCATATCTTCAAGCCAGCGTGTAATTTTCTTTTTATTATATCGATTCAACGCAAAAAGAGGTAAAATTCTTAATGACGTCATCGATATCTTCACTAGTGAGGATATGGAAAATACGACACTGCATATTTTCTAATAAAACACTCGCATCTATATAATAAAATGCAATATGTGATGCGATACGTCGCGTGACGTAAAGTGACATAATATAATAATACAATAAGATATATGATATGACATGATCTGATCTGATGTAATATAATATGATTTGATATATGATACTGTATATGATATTATGATATATAATATGATACGATATATGATATGACGCACTCCTGATATATAA
The DNA here is from genome assembly GCA_964035015.1 of Corallium rubrum. Classification (NCBI taxonomy): domain Eukaryota; kingdom Metazoa; phylum Cnidaria; class Anthozoa; order Scleralcyonacea; family Coralliidae; genus Corallium; species Corallium rubrum. The sequence continues at coordinate 8,723,294 of OZ036011.1, forward strand.
TATAAATACGTTTTGTGGAAACACCACGTAAAATATTTCTTTGCTTAGCAAAGAAATATTTTACGTGGTGTTTCCACAAAACTTATTTATATTACATTATCGCCGTGAAAACTTTCAAAGAATTAATTCCTGATATATACTTACACCCACAATGCCATGTAACTGTCAAACGAAACAAAGTCCTTGCCATCGGTCTGAACACAGCTCAACACTTCCTCATCCCATGGCATGAAAGGACACAGACTAAATAAATCCTGATTTGAAAACCGATAATATCACAGAATTAAAACAGAGCCACAATGAGAGATACACAGAACGCAATTAACCAAATATATCATGCATACCGTATTTGTTCGAATAAGCGCCGCATTTTGAGCAAAAAAGTCAATAAGCGCCGCATTTTGAGCAAAAAAGTCAATAAGCGCCGCATTTTGAGCAAAAAAGTCAATAAGCGCCGCATTTTGAGCAAAAAAGTCAATAAGCGCCGTATTTTGAGCAAAAAAGTTAATAAGCGCCGCCCTCGAATAAGCGCCGCTGTCCCAGTGAGGCGCTTATTCGAAGAATTCCATATATAGTCAATGGGTAAAACATCGCAATGTCTCTCGCTTCACAATCACAGACGACCCATACTGAACGCCATCTTATTAGCGCAAAATGCAATGCGTTTTACCCGACTTAACTATCACTAAAACACCGATTCTAAAACAGCATGCTTTGTCTCTTTATAAGCGCCGCCCTCGAATAAACGCCGCCCTCGATTAAGCGCCGCATGTGAGACGCGGAAAAATTAATTAGCGCCGCGGCGCTTATTCGAACAAATACGGTATAGTATAAACCTGGAAAAAGTAAACTATACCTTTAGTTCTACAGGTGACAATGCATTATCTAGATCCTGAAACAAAAAATAATAACTACGAGTGACATTTCACTCATCGTTGGCTAGGATGTCTGAGGGGTCTCCCTTTGACGAATAAAATCGTCTGGCATTAGACAGAGTAAAACAATAAAGGACCGTTTTTGACTGGCTCAGGCAGAAATGGGTTAATAAGGAAGCACGGGTGGCGTGTGCTGTTAGGGCGCTGCCTCTCACCAAATTAATAAATTCAAAATTCAAATTCAAATTTAATCCATTGCTGCCTAGAATGTCTGAGGGTTCTTCCTTTGACGAGTAAAATCGTTGGCTCTTTTCGGCGTTAAGGCTCTTTTCCACTCATCGCTTTTCCACTAGTTTGCAGCTTGCTGCGAGTACTTGTATCTCATTAAAAAGAACTCACAACAAGAAAACAAGCACTGCGAGTTGTTTTTAAGTAGATGAAAACAGTCACAGCAAGCTGTTTTTTGCGATGACTGGAAAAGAGCCTTTAGATCGAGTAAACAATAAAGGGCCATTTTGGCCGGCTCAGCAGGATTAGGTAATCAGGTAATCACTTGTTAAAGTGCTTATATTACTTGTGGGGTTTAACGTATTTGAATAGAGCAAAAAAAGTTAGTTAATAAGTTATTTTGCCGTTTTTGATTTATTTTAATAGTTTCTGAGATATAAGCCTTTAAACATGCCCAATTTTGGCTTTTCGCCAAAAATTTCCGTCGTTCATTTTTAAGCACGGGGGCCTGGGACTCAGGAACCTAAGCCGACTGTCTTCTTAGTTGGAACTCTCGTTCGTACTGGAAAACGGGTGTGAGCTCGACATTTCGATTTTTCAGTCAAATATATGTGATTTTGTGAATCAATAAGCCGAAACGTAGTTGTTTTGGATTGACTCGTTCCTGAGTCCCAGGCCACCAAGGTGTTAAAATGAACGACGGAAATTTTGGAGAATTGGCATGTTCAGTAGCCAATATGTCAGGAACTATTTGACTAAATCAAAAACGGCAAAATAACTTATTAACTGATTTTTTCTGCTCTATTTAAATACGTTAAAACCCCACAAGTGATATAAGCACTTTAACCCATTGCAGCCTATATAGGATGTCTGAAGGTTCTTACTTTGACGTGCTCAGGCAGAAGTGGGTTGAAATTTGAACCAAAATAGCACGAACCATTGGTGGGTGCAATTTGTCACGAGTAATGTACATCCTTCAAAGCAAACAAGCACAACTTCTTCGAAAACGCCCCACCCCCAGACATAACAGTCTATATTGCAAGTTCACTTTAAAATCACGACATTTTAAATTCGAAGGCTCACAG
>OZ036011.1:8730481-8770481 GCA_964035015.1 Corallium rubrum
TCTGTCCCACCTAACCGGGACGATATGACGGATACGGTTTCCAGTATTTACTTTGAATCTTAAGCCCGTTCTCCACTAGGCGAATTTGTTCGCGCGAAGCGAATTCTCCGGCAATATGATTGGCAAATAAGAAAATTGGCGCGAAAACTAGCAGCACCAACCAATTACATTACATGAACGGGTGTTTCAATTCGACTCGCGCGAACAAATTCGCCTAGTGGAGAACGGGCTTTAAGCTGTTTATTCGATACAAATGAGTGATAACGGCTATAGTAGGAGGACAGCCGCTCTTTATAATACGTCAAATTCTATTTTTTTTCTTCTGTTATTCTGTGGTTTTTACAACGTTCTAGCTGTGTTGTGAAATGTCCCGGTCGCAATTGTCCCGCTTGAAAACATCATAAACCCAGGATGAAAAACTTCCCGTCCCGCCGTCTGGACGTCATTGAAAAAATAATATGGGCACATCATTTGCATGTTTGAATTTACAATATGTTATGCACCGTATGTACATGTATGTGCTTTTTTTTCAACAAATCAACATTTTGGATTTGTAATATATTTTCACTGTATTAGTAGACTATATCTGACTTTATGCAAAGATCCAGTAGATACTTACATCCATGGTACTGTGGTCTAATAAGTCACTCTGTAAAAGGTCAATAAAAACGCTTTGGTTAATTAATGAGAGCATTTGAAGTGAGTAAAAGAAAGAAAGAAAGAAAGATAAAAAGAAAGATTGATGAACAAATGAATAAAGGAAAGAAGAAATATATTAAGTGAAAAAAAGAAAGGATGGAAGAAAGGAAGGAAAGATAGAAGGAAAAAGAAAGGAAAGACATATAAAATAAATGAAAGAATAGATGAATAATTGAATGAATGAATGGAAATTAGAAGAAAGAAAGGAAGAAAAGAAGGAAGGAGGAAAGGAAGAAGAAAGGAATAATTAAGGAAGGTATTAAGGAAGGAAGGAAGGAAGGAAGGAAGGAAGGAAGGAAGGAAGGAAGGAAGGAAGGAAGGAAGGAAGGAAGGAAGGAAGGGAGGGAAGGGAAGGAAAGGAAAGGAAAGGGAAGGGAAGGAAAGGGAAGGGATGGAAAGGAAAGGAAGGAAAGGACAGAAAAAAGGAAGGAAGAAAGAAAAGAAGAAAGAAGGAAAGGGAGAAAGCAAAGAGGAAAGGAAGGAAGGATAAAAAGAAGGGAGGAAAGCAGACAAAAAGAAATAATCATGGATCATTTTGAATATCTTTAAAGTCTAACTGTACATAATGCTATTTTCAGCACACTTCCTTGAAAGATTTACCTTGACAATGAAGTGTTCGATTACAATGCAGCATGCTCAGCTATTGCACATTTGAGTATCTTACCTTATTTCCAACTAATATGATAGGCTTGTTCTCTTCTTCATCCTCACCAACATTCTGAATATAAGGTATCCAATAACTCTCCATCTAAATGTAATAGCAAGAAAGGCAACATTGATTTATCTAAATATTACCAGGGTTAAGTCACGTTGGCCTGAAAAACAGAGAAAAATCTTCTTGACGTTTCGAGCGATTTCGAGTATTATAACATGAGAACATCATCATCACTATTGATTACCATCATCATTATTTGATACCTTAGTTTGGCTAATTTGAAAGAACATGTAAAATTGTAACAGAAGATCTTTTACAACATTTTCATATCTTCCTTTGTTTTCAAAATATTTCAATTTGTTTAATACCGTACTGTCGCGGGTAAGCGCCCACCCCCACGATGTATTACAATTTTCTTAAAAAGGGGGGTGGGCACTTACTCGGAGCACGCAAAAAAAGAACGCAAATTTTATGCCTATAAAATGAAACAACATTGAAACTGAGTATCTTACTTTAATATAATAATGAAACAAACAAACAAACTAAACTATAGATTACAAATCCTGTTCATCAAAGCCGTCAAACTCTAAGTCTGAATCGTCTGACTCAAATAATATGTCGCCAAGGCCCCCGAATAGAATAAGCCCGAAAAATTACTTTTATCGTAAATAGGTGGATGGGTGCTTGCTCAGACATGGGCGCTTACCTGCGGCACTACGGTATGTAAATAAGATGGTCTCTGATGTCATGAGCAGCTAGGGTACAGTATTTTTACACAGAGCAAAATCACTTACATATCTATAATTGCTCAACATGAGATGTTCAGTGTCACAAGGAGTTTTTATAATCAATTAATCAACATTTGATCCTTTGACACCATTATAATTATATTCATGAGCTAATTTTTTTAAGACATTACCATTTCAATTGTGTCACTTCTTGAGACATCATAAACAATACATACAACATCAGCCTATAATAAATAATACGATGTTTCTGTCTAAGATTTTTTTAACATGATGTCATTATTATAAGTAAGTGTAACATAACTGTAACTGATAATTACTGGAAGTACAGTACTACTCTAATTTTTTGCTAGTTGGTCTAACAATTTAATTCCAGTGTATTCTGCATTGTTGCAAAAATTCAAATTTTCAATTGACTCAACACTACTTAAATTTTAGCACTATATCAATTTCAGGTGATTATTTTTTTGGAGCAAAATAATTTAAATCTCAATATTTCAAAAAAAATATTTCAGACAATTATTTGCACTTAACAATAGCAACAGGATCGAACCATGGAAAACTAAAACTAAACCCAATGGGAAAGAAAACCCCTAGAGGTAAGAAGTCTGGTTATAAAAAAAAAGGATCGAAAGAAAAGAAGATTGAATCATGTAAGATACTGTATTGCATGTACAGTATAAAAGAGATAATCATATGGTAGCTTAGAAAAAAACTGTAAATGTATATATTCTATTACATGTATATATTCTACACTCGAATTTTCCTTCACCCTAAATCCTTAGAACATGCTATGTAATCGAGTGAAATGCCCAATATCATTTGTAAAAGAAGAGCAGGGTTAGAATTAGCAGGTTGCAATTTGCAATTTGCCAGCCGATTTTTGGCATTTGCGAATCAAATATTTTATTTTTTGTGAATCAACATGTATTCGTTTTCAATTTTTGCGTTCAATGTTTTTTTTTTCTAAAAAAAGATATGTGAAACGAAGAAATATAGCAGAAATATTTACAAAATTTGGGACAAAATTCAATGGCCACCATTTTGTCGTCTCAGACCCCGTCAAGCTTATTTACATCGCGGTTTTCACGCATGCTCACACCTCGCATCTCGAAATTCACAATTTGTTTTTGCAAGATGACTTTTTCTCTCTAATTCGAACCCTGAAGAGAACTACAGTATTAGAGAAATGAGACCAAGAATTAACTAAGTTAGATGTTAACATTGTACTGTCTAGCACTACGCTGAATGGATACAGTACATACCTTTTGGACTTCTTCCTCTAATGTCTCAGAAGATTGTTCAGCAGCTACAATAAATGCACATATTTAGAAAAGTGTTAATTTATAGTGTAACAATGGATTGTATTTGTTTATAAATTAAAAAGGTGCCTAGTTTCACAGAGCTGGTATGGGGTTCTGCATGTATACACTATGTATGGTCAATATCAATAATAATTACAATAAAATTACTCTATATCATAAAACAGATCTGTTCAGTCTAGTACCATAATTAACATATCCATCATTCAATCTGAATGCCACAAATTCACTAGTCATCTGAATAATGTGTTAAGTAAACATGGAATACAGCTCTTCCTCTCAGACTCTTCTCATACCTGATACCACACCGGCTGGAAACTGGGCTTAAGAGAGCTGCTAGCACAGAATAAAGAAAATGTAATATAAAATTCTTACCTGAATAATCAACAATGTGTGTGGGGATCTTTTCTGGTGTAACATCAGCAGGGATGGTAATCTCCTCTGCTCGAGGTGGAACCTATATTGAAGGAACACAGTGTTTTTATGAATACATGTAATTCAAAAAAAATCCAGGGGCTATGTCTGAAGATCCACATAATAACTAGAGAAGCCTCTACTTGACCATTTTCCCCAGCCAGGTGTATAATCAAGGAAATTATACAGTCAGGGGTGGCACCAGGGGTTCCCCAACACAGTCAGGCTAAGGTCACTGACAAGACTCAGGGAGGGCTAAAATAGGGGTGTCTAGGGAAATGTTAGTCTCCTTCACAGTAGTGCTATGCACCGGAGCGCTGGAGGCTGGAGCTTTGCCGGAGCTCCGGCGTTTTTTGGTCAGCTGGAGCTGGAGTCGGAGTTCTCCCAGCTCCGGCTGGAAATTCAGAATGTTGAGAAATGCAGCTCATAAACCACATAAAGGGTCACTGCTGACAACACTGACAGATATTGTGTTGAGTGAGCGCATGGGGAGTGCAAGTGGAGCTGTTGAATGGCAACCAGGCCACTCAATACCAGTCTGAACCAGTGATACCAGTCAGATCACAAGACAGCAAAGCTAATGCTTCACCGGGAAAAGACCATGGGGACAAAGTTGAGCCAAATAATATCCGGTTGGACTTTATCCCCAGTTGTGAACCAACTTACCATAAAAGCCAGAGCCGGATATTTGAGCTGTAAAGCAGCCGGAGCCGCAGCCAGAGCTGAAAAACCAGAGTTTGCACAGCACTACTTCACAGACATCTTGTGGGCTTTTGTTCCTGCCACATGACGTCTGCAAAGGAGACTAGGAGAATGTTCCCTCAGGAAAATTTTGCAACTCAAATTTTGAAAATCATTCCCCAACAAATGATGAATTTTCCCCCTGTGACCCCTCTGGTGCCTCTGAATAGAGTACTTTGTCCCAAATCCAAGATGAAGCCAAACAAAAATACTACCAAAATCACTAGAGTGTCTTCCAGAATAAAAAAGTCATTTGGAAGGTGGCCAAATGTTGATGTAATATATGACGTCAAGCTCAGGAACGCAGCGTGTAGTGTGAATGAATTTAACAAAATAAATTAATTTAGTTAAACATCCAGTTTAGTCGAAGATGTTAATTTTGAACAGAGTATAAAATGAATGTGATACTGTAGCAAAAAAACATCTAATTTGTTCAACAGAATTCATTCATTTTGTTCACATGCACTACTACACCACGATGTATTCTTGAGCTTAACATCATTTAAACATTAACGTCTGGCCATTTCTCAAACAACTTTTTTTTAATTCTGGAAAAGACACTGGTGACTTTGGTAGTATGGCAGAGCCCTTCTTTTTTCCCTTTCTTAGCAAAAAAAGAAAGAAAAAGTCCAAGGGTCTTCACAAGTACAAAAAAGTGGCTAATAAGACAGTTGAGTGGGTCACTGATGTTCTTACCACATAGTGATGTCATCTGTGTATCTATAACTGAACAGACAACAAAAAAATGGAATCTATTTGTTTTAAGCAATACAAAAATTTAAAGGTTTTTATCGAAACCTTTGCTGAATTTTTGGGGCATGAAGAAGGAAAAAAGCAAGTCAGCTGACATAATCCATATGCACGATCGGAAATCGCATAGAAAATCAGCCTCTTTCATGGGGCAGTTTGCAGTCCACGTGCATGCTGGCTCAAGTGAGTTGTCAGCCATGTATTGATGACGTTTACACGCAAGATATTCATTCTACGCATGCGTAGCTAATCCAGGTCAGCCCGTATTTCGTGAGCCTCGACAGCCGCCATTTCCAATCATGTCTGTCCTCTAACAGATCATAGGCAACAACCAATCAAAACTTGCATAATTGACCAAGTTCAAAGTTCATTTGCATAATTTGTGTTAAGCAATGTGCAATTTTAACATTTCCCCACCCAGAACAGCTGAAAAAATTGAAGAAAAAACATACATCTTCAGGGAATTCCTCACTGACCAATGACAAAATTAATGACGTCTTCCCAACTTGTTCTAAGAACAGAGAAAATACTTCGTGATATAAAATGAAACAAACACTTAAAAAATTATTACACATGAATGCATTGCAAATACTGAAATACTGAAATAGAAAATTGTTTATATAACGATTAGTTAGAAATATTCGACGTTTTAGTTTGCAAGACGTTAAGAAACGTTGTGAAAATAGAATGGTAATAAAATGGAAACATTACAACACATGAATAAAATATCAAAATTAAGTTGCTAAAAGACTGACACACTTACCAGCTCCAACAAGCAATATACGAACATCTTTCTTCATTTTATCGAAGTCACTTCGACTAATAAACGACAACTAAGCCATGTTTTTCGCAAAAAAGGTTACATGTACTGTAAGAAAGTACAAACTAAAACAGCAAGTGAAGCAACTGTCTCTACCACTTTCACAACATTGGCACTTTGCCCCTTTCGGCCTTTCCATGTGTAATAGGGATAAATAGGACACTATGGTGAATAAATGGTAAGCAACCAATTACCCCTACTGTCCCTTTGTTAGTGAGGCTAAATCAGAAGGAGGCTATACGTTTTTGGTTTTTGAAAAATATTAAAAATTTGTTGCGCGGTTTCGTACACTGGTCCGCTGCTCGCAGGCTACCCCCGTTTTTTTCAATTAATAAATTTCCTCCACCAGGAAAAAAAATTCACTTCGAGAATTTGAAATATCGTCCTTGCGGCTTCAAAAAAACATGTAACAATTTCTTCCATTACTTGTCGCCACTAAAGACACCTAATAGTTCATATGTGCATCTAAAATATCAAAAGACTATATTTTTCCATTAAGTATATTAAAACTAAGTGCTTTCAAAAGTTAACCAAAATAGTTACAAATTGGAAAAACATCATGATTTACTGGCAGCTGTATTTTCTAAACGAGTTCAGTGGCCCCACCTCTTTTTTTGTTATTTTACTATGAACATGAGTTTCAGCAACTTTTCACTTCTGGATGAATTACCTTATTAAAGTGGGTGATCACAGGGACGTAGCCAGGGGGGAGCCGGGGGAGCGGCGGCTCCCCCCTTTGACATGTAACTACAAAACTGATGCAATGTGAATTATGTCAGGAAATAAACTGTAAACAGTGTATTCAATCTACTGAGTGTATGCATTTTAAGTATCTATGTGACGTTTGCGTGTTTTGAGTGTTTTATATGACTTTTTTTAACCTTCAGTGTCTGTAAAATCTTCCTCCAAAAGGCAGGAAATGGCATTTCAGCGACTCTCGATTTCAAAATTTCCCGGGGGAGCATGCCCCAAATCCTGGCTACGTCCCTGATATGATCTATGGTCGAGTCAAATCTCGAACAATTTTGATTCCGAGATCTTGGAATTTTGTGGCAGCTACGCCGTAATGTCCTACTGTCCTCCCCCCTCTGGGAATTTCTACGAATTTTGTGGCCACGTGCCAAATAGACATAATGGTAGCTTCTTCGCCCGTTTTGTACATCGAACAGCTTTTGACGCATCGGATTAAATTCGTGAACAGTGCCAATCTCGTTCGCAGAGCCAACGAGATTGGAACAGTGCATTATTGCGATATTTTTCAGACAGGAAATTTGCGCATAAGTGATTCGAGGAACGATTTTATATAAATGCCATTCCAAATAAATAAAAGAGAAATATTATAAATAAAAATGGTCAAGAAAGACAAACGCTCCAACATTTCGGTAGTAGCCTACAAACCACAGCCGCGATGCATTATCAGGCCTCGATGGTGCGCCTGATAATCAGTTCAGCGCTGCAGCGCATCAAGCGCTCAAAGAAAAATTCGAAAATAAATACCAATTGATTACTAGCTTCTTGCAGGGAAAAACGTGCACAGAACTAATTGTAAGGTTTAATTACACCCTGGGTTTATCCAATCATAGGACGTTTATTCGCAAGACGAGATAACCTTTTGTTCACAGCGAGGGAGATTGTTTACCCAAGCAATATAATTTTCATCAGACCCCCCGCTTAGCGCGTCAAATCAACACAGAAACGTAATACTCGTTTTTCAATGCTTTAATTTACACGTCTTTTCCCTGCGATTTTCTTGAAGTTCTTTCATCGTTCGATTACAAATAGTGCTACGAATGGCTTGGGGCAAAATTCAAGTGTTCACAATCTCGTAGTTGCGGTCATTTACAATATGAACTGTTCTGTCAGATGAAATTTTAATCCTGGTTGACATTGTATGCGTCAGGATCGAGTGACTGACCCTTTAAACCCTGAAATGAATTTGAATTTTCTTCTGGTCGAATAGAACTCGGCCTAGATATAACTTACATCTTTTGAAAACTATCTTACATTTTTAACATCGTTTTATAAGCATCCGTGCCTCTATACAAGTTTACAGGGATTTGTACACAAAAAAATTTAACAACAAATGAACGAGTGCTTGTATTAACAACAACATTATCGCTTTCACAAGCCCGAACGAAAGTCAGTAAAAAAGCCCGAGATTGTCCTCTTGTGTGTCGTCCGAATTGTCCTATTTATAAGAAAAAAGCTCTGGAACTGTTCATTATTACGAATTTACGCCATAATTTCAAGTTGTGAAGAGTTGTAGTTTGGTTTGTAACTAGTGCTGTCTATGTTTAGCCAACCGTACAAAGACTGAAGAGAAGACAAACTTTGTCGACGGTCAATGGCCTCGCCAGCACTTCCCCAAAGATTCCTAGCGTAAGAGTTTAAACTAGAAGTGTCTTGACGATACAAGTAGTCCGTAGACGGGGACTGTTTTGAGACTGGATAGGTGAATTCTTGAGCATTCGGTGAGAGTCGACTGTCCACCTCGGCTTGTGTTGGCACAGTTTCCTGTGTTGTGCTCCACAGAGAGTAATTCGCGTGAATTGGGCTGTGAACGGATAAAGGGGACGTTTGAGAGGCGGGCGAAGTTTGAACGGGAGAACGATGAAATACTTGCTCGACTGTTTTCGAATTCCTGCGGGGACTCGTCGCGGTCATGCCGTAGTGTTGTTGTTGGCCACTGATTCCTTCGAGTTCGGCCAGGTTTTCTTGTTCGCCGTACTTGTCCTTTTGGTAAATCATCTTGACTACCGGTTGCTCCTCTAGAAGACATGAAGAAATCACAAATTCAGAATATGTACCGATCAAAAAACAGACCAGCTCCCGTAGTAAATCAGCTTGGGCTTTACATTTACATTTAAAAGTGTTTGAAACCGAGCAAGAATTCAATATTAAAGGGGAAGACCCACCAATAGCCCAAAAGTGATGACCTTTCACTTTTCTACGTCCGATTATAGCCGACCAACTTGGCCGTACGATTCGATATTTCAACACTAAACTTCTTCAACTCACCAAGAACATAAAAATCTACGTGATAATTTACTTCAAAACAACAAACCAAAGCTTAGGAGTGAACGCATAAATATGATGGAGATGTACCCAAACAAAGCGAAAGTACGAGAGTTGTATACCAACCTATTCTGTACGAAACCTCGTCGGGATCGATCCACATAGTCAACTTCTCTGGCAAACTAGCTCGTATTTCTTCGATACTTAAACCATTGTCGTTCGCGGCGTTCATCAGAACTGGGTCTAGACCGTCTCCTATCAACAAACAGCGATAACCACTTCCTTTTGAGGGACGCTCCGGATACCAATGGCCTTCGAATTTCTCCTTCAGTTGTCGGGCGAGTTCGACGCTAAATAAGTCCACCCTTCGCCTGGGTAGTTTGTTGTAAAGGTACGACGTTAAAAAACTAACAGCTATTTGAATTTCTAGTAGCATCTTTGGGTTCTTTTGGTCGGTCTAGTCTAGTAAAGCGTTTTCTTCTGAAGTAAAAGACCAATATCCCCCAAATTACTACAAAGCAAGTGGGCTCCCAATTGTCGACTCGTGTATTTATGCTGACTGATCGCGTCTCCCATTGGTTGCTCTCCGGAAGCACAAAAACAACTTACTACACAAGTGACCAATGATAAAAGCCCAATCTAAATCGCCTTTTGCTCCCATGTTGCTAATCACGTCAAGCACTTTGGCTTTATTTTTAGATGAATATTCAGATTGACCTCTTTGTGACGTCGTCGAAGGGGCTGCACCTACGGCTGTTTTTGATAGCGAGAGATAGTGATGTCAATGACAATGCCTTATTTGGATTAGAAACTGGGAAACAAAGCGGTAGATGAAACACCGTATCTGGTGTCAATTGGTCATTCCGTACATTTAAACCAGAGTCACTAGTCTGTCACGTCTCTACAATGGTCCAAAACATTCAAAACAGCTCTTGAAAGACTCTAGAAACGCACAACCGACGTTGGGAATCCATCGAAAATGCTCTTTGGGTCTTTGTAATCAACAAGATGCAAATTACGCAACTGAAACAAAACGAGGCAGTGGGCGCTAGCATCTGCTCCTGCCCCCATCACCACAAAACCCAATGGAACAAAGAACGAGGCGCGATTCTCATCTTGTTTCGGTAGAAATGAGCACTCGAAATTCCATTATTGTCATACACTTCAATCGCAAACACTAATTATTTTCCAGCAAGCCATAACATCTTATTCAGTACAAGCTGTTTCTGTCTGAGGGTTTTCCCAGAGGTAAACAAAATTGTTTTCGCCAGTGTAAGCCCTGTTAACATGATGCGGTTGACAGTTCAATCGGATCGAAAAACGTCAATCCAGGCACATGTACGTTTACATGGAGAATCCAATCTGCTTGGAACATTGTTTTCGGTTTTGGAACACTATTTTCTGCACTTCCCTCAATGTCTTCCATTTTAATAGCACGACACGTACCAACTTCACTCATGCGGTATGAAGTCATTGTCAAGTCATTCAAGTTGATGAATCTCAGGTCAATCCACTCCACTGCGTGGATTGATTTCAGCCATTCGTTTCGATCAGATCGAAAAATTTCAATCTTCTAACTTCATGTAAACACAACAAGGGAAAACAACATGGGAGATTTGACTTGAACGCTCAACCGCTTCAAGCACGCAAACCAGTTTGATATTTTACGACGAAAATCGGCCGACTAAAAAAGCCCAGTTTACACGGGCAATTTTTCTTTGGCAATTTTCAACTTGACAAGTTTTATTTGCTCGTGTGTATGAGGAAACATGGCAAGTTTTTCCTTGACAAGTCTCCCTTTTGAAAAGCTGGCATGCCAGCTTTTCAACAAGGAGACTTGTCAAGGAAAAACTTGTCAAGGAAAAATTGCTGCACGTATAACGCTTTCGATCGTAATAAGCCCTAAATTTAGTTGGCCAAGAAAGACCGGCCGACTAAAATCGCAGCGTGACGCAAGGTTTTGGCCAGAAGTGAATGAAGTACTGAAAACCAATTCGGACAGAAAATAGTTCAGTTTATAGTAAGATTTTTAATTTCTCTTGACTTCCGATTCGAAAATAGATACAATTTATTATACACTCCCGATAACAGTGTCAGTTAATAAAGAACAATCATTCCTAGCAAACTGGACCTTCGCCAGGAATGATTTTCAGACGTCCGGCGGAAATTGTAATCTCGACTTTTAGAACACTAATTTCTGTAAGTATCATAAAACATCGATTACTGAAATTTAAACTACATTGAAAATCTTATTATTTTTTAAAGCTTGTGGTTTAATACGCCTGTTCACGTGTACTGTAAAGCCGGTTGATACACATGGTGATATAGCACGGATAGTACGCGTATGTTGTACTCAGGATCACCATGGAGACAGTGACGTCATAACACACCCAAAACTTGTCGTTCGACTTCCTAGAGTACGTTTAAAGCTTTCGTAAAAATGACCTACCGATTTGGATAATTTGTTGTCACGCATTGTATAGTCAAACGAGAGCTAAAAAGACAAAAAGTCGATTCGTAAATCTCAAAAAAGTGCGTGGTCGCAGAAACAGCTTCATCTGTATTCTGACTCCCACTTTCTGTAGTAATTAATACCGTTGATATCAGCTTTGTATGTGACCTAAACTTTTTAATATAGTGTTAATAGCAACTCAACTTAACCTCAGATGATATTTATAACATTTTGTGTATTGCCCGGCCTATTAAATAAACTAGAATGTTCACGTACGAGAATTCGTTAAAAGCAAGAATGCTTAGAATGAAACATATTCCGAAGAATAATGCCATCCTGAAAACTCGAGATATGAGTCAAACAAGTGGAATTATAGTGAAAATTGTAATATTTCGACTATATTTCAAAGTCATCATCAGACAAGTGAAAATACAAAAAGGCATGCCAGGTCGATACATACAAGTCAAAAATTCGATGACATCGGCAACAAAAGAAAAGAAAAACTATCAATATATAATTACACGATTATATATATATATATATATATATATATATATATATATATATATATATATATATATATATATATATTTTGTGAAATTCATTACTAATTCATGAGTTTTGCAGCCAATCCAATTTCAGACATTACGTCACATGTACACCCCTGTAAACCCCATACAAACTAAAACCAATGATGCTAATTAGTTACAACCACTAGTGGATGTATACTCTTCTGATACAACCACTAGTGCTTGTAACTAATTAGCATCTCAATATCCCAAAGGGATTTTTACTATTCATTCATTTCACAAGTTGTTTACAACACTCGCGTCCTTGTTGTATTGAATATACAATCACTCGCCTTCGGCTCGTGATTGTATAGTCAATACAACACGGTCGCTCGTGTTGTAAACATTACATATATATATATATATATATATATATATATATATAGTTTATAGGTTTTCTTTTCTTTTGTTGCCAATGTCATCGAACTTTTGACATGTATATATAGACCTGGCATGTTTTTGTACTTACACTTGTCTAATGATGACTTTAAAATAAAGTCGAAATATTACAATTTTCACTATAGTTCCACTTGTTTAACTCATATCTTGAGTTTGCAGGATGGCATTATTCTTCGGAATACGTTTTATTCTATACTTTTTCAAGTTGTCGGGTGGTCTTGGTTTTTGGCAAGAATACTTACCTCCCAGAAATTTACAGAAAGTTTCGCAGAACTTTACAGGTAATATTTGACAAATTTTCATTTGAAAGTACACTTACTGACTGCAAGTATACCTTTTAACCCTAAATGTTCCCCAGCTTGGTCAAGAAGTTCAACCCATGAATTTCCCACAGAAAACGTAGGATCTCGGAATCCTATAAATTCTGAGGAAGATTAGCTGGCGCGCAGAATTTTACCCAATAATCGCCACATTATTATGTGCCTCTGCGCTAAGATTGAGGAACATTTTGGGTTCTTCACGTGTATTCTATAATTTGCATCACAACAGCTTTTTGAAGCTGACTTGAAAATTATTTTCACAGCCATATTTGATTTAGCACGAAAAAAGTCGATTTTGCAAAAAGATTTTGCAAAAAAAAGAACGCGAAAATGGTTTTCGTGCCGGCACAAAAACTATCCGGTATAATGTGAATGTATAGTGGCCCTAATATATTATTTCTATATATTGATTTTTTTTTTCAACAGAAATGATGTATCTAGCCGGGTGACCAATTTATTTCACAAAATCGTTGTCAGGCGTCAGAAAACGGTGTATGTATGTATAATCTTAGACTTGAGACAGACTTGATGTTCTCTGTGGTATCTACAGTCACATTTTTCTGCCAAGTGTCTGACTGTCAAGTCATTATTGTACAATGTACCTTGCTTCTTTAATCTTCTTAATGCGTGGTATTAAAACCCCACTCCTCAGATAGCTAGCAACATGTTCCCTTTCCATCGATGAAACTTGATATTTGACACAATAAGGTTAAGTGCAGCATAAAAACGGATGTTTACTGATATACTCACAGTAAACCAGATGTCAAGAAGGCCAAGAATAGGCAATGACTTATTATTGTGTTGTAAGCCGACCGATCCTTCTCTGTTTGTGTCTTTATATCAGTAGAAATCCTCAAGATCATTGCTCTTATCAGCTTGGTTATTCTTCACGGTGTCTTGGTTTCGATACATTTCGGCAACCTAGAACACGTGAATTAGAACGAAAATAGTGTTAGGCCCTGTTTACATGGAGGTAGGGTGACCCTTCTAGAAGGGTTACCCTAGTAAAAGGGTTACCCCAGTTCATTGTCTTTCCGTGTTTCGTTTACATGAGTGCTAGGGTGACCCTGGGGGGAGGGTTACCCTATCAGCTTGCTGGGTAACCCTGGCGGTAGGGCTATCATTTTGTTTACATAAGCCAGGGTGACCCTGGCAGCCGGGTTATGTTTCAAAGAGAGAAAAAAACGCGTACCGGACAAAATATCTCAACGATTTTGTGGCTGCGCTTACTGTTCTTATACACCTTGTGAAGTCTTTTGAAGATATCGAGCAAATGACGCCAACAATAACATGTAAACTGAAAATATAGTAAAATGGTCACGCAGAAGTAATATGGCCCTACTAGAAGAGTTAGCCTTGCTCTATCTTTTGGCTCGCTTCAAAGGGTGACCCTTCTAGAAGGGTCACCCTACCTCCATGTAAACAGGGCCTTAGAGACATGCAAACACGGTTTGTACGAAGGTGGCAGGGCAGGGTGGCCGCGGTCACAGCCTGGGGAAACAGGATGCTCCCCAAGCATCCCAGCTCCAAAAAATGTAAATGAAACAATATGCTAAGTCTAAGAACATTTCAATCAATTTTCCTCATTCCTGATTGGCTAATGACATCTGTATTAAATTTAAATTGTTTTACTAGGGGTATTTTTTTTAAATACCATACATCCGGATGTTTGCAGTAAATACTTGTCATTTTAAAGAAATGAATTAGGAGAATATTCGAAAAACTCTAACGATTCATCGTAAGTTGGTTGGTTGGTTGGTTGGTTGGTTGGTTGGTTGGTTGGTTGGTTGGTTGGTTGGTTGGTTGGTTAGTTGGTTAGTTGGTTAGTTGGTTAGTTGGTTAGTTGGTTAGTTGGTTAGTTAGTTAGTTAGTTAGTTAGTTAGTTAGTTAGTTAGTTAGTTGGTTGGTTGGTTGGTTGGTTGGTTGGTTGGTTGGTTGGTTGGTTGGTTGGTTGGTTGGTTGGTTGGTTGGTTGGTTGGTTAGTTAGTTAGTTAGTTAGTTAGTTAGTTGATTGGTTGGTTGGTTGGTTGGTTGTGTGGTTAATTGGCGAGTGGTAGTTGGTTGATTGATCGGTTAGTTAGTTAGTTAGTTAGTTAGTTAGTTAGTTAGTTAGTTAGTTAGTTAGTTAGTTAGTTAGTTAGTTAGTTAGTTAGTTGGTTGGTTGGTTGGTTAGTTAGTTGCTTGGTTGGTTGCTTGGTTGGTTAATTAGTTGCTTGCTTGGGTGATTGATTGGTTGGTTATAGTTAGTTGATTGGTTGGTTGGTTGGTTGGTTGTTGGTTAGTTGATTGGTTGATTGGTTAGTTAGTTAGTTGATTCATTAGCTAGTTAGTTAGTTGGTTGATTGACTGGTTAGTTGGTTGGTTAATTATAGTTGATTGGTTAGTTATTTGATTGGTTATTTAGTTGGTTGGTTCTTTAGTTGATTGGTTAGTAATAGTTAGTTAGTTGGTTCATTAGTTAGTTGCTTGGTTGACTGGTTGGTTAGTTGGTTGGAGGGTTCGATTGCTAGTGGTATACAAGTTGCACCACTTCGAATGAGCTCTGATATAATTGACAATGTTTGTTTATAAAGTGCTGTCTAAGATTTCAGATAGAGTTCTATACAAAGTTAGCGAAAAATCTTGGAGTTAAATCTTGGGGAAAATTTGGAGTTAACGCAACACCATTGAAATGTCTTGAATTTTGTGGGAAATAAATCGAATAAAACTGTTTCAGTTGCAATCTTCCACATCACACATGTCTACACTTATCTCATGATTTAATACTAGGAGTTACTATCGCAAGGAAAGTGCTGCCTTTTTGCCACATGAACTGAATGCAAAATTAACTTGTACAAATACAAAGCCACACTGTATGTATCAATTTATTTTGTAGTCAAAATTGAGATTACAACACTCGGTTTGAAAAGTGTACAAAAACTACTTCCAGTTCACAAATCACAAACCAACACATTGGAGTGGGTTATTGTCAACACTGAATTTTTGGTACCAACCATAATGGATTTGAAATTCTAAACATCAATAGAAATATGCTATACATCAATAGAAATATGCTAAACATCAATAGAAATATGCTATCAGAAATAGAATAGTTTGGAATTCAGAATGACACATGTCTATAAATCATTGTCATGTCATTTGTTGACTATTCTTGTTTAATAGATGTACTGTAGATGCTGCATCTGGAATTTTTACTTTTTGGTAATCAAATGTTTCCTAACAGTCTTTTCTTTGCCCCATATATGCAGATATTTCAAAAATCATATCTGTCCAGTGAGAATACAGCAAATCCATAACATGTACAGCAAATTGTCCAATCCAAAACAACTCTGAAGCACATTACACAGGATTCCTCACGACAAATATATCATTTTGTATATAGAAGATTTCATTCCATTACATTACAGATGATGAAGTATATCCATATAAAACTTTTTTAATATAACAGATAAAAAATAAACTTGTTCCCAATTTCGTACGAGGATTGTTCTTTGTCTCAAATTCTCAATCGTTTTATCTTTGTGGGATGATCAGACAGGAAGACAGAGAAGTTCAGACTCTGACCTTGGTACTACGCACGATATCTGTATTATTACAATAGATTAGTACGATGCATATAAACAAACATAATTATTTAACAAATAAAACATAAAGCTCCGTGCATATGTACTCTTATAAAGGCACGTTTGACGTCATTTGAACACGAAAGAAGTTGAGTAGAGGCACGAGGCGATAGCCGAGTGCCTTTACACTTCTTTCATGTTCAAATGACGTCAAACGTACAGTACCTTTATAAGAGTACATATGCACAGGAGCGGTATGTTTTATTTGTTTTATAAAATAGGAAGAAGAAAAATCAAACTAAAAGTGAGGTAGTTTTAGAATTTGGCGGGCTTTCCGGCCAGCTGACGCCATTCTACGCCATTTCACGTCACTCATGATCTATGTTCTCTTATAAATGCACGGAGCCCAACCAATCAGAGCGTGCGTAGAGGACACCTTATTTTATAAAGTGAAATAAAACTAGCGTGCTGCGTAGGCAGTATTGAAACAACAATCGAAATATAGTAAGGTAGTCTAACGTTTCGAGCGAAGGCCCTTCGTCAGAGAGAAATGTATAAAGAGTGTAAACAAAACAGCAAATTAATATTTATATAGGAAAGATAATCAAGCGATAGACCAAATTATCCGGTTGACAGAAAATATGGAATTAATTTGTTCGAGATAATCAAGTACTAAGTGGCATGTTGTGCATCAGTAGTCTTTGGCATTGTAAACATAACTTTGTGGTTAATCTGGTGTGGTCTGGTTAATCCTATTGAAAAAGGTCGTCTGCATAGATGACCTTGAACCTGGTTATCAACAATCGAACAACCGCTATTGTTACTTGATAAAACTAGCTGACTCACAAACGTTTCTCATTCATGCCAAACTAATTCTTAACGTTGGTAAATATCGGAGCGGCAAACAACAACAACATATTGCCAATAGACAATATTTATTATATTCCTGTCTGAAAATTGAAAAGGTGCGCCCAAGAGTTTCCGGACATTGTTTGGTGTTTCTCGAGGATGACGTCACGCGTGCGCAAAATATGCGTTTGGCCGCTTTCCAGACAACCTATTTCGAGGGACTGCATGTGGACAAGACGCCTATGAAACAAAATTTCACTTCAGATTTTTAAGAGTGTATTGCATTTGGAAGAACATTTATTAAGATAATAAAAAATGGCTTTTACACGCCTTTCAAATCTTATCCATTCTTGAGTTGTTGGCTATATAATTTGAGCAATGACGTCACACGTATGCGGGGGAAACGGAAATTCAGTCATATCTTTGGATTGGTTTGATTTAAATTTAATCAAACGATAGAAATTTTCTTTGGGATATGGTCGGAGTATACATGCATCTGCTCTGTGTGGTTTCGTGTAGTTAAACCAATCCAAAGATATGACTGATTTCAGTGATATTGTATAGGTAATCGCATGGGGCCGAGGAAAATTAAGGTTTAATTTCACGAGTGTTTTCAAAATTTTACAAAATTGCCCGAGTCGCGAAGCGACGAGGGTAATTTGTAAGATTTTGAAAACACGAGTGAAATTAAACCTTAATTTTACGAGAACTCATGCGATTATGTGTTAATAATATAGCGGGCAAAGTTATTTAAGAGCTATATTATGTCCAGAAAATGTCAAAGTACAATGTACCTTATCACGGTCGGTGCTCAGCAACATTCCAAATTTCCCTCGCTCTATCGCTGTGCATGTAGCTTTCTTCTTGTAAACACAGGCAAAAGTTCGCAAGTTTTCTACGGTATTCATTTTCACTAATAGTTTACACTCCTTCAATAGTTCAAATTAGTTCAAAGTAAACAAAAAAGCATTTTCAGACCGAAAAACCTTGCAGATTTGTTGAAAATTGTCAGTCCTCTGAGGTTCACTGTTGCTAAGTAACCAAGCGACCAATCACATGCAAGTACTGCTGATCAAGGAACCAATCAAGTGCAAGTAATTTTGCCCTGAATTACAAAAAAATGCCCTCTTCATTAGCCAATCATATTCGAGAAATTTTGCCCTCTATATTATTAATTATGTAATATCTAAAACACGAGCAGGAGTGTTTTATCAGACATAAAACACGAAGCGAAAGAATGGCTTCAAATACGATTACCATTTGGTAAGTTCGTTGGCGTAGTAATTTTGAAAAATAACGTTGTCTAAGGTGAGAAAATCAAAGCTAAAGTTTATGTAAATCAGGAGAATGTTTTATCACATAAAACCACGATTACGGTTATGATTTTTCTTTGTGTTTTCCTCATGAATTATTAATGCATTTTTGAAGGTCAGTTTATAGTGATGCCCTCCTTTTCTCGCTGCTCAAACTGATACTCACATAACATTTTTAGTGGAGTGTTTTTGGAAAGACGGACTTGTCTACAGACACTCTGGCGTTGTGTTAATTAAGGTAGCTTAATGTTTGGTCCAATATCGTTTATTTTTCGCTAAACTAAGTATAAGTTAACCACTCTTTCAGTGTTTTGAGTGTCTGGTTAATCAGGTCTTGAGTGTCTTTCATATAACGTTAGATCCAATATAGTTTATTTTTTGAGAATAACACGACGGGGCGATTTCATACTGTATACCTACTCTCTCCTCCGCAGAGGCTTTATATTACATGACGCATGAGGGAATATTAACTCTTCGCCCCGCGGTTAATATTCCCTCATGCGTCATGTAATATAAAGCCTCTGCGGAGGAGAGAGGTATACCTACGTATACAATATTACGGCCTGTTTATACGGAGGCGAGTTACCCGGCACATGGCGAGTTACCCGGCACATGGCGAGTTCCCGATCGGTAGAGCAAACACTAACAGGCCAAAGTCTTGCGTTTACACGGTGCTGGTATAATATAATGACGGATTAGCATGTGACCATTCTCTTCCAATGAGAATTGAGAAGACTTTGTGAATACTGCTGACCCGAATACTGTGGTCGTGTATAATCGTGATTACCGTCATCAAACTGTTACGGCACGGGCGTTTACACGATACCGTTAGTGTTCCGTTTTCATTTCATGCCGTCAAGGAACCTGTCTTCATTTTGTGCCGTTTTCATGTCATTTTTTGCCGCTATCGTGTAAACGCAAGGCCTAAACGGCATGATTTTGTTCCGTTTTCAAATTGTACCGGCATCGTGCAGAGGGCATCGTGTTAACGGGGTCTAAGATTCAGAAACGAACTAGGGCTACGGTAGAAACTAATAGTGGTACTTATACATTCAAATTTCAAGATACATAATCGTACGGACTCGCCTTGTTCTTAAATTCTTGAAGAGATACACTTGTTCAATCTATGTTAGTCGCGAGAGTAAGGTTAAAGTAAAAATACTTTTTCTACGTTATCAACAGAGTCACGACGGCATGACAATTACTCTTTGGACCGTCATTTGCAAAAGCTCTTTGTATATGACACAAAAATCTATTGTTCAAACACGTTGCCGTAGTCGTAGTCATTAGGGACTTTAAGAAAACACAACGACTACGACGACGGCAACGTGTTTGAACAATAGAATTTTATGTCAAAACAAAGATCTTTTGCAAATGACGGTCCCAAGAGTAATTTTCATGCCGTCGTGACTCCGTTGACAACGTAGAAAAAGCATTTTTACGTTGTAAAGACAACGCGGAACCTGAATCACTACAGAAGCCTTGGGAAAGCTTAACCTTACTCTCGCGACTGGCATAGATTGAACAAGTGTATCTCTTCAAGAATTCAAGAACAAGGCGAGTCCATGCGATAATGTATCTTGAAATTTGATTGTATAATACATCACCATTTAATATCACTGTTAAACTTTCTACCATAGCCGTAGTCCGTTGTCCGAATCTTAAAGTCCCTATTGTGTTTTCTTAAAGTCCCTAGTATAGTACTGTTTTTCCCACCGCAGTGTTTATATGAGGCGGGGGATGAAACATTTCTCCATATAAACACTTTTCCCCGGGTAACTCGCGCATGCATAGCGGGATAGCGGGATGAATTTTCTATATTCGTTACTTCATGTCACTTTCATTGATGAGAATCATCTCAAATATTACAACCCGCCAGGTAACTCGCTTTTATATAAACAGAACGTAAAGTTTATCTCGGCAAACCGGGTAACTCGGCTGACCGAGTAACTCCTAAACAGGCCGTTAGAGATCTTTAGATCCGCGTTTGCGGCAAACAGCGAACTCTAGTTAGCGGTTTCCTGGTGTTAGAAGTTGGAACAATTTGTACATTCAGATTGAAACTTCTGTGAGCAATGTAAAGTTTATATACAATAATTGTAAACTACTGCCGAAAAAGAAACTATATGCCAATAAAAATACAGGAATTAATTAAAAACTAATAACTAGCGATCTTATTGCTACACAAGAAAAAACAAATATTAGATTTTCTATTTTAATTAGAGCAGTTTTATATATACAGTGGAACTTCGTCAATACCCCCTGCAAACTCACACATGCGCAATGGAAACGACAGCGGTGTTGTCCGAATCTATGGTCTTACCTGTACACTAGATGTAGCATCCTCAGGTTTTTTATCGTCTCGTACGCGAATAAATCTTGGAAACCGCAAAGAGATTCCTTTTTCCGAGTCGACCTGCAAGTGACGAATAAATCACTTTTATTATTATTATTATTATTATTATTATTATTATTATTATTATTATTATTCTTATTCTTTATTCTTCTTCTAAGACCTATAGGTGTTGATTTTACGGAGGGAGGAAAACGGGAGAACCCGGCGAAAAACCCTCGAAGCACAGGAGAGACCAACTAAACTCTACTCACATGAGCCCCCACCCCGAGAACGGGGTTATTCCCAGACGGTCACCCATCCAAGTACTAACTCCGTCTAACCGGGCTTAACTATTGGTGAGAGGCAGCGCCCTAATAGCACACGCCACCCGTGCTCCCCCGTTTTTAAGACACGGAACAAACATTATCGCAATACATATATATTTCTCTCATATTAATAGTAAATGTTGACATTTTTCTAATTCTGAAGAAGAACTGAATTGACTTCACCCACTGATTTCTAAAAGAAGAGTGGATCGAGTAACCCATTGTCCCACTCTGCCAAGGCCAGAAAATAAAACTCACAAAATATCGAATATCGATAGTCTCTTGCTAATGGTGCTGGACAGATAAATTTTTGGTAGGTCAACACGAAAATGAAAAATTCCAGACAAGGTCAATGCTGTGTTTTTGGGTGTAAAAAGAGGAAAAGAATTTGAAGGCTTAAAGTGCCTATGAAGCGAAAATTATTATTGTCTTAAATGAAAGAACTCTCAAAACGACAAAGTAACATCTTTTGCAGATCTTCGTTTCCGTGCCTCGTTGTTGAGATATTTCAATTTTTTTGATATGCAAATTAAACACTTTGACGTCACACGTGTATAATGAGTTATCAGAGAAGGTTCGGTAATCTTTGCTATTATCAAACAAAATCAATTAAAAATCTGTATGTCTAATGCTGTATGCGAAATAGACGCACATGATCGGCTTGAAGTGATTTCGTTTGATAATAGCAAAGATATAGAACTTTCTCCGATAACTCATTATACACGTGTGATGTCAGTGTTTAATTTGCATATTAAAGAAACTGAAATATCTCAACAACGAAGCACGGAAACGAAGATCTGCAAAAGATGTTACGTTGTAGTTTCAAGAGTTCTTTCATTTAAGACAATAATAATTTTCGCTTCATAGGCACTTTAAGCAATATTTCACACATTAGGTTAATCAACAAAATATATACTTACGATTCCAGCGCCCGCTTTGTGAACGGGCGATATAGATAGGTCAGCAGCCTTGACTTCCCAAACCTAGAAAACCAGATGATTTAACATTAAAATTAACACCCCAATATTTTGACTGATATTACCTCCGTTGAGAAGTTATGTTTTTACCTACCTACCTACCTACCTACCTACCTACCTACCTACCTACCTACCTACCTACCTACCTACCTACCTACCTACCTACCTGCCTGCCTGCCTGCCTGCCTGCCTGCCTGCCTGCCTGCCTGCCTGCCTGCCTGCCTGCCTGCCTGCCTGCCTACCTACCTACCTACCTACCTACCTACCTACCTACCTACCTACCTACCTACCTACCTACCTACCTACCTACCTACCTACCTACCTACCTACCTACCTACCTACCTACCTACCTACCTACCTACCTACCTACCTACCTACCTACCTACCTACAGACCGACTCTGTCTGTCTGTCTGTCTGTCTGTCTGTCTGTCTGTCTGTCTGTCTGTCTGTCTGTCTGCCTGCCTGTTTGTTTGTTTGTTTGTTTGTTTGTTTGTTTGTTTGTTTGTTTGTTTGTTTGTTTGTTTGTTTGTTTGTTTGTTTGTTTGTTTGTTTGTTTGTTTGTTTGTTTGTTTGTTTGTTTGTTTGTTTGTTTGTTTGTTTGTTTGTTTGTTTGTTTGTTTGTTTGTTTGTTTGTTTGTTTGTTTGTTTGTTTGTTTGTTTGTTTGTTTGTTTGTTTGTTTGTTTGTCTGTCTGTCTGTCTGTCTGTTTGTTTGTTTGTTTGTTTGTTTGTTTGTTTGTTTGTTTGTTTGTTTGTTTGTTTGTTTGTTTGTTTGTTTGTTTGTTTGTTTGTTTGTTTGTTTGTTTGTTTGTTTGTTTGTTTGTTTGTTTGTTTGTTTGTTTGACTGTTACCATGATATCTCAAACACTAGTATTTAACTGATTTTGATGTGATTTTAAATGTAGGCCGCATTTTGGATGAGAATTCCATAAAAAATCTGACCGTAAGATTCTCCGTGCAGATGAAATAGAACTAGAATACTGTAATGTTGTTGTCTTCGTTGTCGTATGATTGTTGTTGTTGTTGTTGTTGTTGTTGTTGCTGCTGCTGTTGTTGATGCTACTGCTGTTGTTACTGTTGGAGTTGTTACTGTTGACAGTAGTTGTACTCGTTGTGGTTGTTGTTGCTGCTGCTGCTGCTGCTGCTGTTGTCAGACTGTCCTCGTTGTCGTCGTGGTTGCTGCTGCTGTTCGTCGTGGTGGTGCAGTCGTACTCGAAGTAATAGTTTCACTTGTTACAACTGATACCTTACTTGTGGTCAAGTAAGATTAAGCAGTTGTATCCAAAATCTAATCATCTATGCCCCAACTCATTTCCTTACCTTGACTGCGTCAAACCAGTGATCAGGTGCCAGGCTCTGATCAAAGCGATAATAAGGCTTTGGTTTCTTAATAATATGTTCCTGGAAGAGTTTGTACTGTGTTTCCAAATCCTCATCCTTTAAACCAGTGCTTACCTTAATATGATGGTGAAAATTGTAGTGAAATTATGGTAAAAACTATGGTGAAAATTATAGTAAAAATTCTGGTGAAAATTATAGTGAATATTATAGTAAAAATTATGGTAAAAATTATAGTGAAAATAAGGGTAAAAATTATAGTGAAAATTCTGGTGAAAATTATAGTAAAAATTCTGGTGAAATTCTGGTGAAAATTATAGTAAAAATGCTGGTGAAAATTATAGTAAAAATTTTGGTAAGAATTATAATGAAATTGTGGTGGAAACTTATGGTGAAAATTTATAGTAAAAATTATGGTAAAAATTATAGTAAGAATTAGGGTGAAAATAATAGTGAAAATTGAAAAATAAAGAGTGTTTGGCGATCTCAGTACAATTACCTTACAAATGGTCTGAAACTCTTCTTTCTCCTCGTCGTAACAAGCGACCAAAAATCCACCATAACGACCAGCGCGTTTCCCTTTCCCCATATATCCACCAATCACCAACAAGTCTAATGTGTCCCCAACGCCTTCCAGATAATCTTTCTTCAACTGGTAGAGCAGAAGACAGAGAATAAACTAAATAGACCAACCTTTGTGTTGTGCTGAGCGCCTGAGCGTCACGACTTTCTGAATTACATTTGACGTCACGGCGGCCATATTGGTGTACCGAAACAATGGCATGGCAGCGATATTAATCATAATCTAGTGAAAGATGGTCTGGAAACTCGGTGACAGTTTTTGTTCTATCTTTTTGTTCACGTTTATGCAAGCTTGTGCACGGTGAAGACAATGTAGTTTTGGTATAATGAAGCAATCATCCAACAGCAGCGTTTAGGTTCAATCGTTGAACCGTTATTCAAATATTAATAAGCGAAAAACAAACGGTTTGTGAACGATGATGACCGTCTCAACATAAGACCTATATTCGATCACAGCTCATTATGGCGCTTTGAAGTTTGCCAAGTTTTAAGACCATATCTCGATAAACTATATCATAGTCAATCGAGATATGGTCTGGAAACTCTGCAAACTTCAAAGCGCCTGTAATGAGCTGGGATTTTATGTTGAACCGTACCTTACACCGTGCACATCCTTTGTTTTTGGTTTATTAATATTTAAATAGCACGGTTGAGTGACTGAACTGAAACGTTGCTATTGGACAATTCGTTCATTATACTAAAATACAATGTGTTCAGTGACCGTGCACCGTGCACAAAAATGCATAAAGGCGAACAAAAAGACAGACCAAAGACTTTAGCTGAGTTTCCAGACCATATCTCGATTGACTATGACTGTATGTGTTGATGTACCACTATCTTTAACCTATGGAATTTAGCTCCGTATAATTCCGTGTTGTTTCACCACCCTAATGAGGCCACCGATCCACCTGACCGAAAACGATTCATACCTTTAACCAATTGTGTGACCTCTTCGCTATTTCGTATGTGGCGTCCACTTCGAGAGTTTTAACCATAAGCCCTTCGCAATTCCCTAATAAAATTTTAAAAAGACTACGTTCAACAACAATAAGAAGCATCAGACATTTAGAGTATAAAAAAGGCAGATTGCTACGTTGGCAGTTTTTTTGGATATAGAGCAAAGTGAACAGGTAGTAAACTGCCGTTAAAGTGCCTATATCACTTGTGGGGTTTTAACGTATTTGAATAGATAAAAAAAAGTTAGTTAATAAGTTATTTTGCCGTTTATGATTTAGTTTAATAGTTTCTGAGATATAAGCCTTTAAACATGCCAATTTGGCTTTTCACCAAAAATTTCCGTCGTTCATTTTTAAGCACGGGGGCCTGGGACTCAGTAACCTAAGCCGACCGTCTTCTTAGTTGGAATGATAATATAAACTCTCGTGCGTACTGGAAAACGGGTGTGAGCTCGACATTTCGATTTTTCAGTCAAATATATGTGTTTTTGTGAATCAATAAGCTGAAACGTAGTTGTTTTGAATTAACTCGTTCCTGAGGCCCAGACCTCCAAGGTGTTAAAATGAACGACGGGAATTTTTGAGAATTGGCACGTTCAGAAGCCAATATGTCAGGAACTATTTGACTAAATCAGAAACGGCAAAATAACTTATTAACTAACTTTTTTTGCTCTATTTAAATACGTTAAAACCCCACAAGTGATATAAGCACTTTAATAACGAAATACTGACATTTCGAGTGGTATGTTTTGTATGCCAACTTTTCACTTTGCTTTATTATTTAGAGTGGAGTTTTTTTTGTAAAAAAACACTTATGGTCAACGGTAGAGTGTGTTGTGTTGGGTTTTTTTTGTATAAAACTGAGCACTTGTGGTTAACGGGGCTTTCCCTTTGGCTGCCTCAGTACAATATTAGGATCGTTACGATGCTAGGACGACGACGGTGGTTAAAACGCAAGATACGTTTTACAGTTTAATAAAGAACTGAAGTCACGGTTAACTGACTATTATATTTTATATTTGAAGGCAGTTTAATGACTTCCAAAACGCCCCAGTATTGCTAAAATGATTGTAGTGTCTGTATTGAAATCAATCTCAAGCAACAGTTCTCATCTTTTGGCCATTGACGTTGTCCTGAAGACGTGAAAATGCACTAAGTGGCGTTGTATAAAGAACGAGGACGGTGTTAAGATTACTTTTGGGTCTAAAATTATTCAATCATTCTCCTTGTTTTGCAAAAAGAATTCTTTTGTTTAAACGACGTCGTCGTTGAGGTTGACGTTGTAGACCTTAAAGTGCAAATGAAGCGAAAATTAAGTCAGTCTTATTTGAAAGAACACTTAAAATGATAGAGTAACATCTTTTCCAGTTTTTCGTTTCCTTGCTTGGTTCTTGAGATATTTCAGTTTGTTTGACATGCAAATTAAACATTTTGACGTCATGACGTGCATAATGAGTTATCGAAAAAAGTTATATATCTTTGATATTGTCAAATATAATTACCTGAAAATCTACATGTTTAGTGTTCTGGACGAAACACCCACATGCTTCCTTTGAATTAATTTGGTTTGATAATAGCAAAGCTATATAACATTTTTCGATAACTCATTAGGCACGTCATGACTTCAAAATGTTTAATTTGCATATCGAACAAACTGAAATATCTTTAGAACGAAGCAAGGAAACGAAAAACTGCAAAAGATGTTACTCTATCATTTTAAGTGTTCTTTCAAATAAGACAAACTTAATTTTCGTTTCATTTGCACTTTAAAGTCTCTAATGATGTACCTTTTATTGACTCTTCTAAGAACTCAGCAATGTCGTCCGTATCTGTTGACGTAATGGACTTTGCAAAGATAAACTCCTTGAAAACGAAATCAACGATTAATGCACAGTTTAGCAAAGAAATATATGTTATTTACCGGCTGGGAGGTCCGTATAGAAAAATATTTGCCCGAGGTCTTAAAAAAGTTTGTAGTAAGCCATTTGTAATTTAAGGTTCAAGGATATGACACGATCAGGATGGCATGTGGAAAATATTTGACTAAAAGGTAAAGACTTGTAGCGGTTTTGTTGAGTATAGCGGTTGGACAACAGAAGAAAGACAGTTTAGTGTCAAAAGGTTTCAGCTTTTCTATCTTCTCGTGGTATGATTTTTTTATATATATATACTTCTGTATAGTCAGTTCATTTAGTAATTAAAAATACTGTGTTCACAAGTTGATGTGTGTTTTTCCTACCGTTTTAAACTGTTTTGTTTATAAATATCGCTCGTAAATTTTGCTTTGTCACAGTTTTCCGCCAGCGTTTATTTTAAAATTCGCTGTTTACACATGACGTTGTCAAAACCATTTGGATAATAAAACTCATTTGCATCCCCGTAGCTCTCTGTTGAATTAATTTTTTCTGTGTCAAGCGAAATAGTTATGAAAATCGATCAGTTTTAAATGACAGAATGTAAAAAAATAACTTTTTGGACCGCGGTCCAAGATATCGTGAAATACCGCCCGCTCACGTAGCCAATCAAATTGCAGGAAAGCCCAGGATACCGCCCGCTCACGACTAAGAAAAAATATCTATTATCAAAATAAAAATTGAGATTAAATATTAAAAATTACAAAGACAATAAATTGATAACTCACTCCTTCTACTTCGTTCAGCGACGATCTCAGAGCTTCGCGTCTGACTTTGAACGGCTCCTTGACGTAAGACTGCAAAAAAAGTAATAAAACGTAGCGAGGTTGTAGTTTAGATTTTTTTTACTCATTTTTAACTTTCTTGTTTCCGTTGGGTTTTGGGAAAAAATGGATTAAATTAAATTCTCTAACACTATTTATTTTACACATATTAAAGAAATACCAAATGGTTTTCCGTGTTTGGATACTCTGATCCAAACACGCGGAAAATTGGAGAAAAGCGTAACAAAACACGAGCCGTAGGCGAGTGTTTTTAGCTTTTCGAAAGTCGAGCAATTTCCTAAGTGTTTGGATAAGAGTCTCCAAACACGGAAAAAACCATTTGGTATTTCTTTTATAAAATAATCACAAGTGAATATGATATACTGTCCGACATTTCAAAAAATCGTTTTGGCGGGAATTTTTTTTGTTTGGATACTCTGATCCAAACACGGCAATTGACCAATCAGGGCTCGTGTAGTATACATGTTAATACCTTTCCATTAAGATATATCAAGTCAAATGCATAAATACAGACTTGAACTTTTATTTCTGAGGCGGCTGCATCCTACAAAAAATTAAGAGAATAACGTTACCTTAGTTTCTTTCTTTCCTCTCTCTATTTCTTCACCACTCGCGCCAGTCCTTTGCCTTACCCTTATACAAAAATTCCACTTCAACATGTTCCAAAATCACATGTTCAAAAATCACATGTCCCAAAATCACATGTCCCAAAATCATATGTTCAAAAACCACATGTTCCAAAATCACATGTTCAAAAATCACATGTTCCAAAATCACATGTTCAAATATCACATGTTCAAAAATCACATGTTCAAAAATTACATGTTCAAAAATCACATGTTCAAAAATTACATGTTCAAAAATCACATGTTCAAAAATCACATGTTCCAAAATCACGTGTTCAAAAATCACGTGTTCAAAAATTACATGTTGAAAAATCACATGTTCAAAAATTACATGTTCAAAAATCACATATTCAAAAATCACATGTTCAAAAATTACATGTTCAAAAATCACATGTTCAAAAATCACATGTTCAAAAATCACATGTTCAAAAATTACATGTGACTTTGGAACACGTTCATGTGGAAATTCCGTTTAAATTCCGTTCACCCTTCACCCCTCCTCTTCCCTCTTATGCACTCCCCTAATTTCCGTCCGTCTCTTCCTCCTCAATCCTCCAAAATAGTGTCAATCTCTTTCTCCATTCCCTCGTCTTGTCTGTCCTTCTTTACTCCACTCTTTCGATCAGTCCCTTTTCATTACTTACTCTCTAGTCCCCAGTTTCGCTCTTTCGTTCCTCTTTACTCTAACTCTCTCACCAGTCCCTCCTTCCTTTGCATAACGTTTCACTCATCCCTCTCTCTTCTACGTCATTCTATCTTTCCCCATGTTCTCCGTTCATCCTTCTCTGTTCCTCTGTCTTCCCACCCCACACTACATGACGCTAAAAGTCGACCTGAACCGATCTAAAATAGCATTACCGCTCCACAATCAACGTATAGAGTAACCACGATTATCAAAATTTCGCAAACGAATGATCAATAGACCTTTCCGC
Source organism: Corallium rubrum (assembly GCA_964035015.1). Lineage (NCBI taxonomy): Eukaryota > Metazoa > Cnidaria > Anthozoa > Scleralcyonacea > Coralliidae > Corallium > Corallium rubrum. The sequence goes on from OZ036011.1 coordinate 8,759,878, forward strand.
ATGAAGTGATCTTTCTTTTTAACAACACTGATTGGCTGATGTCTAATGTTTGTCCGAAGTTTTGAATGTCCGAAGTTTTGCGAGAGCCAATCAAATCACTCAACACGTTATCGCGGAAAGGTCTATTGTCGGTCAGTCCATGCGCGCAACTAGGGGGGGGGGGAGGGGGTGCAACCCCTGCCCATTTTGTGAGACCTCTAATACTATGTTAGACATTAGATAAACAGATAATTAATCGTCTGTTGTAGTACGCAATACAATTCTCCGCAAACCTGGCGAGACTCAGAGGCTTCTAGCAGTGGGCCCGGGCGTCAGCTAGGCTGAATATAATTATGATAAATTTTAAATAATGCGAGACCAAAATAAAAATTTCCGCAACCGAAAATACGAGAAAAGCGTCCTCAAAATGCAGGAAATGCCGTTTCAGAGACCCCAAATTCCAAAATTTTCCAGGGGACCATGCCCCCAGACCCCCCTACAATCTCTGCTCCCCATACCACTAGCTTCTAGTCCCAAATTGTTTAGGATACTGAACGACTTTGCCCTTTTTTTGCGTTCAACCCCTGCCCTCGAAATTTTCAAGTTGTGCACCTGCAATCCACAAACTATAGTCAGTGCGGGAAGATGTTAGATTTCGAACTTGAAAAGTCGATATGAAAAGCCGTCAAAAAGGAGTTGTCCATTTTCAGATTAGTCAAGCCAACATTACTGAGTTTCCTTTTCGCGCAAGTCTTGTGTAAAGTTGTATATAACACTAAAATACAACTTTGACAGGTTGCTGAATGTGGATTGTGTATCAATGATCTCTGACCATAATCAGTGTATCGTAACAGCATTTATATAATATAAATAAGTTTTGTGGAAACACCACGTAAAATATTTCTTTGCTAAGCTTCTATTTTTTGTGGTGTTTTTCCACAAAACCTATTTATATCACATTATCGCCATGAAAATTTTCAAAGAATTAAGCAATATATATGTTGCTAGTTTTAGCCTTGTGTAAGTCAGTTTTAAGCCGCGGGACCCATAGTTCACCCCGCACCCTTTTCCGTCCAACTAACCTTTTTCTTCCTAGTACTTAGAACTTGGAAAGGCAAAATTTGTTTCTTTTCCGGATCCCATGCAACCGCTTCTGAATCTATAATACACGACTTGACATCCTCCTTCAAAATCTAGACCAAAATGAACCAATAAAGCCCCAGTCAAACGAGGATGAGAGTTGATGAGAGTTCCAACTCTCGGTCGCGTTTGACCACCAACTCTCATCGACTCTCATGCACTCTTATCAACTCTCTTCAACTTTGAGCTGGTTCAAATTTTAATGAGAGTTGATAAGAGTTTTTGCTCGTTTGACCGGTCATGAGAGTTGGCATATGAGAGTTGTCATGAAATTGTTTTGACTGTATTCGTGACTTTTCGTGACAAGAAAAGGCAAGAATGCAAAATATATCTGTCTATTTATTTGTCCAGTACGAGATTGTAAAAATACGAACTTTGTTTACCTCGAAATTCGTTCCTAGTCTCCCTGCTACGCGCGGTAAACCCTACAACTCTCGTCAACTCTCATGGTCAACTCTCATCAACTCTCATCCTCGTTTGACCAGGGCATGAGAGTTGAGAAAACTCTCAGACAAACTCTCGCTTGCCAACTCTCATCAACTCTCATCCTCGTTTGACCGGAGCTTAAGATTATATTCTAAAAGCTCACTCACACTCACTGAATGAGTGGCCCCTCACAAATAAGTGCAACGCAACACTCAATGAGTTTCAACTCACCCTCACTGAGTATGAGACAACATTCACTCTCTAATCATTCAATAGACCTTTCCGCATGAAGTGAATGGACCACGTGATCTTTCTTTTTGACAAATCTGATTGGCTAATGTCCAATGTTTGTCCGAAGTTTTGGATGTCCGAAGTTTTGCGAGAGCCAATCAAACCTCTCAACGCGTTATAGCCACACACTTCATACGGAAAGGTCTATTGAATAGTGTTTAGAGAGTGAATAGAGAGACCTTAAGATACCCCGGGTTCGGTTTACGGGTACGGGTACCACCATTTTTGTTTTCTCGAAATAAAGAACTTAAGATACCCAGGGTTCGGTTTACGGGTACGAGTAATCTACCCGTACCCGTAGTCGTATGTACGGGTAGACCATGATCTACCACCGGAAAACGGGTAGATATTACGAGTAAACAAAAATGGCGGAACCAGTACCCGTAAACCAAACCGGGGGTATCTTAAGGTCTCTAGTGAATGTAGTCTCATACTCGGTGAGGGTGAGTGGAGACTCATTGCCAGTGTTGAGTTGCACTTCTTGAGTGTGAGTGAGCTTTTAGAATACAGGCGTTAGTATTTACATAGCCAAAATCGCATAATGTATCATCACCAAGCAAAATGTGTAATATCGGTTACCTTTGACATTCTTGCGATGACGTCAGGGTATTTCGACGTATTGTTCTCTTGGTTACGACTGTAAATGCGAATATCGTTGCTGTCAAGAACATGAATCTAAAATTTACAAAGTTGACACGTTTAATGAATTATTATTACTCGGACTACAGTGCTAAGACCAAGTAGAAGATCCTTTATTCCATCTTCAAAAACTCATTAATAATTCATGAGGAAAACACAAAAGAAAATCATGACCGTATCGTATCTTTATATGTGATAAAGATTTCTCCTGATTTACATAAACTTTAGCTTTGATTTTCTCGGCTCAGACAAGGTTATTTTTCAAACTAACTCCGCCAATCAACTTACCAAGTGCTTCGTTTTTGAAGCCGTATAATAAACTCGCAGTTCGTGTTTTATCAGATATAAAAACACTCGGCTTCGCCTCGTGTCTTTATATCTGATAAAACACTCCTGCTCGTTTATTATACAGTACATCAATTATTGTACATAATTCTAGTGGCCAGTAGTAAGTTTATTGTGAGTCCTTTTAATCCATTTTTAGCATCTTACACTTTTCCATACATTAATATCACATAGCCATAGTTAGTTTATATAACATAGTTTAATATCATATAGCTATATAGCCATATGTTTCCATTTAATGTCATATTTATATTACCTTTTTTAACTTGTAAATCTCACGCAATTCAGTTTTTTGCCATTAACTGTAATGTGAAGTATTTAATAAACTATCTATCTATCTATTAAATTCGGCGCTGCGTCTTTTCTATTTTTTTCTGCGTCACAAATCGACATTCTTGCGTAATCCTCGACTCAATCTGCTTTGGTGGTGCGTCAGTCAGCTAGATTTCAAGATTTATAATAATACGGTGAAATAAAATATAATAGTGAAATAAAAGTAGCGTGCTGCGTAGGCAGTGCTGAAACAACAATCGAAATATAGTAAGGTTAGATATACTGCCGGAACAGAGAACGTAGGAGTCTAACGTTTCGAGCGAACGACCTTCGCCACGTTTCTCTCTGACGAAGGGCCTTCGCTCGAAACGTTAGACTCCTAATTATATTTCGATAAGGTATAATTAAGTGTTTTTGCTTTGTCTTTATTCATAAAATAAGTGCATCACATATGTGTGAAGACAATATGAATAGTTTTTCAAAGAAATTCTTTTTGCTCGAGTGAACGCCTAAACAGCCGTCTTGTTTCACAATAAAAGCTATGCAGTTGAAAAATTAATTAACACAAAAGAAATTGGCTTAATTACCTGGGCTCTTTCGCCGTCATATTTGTATTCGCAAGTAAAGGAGGCGTCTTCAAATCTTTTAAAAACTTCCTGGACACCTTTGGTAGGATGAGCCAACATTGGCTTTAATGGGACACCTAAACAATAAACGTACGGTTAAAAGAACGACGCACTATGCACCCTACAGTTCAGGTTGGGGTTGCAAATACATTGTTATTAACAGTTTCCCAACACAGCCAAAGAAGAATCAAACACAGTTTTCGTTTGAAACGTACAAGTTTTATAGAAATCTTATAGTACTTACGTAATCAGTGGCGGAAAATGGGCAGCCCCGCCCCCCCCCCCCCCCCCCCCACACACACACACACACACCTCCATGTCAAAATAGTCAATTACTCGGAAATATTCGACAAAAGGGGAAAAAAACAGTCAAAATCCAACGCTTTTCGTGCATTTGTCGGATAGGTAGGTAGATAGATAGATAGATAGATAGATAGATAGATAGATAGATAGATAGATAGATAGATAGATAGATAGATAGATAGATAGATAGATAGATAGATAGATAGATAGATAGATAGATAGATAGATAGATAGATAGATAGATAGATAGATAGATAGATAGATAGATAGATAGATAGATAGATAGATAGATAGATAGATAGATAGATAGATAGATAGATAGATGTATATATATATGTAATAAACGTTACAGTTTAGGCTTGCAGTTACGTAAAATTGCCAAATATTTGAAACACGTTAAACAAAACCTAATAAGGAGGATGTAACAGGAACGTCCTTCCCAACCTTTAACCTTTCCTGTCCATGACTTCTCCGTGTCAACACGTTTGTGTTCGTTAGTTGTTACTACAGTACTGTAGAGTGTAGTTGCCAATGTTACCTGGTGTAAGATGGCAGTACTTTGGTAAATCTTTCCAACCATGTTCCAACAAAGATGGAATAAGAAGATTATAGTTTGGTAGTTCACTAAACAAAGTTTCTAGAAGATTAGTACTCTAAAATTACCATCTTGGATGCACAAACAAAACCATCTTCAAGACACATAGTCTAAGTAATACAGTCATGCAGACAAGTTAACCCACCACTTACTTGGCAGCAGACGAGAGAATAAACAGCAGAGACAGACAGACAGACAGACAGACAGACAGACAGACAGACAGACAGACAGACAGACAGACAGACAGACAGACAGACAGACAGACAGACAGACAGACAGACAGACAGACAGACAGACAGACAGACAGACAGACAGACAGACAGACAGACAGACAGACAGACAGACAGACAGACAGACAGACAGACAGACAGACAGACAGACAGACAGACAAACAAACAAACAAACAAACAAACAAACAAACAAACAAACAAACAAACAAACAAACAAACAAACAAACAAACAAACAAACAAACAAACAAACAAACAAACAAACAAACAAACAAACAAACAAACAAACAAACAAACAAACAAACAAACAAACAAACAAACAAACAAACACACTCATTCACAGACAAACAAACAAACAAACAAACAAACAAACAAACAAACAAACAAACAAACAAACAAACAAACAGACAGACAGACAGACAGACAGACAGACAGACAGACAGACAGACAGACAGACAGACAGACAGACAGACAGACAGACAGACAGACAGACAGACAGACAGACAGACAGACAGACAGACAGACAGACAGACAGACAGACAGACAGACAGACAGACAGACAGACAGACAGACAGACAGACAGACAGACAGACAGACAGACAGACAGACAGACAGACAGACAGACAGACAGACAGACAAACAAACAGACAAACAAACAAACAAACAAACAAACAAACAAACAAACAAACAAACAAACAAACAAACAAACAAACAAACAAACAAACAAACAAACAAACAAACAAACAAACAAACAAACAAACAAACAAACAAACAAACAAACAAACAAACAAACAAACAAACAAACAAACAAACAAACAAACAAACAAACAAACAAACAAACAAACAAACAAACAAACAAACAAACAAACAAACAAACAAACAAACAAACAAACAAACAAACAAACAAACGCACACGCATCTCACAGACAAACAAACAAACAAACAAACAAACAAACAAACAAACAAACAAACAAACAAACAAACAAACAAACAAACAAACAAACAAACAAACAAACAAACAAACAAACAAACAAACAAACAAACAAACAAACAAACAAACAAACAAACAAACAAACAAACAAACAAACAAACAAACAAACAAACAAACAAACAAACAAACAAACAAACAAACAAACAAACAAACAAACAAACAAACAAACAAACAAACAAACAAACAAACAAACAAACAAACAAACAAACAAACAAACAAACAAACAAACAAACAAACAAACAAACAAACAAACAAACAAACAAACAAACAAACAAACAAACGCACACGCATTCACAGACAAACAAACAAACAAACAAACAAACAAACAAACAAACAAACAAACAAACAAACAAACAAACAAACAAACAAACAAACAAACAAACAAACAAACAAACAAACAAACAAACAAACAAACAAACAAACAAACAAACAAACAAACAAACAAACAAACAAACAAACAAACAAACAAACAAACAAACAAACAAACAAACAAACAAACAAACAAACAAACAAACAAACAAACAAACAAACAAACACACGCATTCACAGACAAACAAACAAACAAACAAACAAACAAACAAACAAACAAACAAACAAACAAACAAACAAACAGACAGACAGACAGACAGACAGACAGACAGACAGACAGACAGACAGACAGACAGACAGACAGACAGACAGACAGACAGACAGACAGACAGACAGACAGACAGACAAACAAACAAACAAACAAACAAACAAACAAACAAACAAACAAACAAACAAACAAACAAACAAACAAACAAACAAACAAACAAACAAACAAACAAACAAACAAACAAACAAACAAACAAACAAACAAACAAACAAACAAACAAACAAACAAACAAACAAACAAACAAACAAACAAACAAACAAACAAACAAACAAACAAACAAACAAACAAACAAACAAACAAACAAACAAACAAACAAACAAACAAACAAACAAACAAACAAACGCACACGCATTCACAAACAAACAAACAAACAAACAAACAAACAAACAAACAAACAAACAAACAAACAAACAAACAAACAAACAAACAAACAAACAAACAAACAAACAAACAAACAAACAAACAAACAAACAAACAAACAAACAAACAAACAAACAAACAAACAAACAAACAAACAAACAAACAAACAAACAAACAAACAAACAAACAAACAAACAAACAAACAAACAAACAAACAAACAAACAAACAAACAAACAAACAAACAAACAAACAAACAAACAAACAAACAAACAAACAAACAAACAAACAAACAAACAAACAAACAAACAAACAAACAAACAAACAAACAAACAAACAAACCACACAAACACACACACAAACAAAACAAACAAACAAACAAACAAACAAACAAACAAACAAACAAACAAACAAACAAACAAACAAACAAACAAACAAACAAACAAACAAACAAACAAACAAACAAACAAACAAACAAACAAACAAACAAACAAACAAACAAACAAACAAACAAACAAACAAACAAACAAACAAACAAACAAACAAACAAACAAACAAACAAACAAACAAACAAACAAACAAACAAACAAACAAACAAACAAACAAACAAACAAACAAACAAACAAACAAACAAACAAACAAACAAACAAACAAACAAACAAACAAACAAACAAACAAACAAACAAACAAACAAACAAACAAACAAACAAACAAACAAACAAACAAACAAACAAACAAACAAACAAACAAACAAACAAACAAACAAACAAACAAACAAACAAACAAACAAACAAACAAACAAACAAACAAACAAACAAACAAACAAACAAACAAACAAACAAACAAACAAACAAACAAACAAACAAACAAACAAACAAACAAACAAACAAACAAACAAACAAACAAACAAACAAACAAACAAACAAACAAACAAACAAACAAACAAACAAACAAACAAACAAACAAACAAACAAACAAACAAACAAACAAACAAACAAAACAAACACGCACACGCATTCACAAACAAACAAACAAACAAACAAACAAACAAACAAACAAACAAACAAACAAACAAACAAACAAACAAACAAACAAACAAACAAACAAACAAACAAACAAACAAACAAACAAACAAACAAACAAACAAACAAACAAACAAACAAACAAACAAACAAACAAACAAACAAACAAACAAACAAACAAACAAACAAACAAACAAACAAACAAACAAACAAACAAACAAACAAACAAACAAACAAACACACAAACAAACAAACAAACAAACAAACAAACAAACAAACAAACAAACAAACAAACAAACAAACAAACAAACAAACAAACAAACAAACAAACAAACAAACAAACAGACACAAACAAACAAACAAACAAACAAACAAACAAACAAACAAACAAACAAACAAACAAACAAACAAACAAACAAACAAACAGACAGACAGACAGACAGACAGACAGACAGACAGACAGACAGACAGACAGACAGACAGACAGACAGACAGACAGACAGACAGACAGACAGACAGACAGACAGACAGACAGACAGACAGACAGACAGACAGACAGACAGACAGACAGACAGACAGACAGACAGACATGTACAGATAAACAAAAAACAAACAAACGGTCCTTCAAAATTCATTGCTTTATCGTGTTTTGATACCGTGATCAAACACTTGTATACTATAAACGTTTTTAAAATCATTATTTACAATTAACTATCAATTTTAATAAATGCAATATTAATTAAAAGTTATATTATATTTTCGTACCAGTAACAAGTCTTTACGCACAAAGCTGCTTCGTCTAGTTTCTTCTTTAAATTTTCGGCTGATAAACCTTTGCCTGCGTCGAGAACTTCAGGAGGAAAATCTGCCATAAGTTTTAGAAATGAGAACAATTGACATATGACTCTTCAAGATTTTCAAGGATTTCACGCCTAGCCATGTCTCCTTCGAGTTACAGCGCCAATTTATATTAAACACTATACCGGATAGCTTTTGTGGCGGCACGAAAACCATATCGGATAGGCCTTCTGTTCACACACAAAACGCCTACTCCGGCACAATTTCTGTGCCGGCACGCCGCTGCGCCGCTCCGATCTCGAAAGAAGTACAACTTGTATCGGATAGCTTTTTGTGCCGTTCCAGCTCCAGTGTGAACGCCTGAACGGAATTCGAAATCGTTCCGGAAGTAAATTAATAGAATAGAATTGGCTGTATCGTCAGGTTTTCGTGCCGGCTCAAAAGCTATCCGGTATAGTGTGAACGGGGCTTACTTCGGCACAATATCGTGCCGATCAAATCTGTTTACACTATACTGGATATTTTTTGTGCCGGCACGAAAACCTATCCGGTATGCCTAAATTGGGATTAATGAGAAGCTACATCTTAATACTCTCACGCAATAGCGCAGTTATGACATTTTCTGTGTTATGTCAGTTTTATCGCTTTTAGCAATTTGGCAAAAACAAGGTATTAAAAAAGAAGCGCATGCACAAGTTATCTAATACGATTTAATCAAACTGGACATCCCAAGTTTATAAGCACTAAAAGCATGGCAAAAAAACAAGATAGCTCACTCTGGTTTTGATCGCCTTCGTCAAAACATCTAGTCGGAACATTTACAGTTGTTGTTAAAGAACTTCAATTTGTAATATAGTTTATGGTTGAAATATCATTTAGTTTTTGTGTAATACGAGAAGCGAGGTAAAGAACAAACCCAAAATTGTATATATATTTTTTAAAATTTTACTAATAAAGAAATCGGGGCGGAAAGTGGTGTCCCCTCGGCCATACTTCGCCCACGGTGAAGCACACACTGGAGATGGAGAACAAGGTCCATAACGGTGAGGGCCCTTACCTTCACCCTGATCTTAGCTTCTCTCAGTAACTTCACCACGGGGAAGCCCGGCTGGGACATGAGAGCAAGGTCCATAACAATGAGGGCCCTTACTCTCACTCTGACTTTCGCTTCTCCAGCTTTTTCTGGGGGCCCTTACCTCCAGAAAACCGCACTTTCTGTCACCCAAAAATTATCCACAATGATTTGCGTGACTTATTAATTAAATGAACGTTAACAAACCTTTACTGGGTGGTGTCAAGACCACAGCATGTGCCAACGCTGTCAACACAGACTGCTCCGCCAGTCCAATACGTAACTTTCCAGCAAGGGATCTGAAAGTAGAATACGTGTAAACAGCGTTATTTATCAAACATATGACAAATTCTCTGCTTTTAAAGTGCATATGAAACGAAAATTAAGTTTTGCAGTTTTTCGTTTCCTTGCTTTGTTCCTGAGATATTTTAGTTTGTTTGATGTGCAAATTATACCTTTTGACGTCGTAGGTGCATAATGAGCTTTCACAGAAAGTTAGGTATCTTTTCTATTATCAAACCAAATTAATTTGAATGAAGCATGTGGATGTGTTTCGCCCACAACACTAAACGTGTAGATCTTCGAGTGATTATTATGGGCGGCCGTTACCACCAAAAATACTATGGTAGTGAAACGGAATAGCCTATTGCAAAACGACTCAACAAGAACACAAATGACTCATCTTAAATTCAAATTACTTAACGTTTCGTAGTGGAATGACTCATGCTAAACAGAAATTATTCAACACAATTAGAAATGACATAACAGCGCACGACCAAATGACTCAATTAGTTGTAAAATGACTCAACTACTTGTGAAATGACTCAACTAGTTGTGAAATGACTCAAGTAGTTGAGAAATGACTAGACTAGTTATCAATT